>CM054123.1:55081952-55681952 GCA_028751855.1 Ambrosia trifida | reverse complement strand
AGATTTAACCTTGAATTTTAAGTTATATAATCTTTATAATATGCCTGCAGCTAGACTTATATGAATTATGTTGGTGACTAATTGCTAATCTGAGGTTAACCCCAGAATTTTCATCTAGTCCGACAATTAGTCGGTAAGCGGTCAACCACAGTCAAAGGCGGTCCTAATCGTCCAAAAATCAGTCTTAGCCCAGTGATTTCGGTCAAATTTTGGCCAAATCCTGTAATTTCCGCACGTATAAATGTATGTGTGTGTGTAAAAATGAAAATTACATATGAAAATTCCCAAGGTTGTAAAAGGCGCTAGGCAGGCGGTGAGGTCTAGCCAAGGGACTAGTCGGGACTACCACCGCCCAGCACCACCTAATCCCAAAATCGCCTAATCTCCCGCCTAGGTCGAATTTCCGATATTAACCCTCGCCTAGCGCCTAGGCGCCGCCTAGAGCGCCTTTTACAACCTTGAAAATTCCTATCCGACCAATCCCTATTGATCGTTAGTCAATACCTCACCACGCGACTAGTGCCTAGCGAGATTTACGACCATCGTTAGTCAATCGCTCATAGCGAGATCAATCCCTATTATATGTGAAAACAATTTATTTATTTATTTATTTATTTATTTATTTTTTTTTTTTTTATTTTTTTTTTTATTTTTTTTTTTTTGCTATAGTTCTTTGTTTTCGAAAAGAATTGGATTTTAATGCATTTCCGTATGATTCCCTATAATAGAGCGATGATGTGGTTAGTGGTAACCGGTAAGCAGTATTTGTGATTATAGTTTGTAGCTCTTTATGCATCTGATCATTTGTGTTTAATCGGTTAATCTTATTGTTTGTTTTTAAAATTGTTAATAACCAGACACTTGAAAGCTATAAAGATGCCCAGTGAAAGAAGATCTTCGTCTCATAGGTATAGGGCGTCTCCATATACCCGTTGCAACAAGAATGCTGATAGAAGGACGCGCAAACCTCCGTCCCTACCAATTGGAAACAAGAACGAATGGGAAGAAACTAGGTGCTGTATTTGTATGGAACACCCTCACAACGCTGTCCTTTTGGTTTGTTCTTCGCGTGAAAAAGGATGTCTACCGTACATCTGTGACACAAGTGCCCGCCACTCGAATTGTCTAGATCAGTTTCAGAAGACGTTTATGAACGACGACGATGAACAGACCAATCTTGTTTGCCCTCTCTGCAGAGGTCAAATCAGCAAATGGATTGTCGTCAAACCTGCCCGAGAGTTCATGAACTCGAAGACAAGAAGTTGCTCGATGGGTACGTGTGATTATTCTGGAGATTATTCACAGTTAAGGAGACATGCTAGGCGTGAACACCCGCGCGTTAGACCAACAGACGTAGACCCTCAACGTGAACTCGAGTGGACAAAACTGGAACAAGATATGGAGCAACAAGACATGCTCAGTATGCAGTTTGAGTTTGACGATGACGACGATTATGATGATGAAGCTGCAATCATGGATGATGTTTACGAGCTAGCTAACCCGAATTGGGATCCTGAGATGAATATGTTCAACTTTTTCAGTACTTTCGAAGAGGAATTCGGAAGCTTTTTTCCAGAACTAGATTTGGCAGTAGAGAACCATAATCTGTTTATGGAAGATTGGGAGAATGGGTTCAACTTATCGTCATCATCACCACCGTCGTTACATGAATCCGAGATTGAAGAATATGATCGGTCAAGAGGACCGACCAGTACCCATAACGCAGGTATGCCCAGAGAGAATGGCCGAGCCACTAGAAGCAGAACCAATACGCGTGGCAGACCGAGGTCAAATGGTCCGCCAAGTACGCATAACCGTCAAGAACAAGTAACCACATTGGTTGATTTCCATGAGCTTAGGTCAAACATGCCTTAGTTATTATGCCAACTTCTTATGGGTTCTTTTAATTTAGATTTGCTGTCTTTGCCATATATGATGTATTCTTATTTACTTCTTGGCTTGTAGAACTTATTGTAGTTTATGTATTGAAAGATTTTATATATCTAAACCACCATTACTTGTATTTACTATATGATTAATTTTGATGTTTAAACTAATAACCAAACTATTGGTTTCTGAATTGGATCGTCTAAATCAGGTTGGTTGCTTCGATTCAGTCGGTTCATGGTTTGGTACCACCTAGGTTTTAAAAAGCGCACCTTAAGCGCGAGGCGACCTAAGGCGCGGATCCATGTGCTTAATGTCATGTCATACATGGCGCGCAGTGTACAAAAAGCACAATTTTTTTTTGGGAAAAAAAGCCCCTGAGGCGCACGCTTTTCATACGCGGGGTGTTTTTATGCTTCAAAGTGTTATACATGTAGCTAAAAAGGTTGTAGATTTAAATTAAATCATATATAAACCTTATTTATATCTATATTTTGGGTAAATGATGCTAAACACTAAGCTTCATAAATGTTAAGTTTTAGTCACTTTGGGAAAAAAATTACATTATAAAAAAATTGGAAATAATAAAAGTTGAGGGACTTAAGAGGAAAAAACAGCTTTGAGTGTGTTTAGAGATTAGTGAGACACTTGGAAAACTTGGTTACTAATATTTAAAGTTACCTCCTTTAAACTAAAACATTTTGAAGAAAAAAAATTGGTTCAGGCTGCTAAAGCCGAACCGCCAAACACCCAACTTGGCCCGTTTGGTTTTTCATTCCCCAAACTGTAGTCAGCGGTTCAACCATTTTTTTTTTTTTTTTTTGTCAAAATCAGCCGGAACTGACTGTGAACACCCCTAAGTCCTTATAAAAACCTTTACATCCACAACATATTTAAATTGTTGGCCATACGTTTGTTGTTTAGTCATGTAAAGGTAACAACCAACGCACCTAGAGTACATCACCTCCATTAGAGCGCACAGGACGATCCGTGATACAACCATGTGATGGCTGTGTTACACCGCCCCGCTACCCTTGTGATAGACAAAAATCATCACAAGTTGTGATGTACATCGCGACCGTGACAAAAGTGTGTAGGGTAGGTGGTTTGTTTGTTTGGGGATGAAGTGTAATGTTGTGATTGGTTGGGTTTTTTTAGATTTGGTGGGGAATGATTTAGTGATGGTGTGATACACCGCCCCATGTATTTAGTAATGGATGTGATGAAATGTGAAATTTTGAGGTGGCACAAAGTGATTGGTTGTGAAAAGCGTTCCATGTGTTTATCTTGTCCAACTATAGTTATTATATGCAGTTTTTTAAAGGATTTCAATATATGAGAAGTTATGGCCGTTCAAAATTGTGGGGCCAGTTCATTTAAAAGTCAACAATATGTTTTAAAGGATTATACATATGTTTTAAAATTCTATTACTTAAACTCTTAAATTGTAAATTTAGGTACAATTGTCTTTTTGTCCTCCAGTATAGATGATTTATATGTTTGTCCATTTTTGGTGGCTTTAGACGTCCGTTATATTTTTAGCTAAATTATTAGATTAACTCGTCAACTTGTTATAGATAGTTGCAACACAAATTGACATGTGTATGTATAGGTAAATGGTATAATTAGTGTATGTGTAGTGGTGGGGGGTTATGGGTATTAAAATATTAAAAAGTAATAGAAAGAGGGTTATGGGGGGTTATGGAAAAAGAGGGTGTAGTAGAAAGGGGGTTATGGGGCTTTATAAATGATTGGGTAATCATTGGTTAAATTATTATTTTCTTATGGGAAAATGACCAAAATAGCCCGTTGACCGGGCGTTTTGCACAAATAGCCCTCTCCACCCTCTTTGGAGAGAGGGGTCACGGTTCCCAACATGCCTGAACCGTCTCCCGAGAGGCTTCCCATTTCAGCCAACAGAGGACCGCCACGTGTCGTTGTTGATCCCGAGACAGACCTTTCTCTCTCCTGAACCCCCTTTCTCTCTCCTGAACCCTCTTTATGTGTACATGGCTGTAAGGAACACACACAACACATCCATTATCATCACAAACTAAGAGTGGGAGGGAAGAATGAGGGCCGGCCATCGTCTCCAAGGCGGAGCTCCGGCCACCGGAACCAGCGAATCAACCCTAAACCCCCACCCTTTCTTCCCTAATAAACCAACACATCCACCATCACTTCATCCTCAAGAATCCGAGTTAGAGAGAGATATGCGAGAGAGATGGTGAGACCAGAGAGTAGAGAGAGAAAGACGGACAGAGAGGGAGGAAGACGACGGCTAGTCATAGGCTTGCTGAGGGTTCGCCGGAAACAGAAGGGCCGGTCACCGGTCCGGTGACCCTGAGAGAGATGGTGAGACCAGAGAGTAGAGAGAGAAAGACGGACAGAGAGGGAGGAAGACGACGGCTAGTCATAGGCTTGCTGAGGGTTCGCCGGAAACAGAAGGGCCGGTCACCGGTCCGGTGACCCTGCTGGTGTACTGATTCTTGTTTCTTCGTCTTCTCCGGTGAGTTCTCAGTCTTCTCCGAAGAAGTTTACTGTTTTTTTCTTGTTCTTCGTCTTCACCGGAGGCGTCTCTGAGACGTCACCGGAGACGTCTCAGGTCTGTCTCACGTCTCAGGTCTGTCTCGGGATCAACAACGACACGTGGCGGTCCTCTGTTGGCTGAAATGGGAAGCCTCTCGGGAGACGGTTCAGGCATGTTGGGAACCGTGACCCCTCTCTCCAAAGAGGGTGGAGAGGGCTATTTGTGCAAAACGCCCGGTCAACGGGCTATTTTGGCCATTTTCCCTTTTCTTATTTAAATAATAATATTAAATACTTTAAATATTTCATTAAATATATAAATATTACAAATACTAAAAAAAATACAAATACTCATAGGTTATATTTTTTTTCGATTTTGGCCTTTTGGTTCAAACACATTTCCAAGGTCTTGCCTTCTAGGTGGTCGTGCGGCTGCGTGTAAAATGCAAAGTCGCGCTCAAATTGTCGATCCCTCATAATATCAACCACCTCTCAGTTTTCTTGGATACGCTGTGCCCCGATGTCGCGTATGTCTTGGAGCCGTTGGTTCATCTCAGCAAACGCCGGGATCAACTCGTTCACCCCCGACGACGAAGAGTCCGCCCGTGCGGCTCGAGCAGCCCGTCGACCGGTCGGACGACGCAACTCCTCCGCCCCTGCAAAAAACGCATTTTCTTCGGCGTTTAGGTCGATGTGACGCACGTCAGACGTAGGGGTCCCGGTATCAGCCGACTCAAAGGTCTTCGACTTCTTTCTGGCCCTAGATGAAGAAGTTCCAACCATCGGGCGGATGGTGTGCCATTTGGAGCATTCTTTCAGCAGGCCCCAAACCCTCAAGTACGGAAGATTCCCGTATTCTTGTTTGTATTCATCCAAAGCCGCCTCCAAAATATGGGCGTCGCTTTGGCCAGTTTTCCACCCAAACCGGGCGCGTTGATAAATAGCTTGAAAGTTTGTGCATTTAAAGTTGATATCAGTCCACTTGCCCGATATCGAATCGTTCTCCCGGTAGTTCTCTCCCTTACCAACTAGTTCAAAAAATATTGCTCGGACTCTTTTCCAAAAATCTCCTTTGTTTTGATAGTTCGCTAAAAAAACAAACCAAAAAAAATATAAGTCCCCGTTTAAAAAAATATATGTAAAAAAAATATAACATAAAAAAAATATATATCTTACCAACAATAGGATCCTCTGACACGTCAATCCACGCTCGGGCTAAGTTGAACAGCTCGTCGTCATTCCATGGTTGTACGTTTTTTTTTTGCGCGTGTTTGCGTCTCTTTCCTTTTGTGCGTCCGGTTGGTCGCACGGGCTCTCCCTCGCCCGGTTGGTCGCACGACATCTTCCTCTTGCTCTTCCTCCAGTGGTTGTGTCTCCGGGACCGACTATGAGTCTTGCCAAGCATTTGAGGACCCGAACATTTGAGATGTCCCAAACACTTGTGTTGAGCCAAACCCACCTCCCATGGGTTGCCCAAAACCCCCTCCCATGTTATACATGTTCGGGTCCTAATTATAGGGTTGGTTTAACAGGTTCATAAAAGTTTGTGGGTTTGAACCAGGAGCTATGGGTCGGGTGTTGTCGCCAGTAATTTGGGAACCAAACCCGAAACCACCTCTACCGAATGGATTCATCTCTTCTTTTATGGTAAAAATTAGAAAGTATGCGTGTGTGTGTTATGCTCGATCTCAACTTTGTGTTTGTGTGTTTGGTGGTATGTAGAGTATATAGTTTGTGTGTTTGGTGGTATGTAGAGTGTGTGTGTGTGTGTGTGTATATATATATATATATATATATATATATATAGGGTTGGGCTAAAATAAAAACCCTCCTGAGTTGTGAAAACTCTGGAAACCTCATCCCAACCATTGGATGGATGAAATGAATGGTTAAGATCAACTTGGAACCTTTTTTAATATTAAATGAATTATTTTAAGTGGAAAAGATACCAAAAGGGTAAAGTTGGAATCAAAATATTGGAGGAATCAATGGACAAGACATTTATGACATTCTCTCACCACCTTTTTGAACTTTCTTTCTCTATCTTTTTATTTTTTACTCTTTATCTCTCTTACTCATCTTCTACTTTTGTCTTTAGCATCTTTATCATTATCAAAACCTCATGTATTATTAAATACGTAAATGCAAACTATCTTTATCATGTTTTTGTAACATGTTTTAGTCATCATGAGGTTTTGAATAAATATTCAACGTCTGGATAACCGATCAGTCAGATTTGTCTGTAACACTTATGTGTTACGTTTTAACATGTCATAGGTATCATCAGTTAGTTTTGTCTGTAACACTTATGTGTTACGTTGTAACATGTTATAGGTGTCATTGATATTTGTTACAAAAACATGTTACAAAAATGCCAACTTATAATAAAAACATGTATATACATGAAACAAACTTTTTGTTACGTGTTACATCTTTTACTTATAGTATATTATGATTTTTGTTACCATGTTACAACTTATATCCCCATGTTAGATTTATGTAACATCTGCAGTAGAAATAAACAAAATGCATTTGATTATATTTAAAAGAAATAAAAAGAACATAACAATCTATTAATTATTAAATGTACACTTGTAATAAAAAATGATAACATGTCTCAAATAAAAAATGTTCATTATAACAACCCATCTCATGTTCTTTTACATCCTTGTATACTCTGCATCCCAACTTGTACACAATAAAGATATGGACACTAGTGTTTATATCATTAATGAGTTAACACAAAGGATAGAGTTAGCCATGCATCTTAAGTCCATTTTAAGTTCAAAATCCTCCCCTGAAACAAAAAATAAAAAAAAAAAACTGTAACACGTTTTTGTGTTGAATCTACACACAGATCCTAAAACGTAAAAAACAAACCTTAAGTTCTGAAAATTAATCGGTGGAAGAGGAAGAAAGAAGGAAACGGGTCACCATAACAAAACCGGATCGGCCAAGATCTGTTTTATATTACTTAGAAACAACCCCAACCGGATCGACCAAGATCTGTTTTACCATCTAAATCAGATTTGACCCGAAGTAAAAGGCGTTGAAAAGTAAAGGCGTTGATGGGGGTTTACCTTCTAAATCATATCTGACCCGAAGAGCACAAAAAATATTATTTATGCATTTAAATTGATATTTCTCTTTTTCATCAACTCCTCTATCTTTTTGAAAACTAAAAAGACTAAAAAGGCCAAAAAAAAAAAAACACCCACCGAAAGCTTTCCCTTTGAAACGGTAACGGTGACGCTCCTGTTTCCCATCAGTTATTCTCTTGCTCAACATGAATGCTCTTGCTTTCTTCTTTCAAGTGAAAAACACTGTACATAAAAAGCTAAAAGTAGTAATTAAATTGAATTACATAAGATGTTTTAAGATTCATCCTTTCTCAATAATTGCATTTTTCCTCATGATGAAATCTGAATAGTCTAGAAATAAAAACATTCATCCTTTTCTAAAACTCGATGAGTATACTCAGCCAATCAACGACGTCTTTAAGATGAGGGGCGGTGTTATCTTCTAAATCCTTGTTTAGATCTGATAATTTAACGGCCACGACGTCGAGTAGAGCGATGGTCTAATGCTCGGTCGAAGCTCCGGTAAGAAAATGAAAGATAAAATGGAGGTATGTTCTTCAATTCCAATGAGATAATAATTAATAAGAAAGAGAAGGTGGGGTTAAGAAGTGAGATGATGTTAGTGTGTCAGAGAAGAGAGAGAAGAAACAAATGTTAAATGACAAATACACCCATGAATCAGATTTATAACTTGAATATGTGGCAAAGTGTGGACCTTTGGATGGGTTTTTACAGTTTTCACAACTCACTAAGGTTTTCACTAGATACATAGCCTATATATATATATATATATATATAGGGGAAAGTTAATTTGAGAACACCTATATTTCGTGCGAACCGCGAGAACGCCATCTAAAACCATTCAAATCAAAAATTTCTTTTTACACTTATCTTTATTACTAAAATACAATCCCAAAAACACAATTTACACGTAAAATTTTAAACGTATATGGAAATAAATTGTTTTTACACATGTGTAAATTTACTGTTTGTACATGTGTAAACTGTTTCATTTACACATGTATAAAAAGTTAATTTGAAAGTGTTTTTGCAAGAAAAGATGAATTATTTGGAAAGAAAATCCATTTTTTAATGTTGTATTTTGATTATAATTAGGTTTGTATTGAAAAAAAATGATTTTGATTAATTTTCTCATTTGTTCTCACGGTTCTCGCGATATTTAGCGTTCTCAAGATAACCCTCCCCATATATATAGAAGAAGAAGATGAAGGCCACGATTTTTTTTTTTTTAAATATGACCGTTTGTGAACGGTACAACAAAGATTCCCACCATTTCCAATGCAAAACGCCCGTTATCAACAAAGCGCTCGGGGCCTAAAACGCTTTATAGCACCCCTGGGGGCGGTGTTGGGGGGCGCTATAGGGCCCAAAACGCCCCATAACGGTACCACTACACATAACCTTAGTTTGTAACATTTCTGTGCAGCATGTGGCTGACATTTTCTCAAATATTCATCAATGGAGAATTCATCGGAGGATCAGACATTATTCTCAGTATGCATCAGGCGAGTTTCTGTGTTTTTGCCTCGTGTCATGTTTAATATTAACAATATGAAATACATATGCATGGAAATCTTTTTGCCGTTGTGCAGCATGGTGAACTGAAGGAGAAACTAAAGGCAAGGTCACCAGAGTAGACAAGTCTCTTATAATCTCTTGTTGCTTATGATATTAGATTTATGATGTTTAAGTTTTGAGCCAACATAACTTATAAACAGTTTTTTAAAAGCACAGAAGATAAAAATACTAGTTATACAAAGCTGTCTCTTGTATTTAGAGAGGGAGACATTTCTTGAGTGGGAGAAGGAAATCTATAAATGGTACCGTAAGAAGCTTGACAGATTAACCAACGTAAGAAAAACACATTTTGCTTAGAACGCGTTATAATACGACCCGCTTGCTTTGCCAGGTTTACCAGCAACGTAATAAAAACAAGTCGCCATATTTAGTAAACTTTTATCAGGCAGAAATTGTTATTTTGCTGGTGCTTTAAACAAGTCACAAGTCACAACAATAAAACAGATTACACCAGCAAAGCACAGGGAGGGATCCAATGCAAAGTTGGCTTTGATGTAACTGAAGAATCACTAAGCCTATGGGCTGTCTGTCACCATTATTTATTTTTAATGCATTTAGGCAATGGTGTACCAACTCACAAACACAATGAATGTATGCATTGCATGATGCTCTCAATTAACCAAAAAACGAACAGTAACCGAAACAAAACAAAACAAAATGCAGGACCTTTACAGAATCCTGTTGCTGTAGAATTTCAAGTCTCGTTATCTCACCAGATTCTTATTCCGGCATATATTAAATGCAATCAGTGATGGTGATGGTGCTCATCTTCATCAAGCCCGTCTGGAAGTCCTCCTGGGCCCACTACCTCCAACTGCAAAACAAGGTATGAATGTTCATCGTCTCAAAAGCTGACTAGACAGAGCCAAACCAAAACTAAACAGAACTACTTGAAATAATGAAACAAAAGTAAACGGCAATTCAAAATCATTATTGTTCATCATCCCTGGTACTCGATAAACCACAAGTGGACATCACGAAATTCTTGCTGTGATGTTATCGTTTCTTGTTCTTCTATACTAGGTAGTCTTGTCTCAAATAAAATCATCATTGTGTTGGAATTTCAGACATATATAAGAAATGAAGTATAATTTCAGCCTTATCGTTTTCTCTAATGTGAATGCTTAAACATGGATGATATTTTTAGGCTGCCATTATTGGCCTATAAGCATGTAATAATAGCAGACGGTTACTGTATGAATATATGTAGCAGTTACTGAATGGAGGGAGGTAGGATCGTTCTGCTGGTTTACATTTCCCTTAGAAATAAAATGTCACAAATCATGGAGGGCATAAATAAGGAAGATGTTGCCATTCCTGTGGGCCAAAAGAAGTGTAAATGTTGTTGATAAAACCATCCTCCCAAAATTTCAATTGAGCCTTTTTTGAGTTCAATGTAAACATAAACTTTTCTTATAGGAACATATGGAATATGAACAACAAACTTACACAAAAACCCTTAGGCAACACTTGCTAGCTAGAAGGCCAGGGCCTATAGGTAGATCAAAACTAAAAAAATTGACAGTTTCTAAATTTAATCAAGTCAGACTGTTTCTGAAGATGAACACCATTTTAAACCAAATAATCATGGAGCTTTCGACATTTAAGGATGATAGGAACAAATAACAACATATTTAAAAACAGAGAAGAATTTGATCTAAATAGCATGATTTTTAGAAAGAAACTGCACAAAAAGTTAAGCTGCACTCACCGTAAAATATTGTGAGCATACTGGGCATTCATGTGGTTCGCCTTTCTTTAGCCAAAACCAAACAACATCATGTTCATCCTCTGTTTGACCATAAAAAACATAATATTGTTAGTAAGCCATTGGACACGCAAACAGAACACTCCTATGTCCTAACCTATAAACAGGTCAAAGAGTACAATCTTAATAACTAAATAACAGAGTTAGGATTGACTCACCGCCTTCAGCCCCGGGGCAACCAACAATTCTTTGGTCATAGTAAGATTTCACCACTGCAGGAGCTTCCTGCAGGCAATTAAACGACAGACATGATCGCATCTTCAGCAAAAGTTCAAAACTCAAAGCACAAACAACAAACCAAGCACAAGAACTTTTGAATTCACTTAAACTGTTATAATGCCTACTTTTAGTAAAATAAAGAAATTAAATAGTATGTGCAAAACAGTAAGAATGCAGAGTTTATTGCGACATTCATATAATAATGCCTGGATAAGAGTTTAAGAAGGCTATGTATGGCAAACATGCTAGGTGAATAGGTTAGTGCTAGTCTACTGCTTTTGAAAAACTGAAGGCCATGTCCGTTTGTCAAACAAAGAAGCATGAAAACCGATTCTCGACTGACAAGTTTTATCTGGCTAGTTAGTTATGGTCACCATGAGCATTATGCAAGGCTATTTTATAATCAAATTGTTTATTTCATAACGCTATATTGTGGCCCTTCTCTTTTTCATATAAAGATCACTCCTAAGTCCTAACGATTATGTGTCAGTCCTACATCAACTTGTTATATAGCATGAAAATATTCTTATTACATCGACTTGTTATATAAGCATGAAAATGTTAGCTTCTAAAATTATCAAAAAATAAATAAATAAAATAAAAAATAAGCAGCTAATGTACACGTCATTTTCATGTATCTGGCATTAAAATTAGTATATATATATATGATTTATGAACTCCTATACTATAGCAGACCATGTACATTTATAGCTTGGCCTATTGCTTTCAGGAATAAAGACTCCACATTACAGACTTACTCACCATTCAAGCTCATAAAAAGCAAAACCTAATAATTCTAGTGCTACGGCCTAACCCGATTGAGTCTCCATACCAATTCGATAACAATTTAGCACACATCTACTTCCATAGGCTTTACATTTAAACCAAACAAATTAAAAAAAATTAATCCCAATATAGCACAATAAAACTAAGTTATCCAAACTATAAATAATGATTGCACTTGCCTTGGTTCCGAAGGGTCCTTCAGGAAAATTGATATCCAAAATATCCCGACCCTAATTATTATTACACAAAAAGAAACATATACCAATTAATATCAATATCAATGTCAACATATTAAAACATCTAAAGTCTAAACCAAATAAAAGTGACCTGAAGCTCAGCTTCAAGCTCCTCACGCTCGTGACCAGTAGCAATAGGCATCACATCTTCCACTTTCGTAGCAACATTTCCTACAGTTCATAACAAACAAATCCTTAATTCACGAAAGTATTACATATTAAATTAAAAAAAAAAGTGCAGATCTGAAAGGGACCTGAATAGTGACGGGAGAGAAAGGGAGCGGAAGAGCGGAGAGTGAGTGGAGATGGTGACTGAGTGAGGATGCGATTAGGTCTGGTGACAGATCGGAGAGATAATAGTTTGGAAGATGTTCTTCTCCACATTATTATTATTATTATTATTATTATTATTATTATTATTATTATTATTATTATTAATATTAGTTCACCGGAACCCTAGGTTTGTTTCGTCGGCTGTTGATCTAAATTGGCGACGGGAACTTCACAATGGAGGATAAATTAAATAAATTCGTTTTATATGCGTCAAAATGATACAATACAACAACAAAAAGTCTAAAACGAACTTTTATTGTGTTAAATAGACACAAAAAAAGAATTTTTTTTTTTTTTTTTTTTTCATTTTTGGTGTTTTTTTTTTTTTTTTTTAAAAGAGAATTTCATTAAACGCAAAAAACTCGCAAGACCTCAAAGCGAGGGCTTAACGAGAAAAAAACATACAAATCCAATACATCAAACCAAAGGAAAAATTCTCCAAGTTTTCCAATCTATATGTTTCCATCTAGACCTATGACGTAACCAGAAATACGCCGTTGCCTTGATGCTTTCCACGATCTGAATAGGATTCCGTTTTCTGTTGTTAAAAACCCGTTCGTTCCTTTCATTCCAAAGCATCCAAATAGTTGTGAAAATAATACCGCTGAGAATGTTGGCTACTCTCTTGGAGATAGGCTGCAACTCGACAATCTGTAACAAATCTTGGACATCAAACAAGGCATTGTGACTCATCTTGCACCATTCTTCGATCCGGTACCAAACTTCATACGACGTAACACAGCCCGTAAACAAATGAGATGTGGTCTCAAACGCATCCTGACATAAGCTGCAATCTGTATTCTGAATGCTAACACCCCTTTTTATTAGTTCGGAAACGGTAAGAATCCGATTCCGAATAATCCGCCAAGCCAGAATTTTGTACTTCAAGGGAACCCAACCTTTCCAATCAATCACAAGGTTCCTGCTGTTCGCAACACTATCGGAAAAAAGTTTTTTGGCCGATGCTACAGTAAACAACCCGTCTTTATCCTCGGTCCATCTCCACCCGTCTTGACCTCCTTTCCAATCAAGATTATGAATATTGTTTAGTAAGTCGAACAATTCCATTACCTGATCGGAAGTAGAAAGATTGGACTTCCAATCCCAAAATAAATGTTTGACATTATTGATGCTTCGCAGACGATCCGAAATTTTGGCCCATTTGTTCTTCTCAAGAGAAAACAGATTCGGGTACATGACACGGAGCGGTGCATTAGACAACCAAACATCGCACCAGAAGAACAAAGAATTCCCATCGCCAAGCTCTCCTCGGAAGAAGGAGTTAAGCGCTCTACCATTAGGGAGTTTAGTATCTCCATTTTTGACTATATATTTCCAGCAACTACCCAAAGTTCCATTGCAAGGAAGTAATGTCCAAGGTCTATTCGACCCATGGCAGCCCCAAATGACCTTCTTCCACAATGAGTTACCTTCACGTTTGAATCTCCACACCCATTTGAGTAAAAGAGCATTATTTGTCTCTTGAAGTTTAGATATATCTAATCCACCTTTATGCTTTGGAGTCGAAACCTCGTCCCACGCCACCCACGATATTTTATTTTCTATGCTAGGACCGGCCCAAAGGAACCTTCGCATTAGAGACTCAATCGTATCCACGACGGCCTTAGGGGCTTTGTATAAAGATAAATAATACACCGGGAGGCTCTCAAGAACCGACTTTATCAAAACCAAACGACCACCCATTTTGGTGTTAACACTAAAAAAACATTTGTGCATTTGGGGTGTCAGTTTTGAGTTTGTGCTTTTGGTGAAACCGCAATTTCAGGTTGGTGATTATGCTGACATGAAGACATCTAATTGGTGAGATGGAAATGATACAATAATTACCTTGTCCATGTAGGCATAAACAACAATCTCAGGTTGCAGTTACACGAACTCCAAAAACCTTCATTTGCATAAAGATTTGATACCGTAACGTCAAAAATATATATACCCACGAAAAACATATATACCAAACAATATTACGACTCATTTAGCTATTTTGTATCTCAAGTCTATATGTAACAAGAAAGAAAAATGACGGAGCCTAACATTCTAAATTTAATTATAAAAAAAACACAGTGTAACTTTTATTTAAACATATTATATTGTGTCTTAAACATGTCATATATTGCCAACCTTGAGATATTCATTCATGTGCTTTCATAAAACACTAGTGGGAGTGTCTCGCGCGTTGCCACGGGAACCTAATTTTTTTTTCTTTCAACGTGTTGCACAACAAGTTGTAATGATATTGGGATGTGAGTGCAGAAACAAGTTGAGAGAAGACATACTCATGGCAGTGACTAAATTGTCGTGCTGATCACATTTTTAAACAAATACAAAGTTATTCAACTGGCATGTTGAGCAGCTCATAATAAGTTCGGCCGTGAAATCTAACTTTGTTGGAATAGAATCACACTATCAATCGAGGGTAGGGATGAGCAAATGGTACTAGGTACCGGTAACCTGAATTTCCGGTACCGAATTTCTCATACCAAATCATTTTCGGTACTGACTTTGTGTTTTTTGTACTGGTATTTTCGGTACTAGTACTTGTTTGGTATGGTACCGAGCATTTTTGGTACTGGTACCCAATTTTGGTGATTTTTAATACCTGTATACCAAACTCATCCCTAATCGGGGGTATCGCAAACAGTTCGTATCATATCGTAATTATTTGAATGGTTCGATAGTTTTACACAAGAACATATACAAATGACACAATTTAGAAAAAATGATATAGTTGTTCTAATGCAATTGTATTCCTATATATCTGTTTAAGTTAGGTTTCAATATTATAGTTATACATTGTTTAAGGTTAGGTGTTACCCGAATCTTTCCTGCATGTAACTGTAAAGCGCATCAGTCTATTTCGTATGTAAAATTAATATGTCATATTAGATTTCTCAACCTGGAATGCTCCCGGGACATAAATCTAGTGTAGTATAATAATAAACCCACCCTTTGGGCCTCCAACCTCCAAGTGCCCCCACTTGT
This sequence comes from Ambrosia trifida, assembly GCA_028751855.1. Classification (NCBI taxonomy): domain Eukaryota; kingdom Viridiplantae; phylum Streptophyta; class Magnoliopsida; order Asterales; family Asteraceae; genus Ambrosia; species Ambrosia trifida. The sequence goes on along the minus strand of CM054123.1, from coordinate 55,666,515 downwards.
TTTCTTTTTCTAGGGATGGCGCGCCCTTTCTACATGTGAACTAGAGGTGCACAAAATACCCGAACCCGAACTCGAAAAAAATACTCGAACCCGGGTATTTTAAAACATAGGTCTTTAATACCCGAACCCGACCCTACCCGTAGGGGATTTTAAAACCCGGGTATTTATTATCAAACGAAGGCGTTAAATAAAGACGATGAGTTACTCCATTATCAACGAAGACTTAACTATCTATGTTTTATTTATCACTTGTACTTAAGGGTGCTTAACGGGCCGGGTTCGCAGGTTGGTGGGTCCAACCCAACCCGAACTCGAAATTTTTACATGAACCCAAACCCGAAAATTGTGACATACATATGAACCCGAACCCGACCAGAATATTCTTGGGTTGACCCGAATCCGACCCGTTCAACCTTATTTTTTTTTATTTTTTTGCAAACTAATATGTTAAAATTAAAATTTTCTTACAAAAAACACAAATATATATAAAACATTTATGTTTTATTTATAAAATCTCATACCAATTTCTATTTTAAGTTATAAGTGTAACATAAAATACCTAACCAATTTAATTTATAACATAAAACATATTGTAAAAAAACAATATATAGTATAAATAGGTTAAACGGGTTAACCCGCCAACCCGCTCGGGTTGACCCGAACCCGACCTGTTTAGCTAAACGGGTTCGCGGGTTCAACCCAACCCATTTAGCCTAAACCTAAACCCGCTAATTTCGTGTTAGGTTCGGGTCGTGTCGGAAATTCACACCTAGTACCTGAAACTGGGTATACCCGAAACCGGGTATTGAAAACCCGAACCCGACCTGAACCTGGTATATAGGGTATGGCTTTTCATGAAAATACCCTACCCGAACCTGACCCGGTTATTTCGTAATACCCGGTTATACCCTACCCGGTCATGATCAAACCCGGGTACGTAACCAAACCCGGGTATTCTAAAAACCCGGTTTTGTGCACCTCTAATGTGAACACAGTGTGTTTTTTCGCTGTTATCATTATCTATACTTTTATACTATATTATAATGCATGAGGGACAGGTATTTTAAGATACCCAAAAGTTAAAAACTAATTTTTCTTTAATAACCCTAAAATGAGGGTAAAATAGTCATTTATACATTATTTACACTTTAATACCCTATCTTATTTACACTTTAATTCCCTAATTTTTAGTTAGTAATTACATTTTCCCCCCTCCCTACAAAATTATAATTCTTTTATTTAATTCTATTATAACTTTAAACCTATTATATTTTAAAAACATTCGAAAATACCATGACGACCGGCTCATTTTTGTTAACGTTTTGATGTTTGTCGTAGTCAATACCGATGTGTGTATTGAAATATACAAGAAAGAATGCTTTATGTACAAGTGATCATTGCATTTTATCTATCTTGTTATTATAATTCATGAGATAAGGATTTTTTAAATTTTAAATAATTTATACTGTATTAAATTATTAATAAACATTTAGGAAAAGTTTTGCCATTTTATGAAGAAAGTACAACATTTTAAAGCAAGTTTACAAGCCTTCAATGCACAAATCCAATCCATGCACAAAATTAATGAATTAGGGTCTCTTAAGGAAAACAAAAGCCCAGCCCGCCTTTAACCTTTTGACCACCTATAAAACTTCATAAAACTTTTTGAACCTTTTGTCGCCCAACTCCAGCCACCGTCATCCACCACTACGTCCAACTGCCACCGCTGTCTTACTCATCGCTAATGGCAAATTCCGATGAACCATCATCACTTCTGTCGAAGCTGGAGGTGATTGTCACGCTTGTTCAGTGTGTTGCAAATGGTCGAAGCAAAGACGATGAAGATTACCGTAAAGTACTTTCTATGGTCAATGAAATCCAGCCGCGGTTGAGGTATGTTTTTTTGCATGAACAATGGTAATTTTGTTAATGATGATGGTTTGTTGTTGTAAACATGACAGGGTTATTGGTGTTGATGGATATGATGAGTTGTACAGAATGCTTCTATCATATATGAGCAAATGTGCACTTTTTCTAGTTGGGGAACACGATGCAAACTTTGATCAGAACTTAACCTATAAGTTTTTTGTTGAAACATTTTCCGAGTATAAAAGATCGTTTCTGAACGAGTCCATTCAATTTTTGTCTGAAGCAATATCCACTATGGTGAGTTATCTTCAATTTGGATGATGCTATTAATTTTATGATATTATTTCCATGTTTAATTTAGTTAATTTTCTGTATGAATGATGTACACCAAACCAGAGTGACATGTACAAGAAGAAGAATAACAAACAATGTGCTTCGGTTAATCTGTTAGCCATGGCGTATTGCTTACGTGCATTATCTTCCCAAGAGGCAGAACCAAACTTAAAGGTACTATCTAACAAAATGCTGTGAATCTTCTGTACATTCATAAACCTCTATTTATATTAATGCGGCGGCAGTTCGGAACCATATACTTATGATTGAGTCGGTATGGGTTATGCTTTATTTCAAATGTGCCAAAAAAAGTTAACTATAGAACGTGTTAAATGGGTTGGAAGTTCTTTAATTTTAGTCTATTTTTAATTGGTTCAACCTTCTAAATTGCTTTTATTTAGGTGTTGTTTGTTTTTTCTGCAGGAAAAGGTCTGCAGTCTGCGGACCACATCTGCAGACATCTGCATGAGAAGAGGTGGACCAAAGGTCTGCAGTCTGCAAGAAGAAGACTGTTTGTTTGTTAACGTCTGCAGGCTGCTGAAATAAACTTAAATTTAAACAAACTGAGTTTTTACAGCAGTCTGGTGGTAGATGGTGGTGGTGGTGGGTGGACCGTGGTGGTGTGGACCATGGTGGTAGGTGGTGGTGGACGGTGGTGGGTGGTGGTAGTAGTGGTGGTGGTGGACCGTGGTGGTGGTGGTGGGTGGTGGACGGTGGTGGGTGGTGGTGGTAGTGGTGGTGGACGGTGGTGGGTGGTGGTGGTGGTGGACGGTGGTGGCGGTGGTGGACAGTGGTGGGTGGTGGTGATGGACCGTGGTGGGTGGTGGTGGTGGTGGACCGTGGTGGTGGTGGGTGGTGGTAGTGGTGGACCATGGTGGTGGTGGGTGATGGTGGTGGTGGGTGGTGGTAGTGGTGGTGGACAGTGGTGGGTGGTGGTAGTGGTGGTGGGTGGACGGTGGTAGGTGGACGGTGGTGGTGGTGATGGACCGTGGTGGGTGGTGGTGGTGGTGGTGGACCATGGTGGTGGTGGGTGGTGGTGGTGGATCGTGGTGGTGGTGGGTGATGATGGTGGTGGGTGGTGGTAGTGGTGGTGGATGGTGGTGGGTGGTGGTAGTGGTGGTGGGTGGACAGTGGTAGGTGGTAGTGGTGTTGGACCGTGGTGGTGGTGGTGGGTGGTGGTGGTAGTGGTGGACGGTGGTGGGTGGTGGTAGTGAGTGGTGGTGGTGGTGGTGAGTGGTGGTGGACCGTGGTGGTGATGGACGGTGGTGGTGGTGAACGGTGGTGGTGGACGATGCTAGGTGGTGGTGGTGGGTGGGTGACGGTGGTGGTGGTGGGTGGTGGTGGTGGTGGGTAAGGAGAAGAGAAGAGGAGAAGACCTTTGAAGACCTTAGAAGACTTTGGTCCAAGTCTGCACCAAGAAGAGGTCAGGAAGAGCTTTTGGAGTGAAATGTCTTCCGAAAAACAAACAGTCTGCCCGCCCCAAACGTCTGCCCGCGTCTGCGCAACGCAGACAAAAGAGGTCATAAGTGCTTCTGGGAGAAAAACAAACACCACCTTAGTGATTGTGGTTAGTATTACAACAATATTGGTTTTATAGTCACGATCAACACATTGATTGTTTGTTTATATAAAAGTGCAAATAAGTGATCTTGGGTGAACCCCATCTGGCCTGTAATTTTATTAGTCATAATGACAGATTTTGAGTTGATAGGAATTGAAATAGGCTGGATTTTTATTAGAAAATAGATGATAGTGGCTCTAATTCGAGATGGGCAAGATCTCCGGTTTACAAGAACAAAAGGAAAATTAACCAAGGTTGCAGAAGGCGCTAGGCGGGCGGTGAGGTCCAGCCTAGGGACTAGGCGAAAATTAGGCGTTTTGGTATTATACACACACACACACACACACACAAATTTAGGTGTTTTTTTAAAAATATGTTAAGGTATATATACACATAATACCATACTAATTTTACACTTGTTTTGATAAAAGCTTATAAGTTTAGACACTAGAGTAAAGTATGAAAAGTTTGAGAGTTGAATATTAAAATTTAAAACCTACACATAATATTAAAGTAGATATTTATAACCCTATTAGGCTATTATAACACAGCCGTCAAAACAAACCCTACAATCTTCCCAAGCTTTTCTTCCCCATCTTGCTTCTTCTTCCCCCATCTTCCCCCATCTTCCTTCTTCCCCCTTAAAAACGCAGAAGACATTAACTTGCTATCCTCAAGCTATGGAGCCCCTAACCACCAAGTTGTGAGGTAAGTCCTATGCATAATACTTAGAAATTTATTTATTTTTTTAAAAAACCACCGCCTAGGCCCGCCGAATGGCCGCATAATGGCCAAATTGCCTAGGATCCTGACTAGCCACTTATTCCGATTTTAGTCTCAGCCTAGCGCCTAGGCGCCGCCTTCTGCAACATTGAAATTAACAACTTTAACTCCAAACTTGTAATATTCCAGCTATTCATATAACATTCGATTCCTAAAGTTGGGTGTAGTAATCTACTCCCTAATGTCCTGCTTGACCATTAACTAAATTGACCGGTAAATTCAGCAAGTTGACCATCATTTTCTTAACCGAGTGGATTTAACCAATTCCCAAAAATAGAATTCAGCTGCCCCATGTTTGCAGCTGTCACCGGGTTTCTTTTTTCTCAAATACACCTTGAGTGGGACTTTATCATTACTTCCCTCCCGGTAAAACGCCTTGTCCTCAAGGCGGAATGCAGGAAATTGCTCAACCATTAGATCGTAATTTTCCCATGTTGGTTTATCTACTGGACGATTGCAGCATGAAAACAACAGTTCTAGGGTTGGATTACCACCTTCATAAACCCATCGATGAGTGATGACAGAACTTGGCTGCAAGTCAACTTCCCAGTCCTTAGTGATGGGTAAAGGTGTAACTGGAACAGAAGAAAAAGAGCCATGGGCAGGTTTAAGCATGGAGATATGGAAGACCGGATGAATTTTAGCTTCGGGTGGCAATTCCAACGTTGGTTTAAAAAAGCGCGAGGCGCTCCGAGGTGTTTTGGTTTCAAAATCCGAGGCGCGGGGCTTCAAGCGCGAGGCGAGAGCTTCACGTATGCGAGACGCCTAACATTAAAAAAATATATAAAAAATATTTATATATGTCAATATGACATATTCTACCTTGTAACCAAACATAAACACAAAAACATGATTATAAAACACCCTTAAACACTTAAAAAAGCATATTCAAAACATGAAAAGGACGAAAAACTTCTTCATCTCCTCTTAAAGGAAAAGAAACTTAACATAAACATTAAAGAAAAAGAAAAACAAAAAACAGAATTTTTTATATAGCCCAGCAAAAAAAAAAGGCCCGATAACAATAGTTAGGCTTTTAACCTTAAAAAAGGCCCAATAACAATATTTGGGATTATAAACCTAACCCTAACACAAAAGAAAGATAGCAGCCAACATTTTCTTCTTTTTTTCAACAAAACTTCTTCATCTCCTCTTACAAAACATCGCAGCAGCAGGTATGTTCATACGATTTCTTCTTTTCAATTCATTTTTTCCTTTAAATTTGTTCCTATTCATATGATTTCCTTCAAAAATCGATCACAACTTCTATATTCTGTTTAATGTTTATGTTATTGTCTTAATGTTTATGTTACTTAATTTCTATATTTCCTTTAAAATAAAGCATCACAGCTTAGCTGCTGTTACTATAAAACAGACCAAAGTGGATTTCTACCAAAGTGGATTTCTGGGCGCCTCAGCTGCCGAAGCACTACATAAGCGCCACCGAAGCGCCAGGCTTAAAGCGCCGCCCCGAGAGCTTCATGGAGTCAAGCGCTTTTAGACATAAAAGCGTTTTTCTTATTGCCTCTAGGGCGCACTTTTTTAAACCAAGATTCCAACTCATAAGCAACTGGACCCAGTCTTCGTTTAATACGATATGGGCCAAAAAATCTAGGGGACAACTTCTCATATCGGCGTTTTGCCAAACTCTTTTGTGGATAAGGTTGAATTTTCAAGAAGACATAATCTCCAACCTGAAACGTGAGTTCCCGACTTCCCGTTGCTTTAGGTTTGCTTGGTTTCTCATTTGGTCTTGGGCTTTTTGGTGGTTCTGTCGAAGAAGCTTCAACATCTCATCCCGATCAACTAATTTTTGTTCCAGTTCTGCATTCTTGGTTTCCCCTAAGACATAAGGGAGCAAAGAAGGAGATTTCCTGCCATAAACAACTGAGAATGGAGTTGTACCAGTGGACGTGTGATATCCGGTGTTGTATGAATATGATCTGTGCGAATGAGAAAATGTCGACCGAGTAAGTAATGACTACATTTTTCTACCGCCATGACTAACGCCAACAGTTCCCTATCATAATCTGATTTAAATCGGTTAGACGAGGAAAAGCCCTTACTAAAATAGGCCACTAGATGGTTTTCTTGTGATAATACTGCTCCTACACCATCCGACGAAGCATCACACTCTATAACAAAGGATTTAGAGAAATCTGGTAGCCTCAGAACAGGTGTAGGCAGCAAAGCTTGTTTCAAATCATTAAAGGCTTTAAGAGCCGCTTCTGACCAAACAAATCCATCTTTCTTGGTCAATGCAGTGAGGGGTCGGGCTATGAGACCGTAGTTACGAACAAAGCGCCTGGAATACCCGGTTAACCCCGGGAAACCCCTCACTTCTTTTACTGTTGATGGGATAGACCACGACGTAACTGCTGATATATTTTGGTCATCCACACTAACTCCTTTCGAGTTAATCACGTGCCCAAGGAACACCACGTGTTTTTGCCGAAGCAACATTTTGATAACTTGGCAAAAAATTGGTTGTCATGAAGTAGTTTCAGGGTCTGTTCCAGATGACTTCTGTGCTGCTCCATACTTGGACTGTAAATTAAGATATCATCAAAGAACACAAGTATGAAACGTCGAAAGTAAGGACGAAATAAATCGTTCATGATAGCTTGGAATGTGGATTGGGCATTAGTCAAACCAAAAGGCATGACCCTGAATTCGTAGTGACCCGAGTGGGTACGAAAAGTTGTTTTTTAGACATCCGGAGCTGCCATTCGAATTTGATAATAACCCGATCGCAAATCGAGCTTTGAAAACACCTTAGCACCATATAATTCATCAAGTAGCTCGTCAATATTTGGAATAGGATACTTATCGGCTCTAGTTATCTTGTTAAGGGCCCAGTAGTCGATGCACACTCGCCACGAATTATCTTTCTTCTTCACTAGTAAGACCTGACTTGAAAAAGGGCTCTTGCTCGGTTGTATAAAGCCAGCCGACATCAGTTGCTCTACTTGTTTCTCAATTTCATTTTTTTGCGAATGAGGGGTAACGATAAGGACGAATTTTAGGTGGGGTGGAGTTTGGCAGAAGTGGGATTGAATGGGCTTGCGACCTAAAAGGGGGTAATTGTTGAGGTTCCTCAAAAATAGTATATTGGGTGATGATAGGCTGCAGAGGGGCTGGTATGTGGGTGTAATTTTTGGTTCAATAGCTAGGTGCTGGAAACTAGATGATTTTTGAGGCCCGGATGCGATACCTTGCAACTTGTATCGCTTCCCATCTATTGAAAAGATCATGAACATCTCTTTCCAATTAGCTTGAACTGTATTTAATGTGGCTAACCATTGAATACCCAAAACTAGATCAGCACCACCAAGAAAAAAAGGATGGAAGTCTTGAGTAATCTTGAGGTCATTAACCTACACAGAAAGATTTTTGCAAATTTGGCCACATCGAATAACATCCCCATTACCAATTTGAACACGAAAAGGAGCTACAGCTTGGAGCCACTAGCTTAAGTTCATTCACCAAGACATCAAAGATGAAATTGTGTGTAGAACCCCTATCAATCAAAATTAAAACTTCAGTAGCATTAAGCATACCTTGGACCTTCATCGTGGTAGGATTTGGTTTCCCAAGAATGGCGTAGGATGTGGTTTCCCAAGAATGGCATGTAAATTGATTTCAACAGTTTCTTCTTGGTCAAAATCAGGGTTGGTTAGATCTGCTACTGGTGATTCTTCAACTTTCTCGTCCGCTTCTAGCACCTTGAAGGTACCAGTTTTGCAACGATGACCTGGTTCGTATTTGTCGCCACATCTAAAGCATTCCCCTTTTAAGAACATGTTTTGTTTTTTGCCTCGGAAATTCGAATGGTATTTTTTGAATGGGCTGATGTTTGGCCTGGGGTGGAATTGATTGGTTTGGAATCCGGTTGTGAGGGTTTCGAACTTGAGGTCCAAGAGGCATTTTTTCTAGGTCGGTGGGGTTGAATCCAAAGTCAACCTCATAGCATTATAGACCGTACGTGGTTTGTGAATTCGAACAACAGATTTCAGGTCATCTTTAAGACCGTTAAGGAATACGCTAGAAAATGATTGGTCGGTCGCTAGAGAGCCAAGAGTAGAGGTCCAAGGCATCGCCCTCTAAATGCATTGAAGCTATCTCAACCTTGTCCTCATCAGGAATATGATAATACCTGAAATATTTGTCAGCTTTCAGCAGCCACCCATGCGGATTGCCCACGTTAAAAGTCGGGAAATCAATTTTGTTAAAGGGTCTATATGGTTGTCGACCCCTCCAAGAACTTTCCCCTCCATGGCTCCATCATTCTTGTTTTCTCGTGAATGATCTCCTGCCTTCAAAGCTGCTATATCCTCCTTCATCATATCGATTGCCTACAACTTCGCGGCTATGGCAGCTAGTTGAGCAGCAATGGTATCAGGAGGATTACTGCCGCCACTAGAGTTATTCCGGGTTTGCACCATTTCATTTCCCGGAAATGGAACCAAATGATAGATTTTGAGTTGATAGGAATCGAAATAGGCTGGATTTTTATTAGAAAATAGATGATAGTGGCCCTGATTCGAGATGGCCAAGATCTCTGGTTTACAAGAACAAAAGGAAAATTAACAACTTTGACTCTAAACTATGAAATATTCTAGCTATTTATAACATTCGATTCCTAAAGTTGGGTGTAGTAATCTATTCCCTAATTTCCTGCTTGACCATTAATTAAATTGACCGGTAAATTCAGCAAGTGGACTATCATTTTCTTGACCGAATGGATTTTTCCAATTCCCAAAAATAGAATTCAGCTGCTCCATGTTTGCAGCTGTGACCCGGCTCCTTTTTCTCGAATTGACCTTGAGTGGGACTTTATCTTATAATCAACACATTCATTGTTTAGTACTACGCATTTCAAGAGCATTGCTTTTATAGTCATAGTTAGTACATTAATTTTTTTTTTTTTTTTGTATTTCAACGGTATTTCTTTTATAGTCATAATTAACACATTCATTGTTCATAAAAACTGCAAATCAAACGATTGTGGATATTGATCTAGTCTTTTAATCTGTTCAACCTTCTAAATTAATTGTATGTACTTTTTCTAGTGCAAACAGTTATTTGTTCAAGATATTGGTTGTGCTTTGAAGCTATGGTTGAACCAAGATCATTCCCAATCTATTAAACATACTGATGCGGCATCTCACAATACTCTTATCTTGCTGTACCATGTTGGTGATTTGTTATCACTTAAGGTTTGTTTTCTTCTTGTCTTTATTAATATTCATTTATATAGTTGATGCGCCACATTGGTTAGAATGTGTTTTGTTGTAGGGGAACATGGAATTTCACTCTGATATATATGAACTGATAATAAGATTTTTTACCTGCAAGAAGGTTTCTATGAAGGAGTGTGTGGCCAAGCTTTGGCAAGCTAAAAGGCTTAGTCATGCTCTGTGCACTTCACACGTAGATGATGCATTCATTTTGACTTTTTCAAAGCACTGCAAATTGTCTCAGTCTCTGGATTTCTGGAAAAGTTGTATGAAGAAATCAAAATCACTAGAAGTTGGTTTTCAACAGTGCTTTTCAGTTATATCTACTCTTTCCTCCCCAAGCACTTGTAATCATGATCATGCTGAATATGCACATTTAATGGTGGATGATATCAAGAAGTGTGCTAGGGATCTTAGTAGCACTTGCATTGGTGTATGATTCTTTTAATATTGTTTTTGCTACAGGTGACAAGAAGGGTGGGTTGAGTGTTGTGTCAAATTGGGTGCGAGTTGCTTGAGTTTCGAAAACTTTTTCTAATTGCTTTTATTTATTTATTTTATAACTAATTAATCCCTCAAACATGATTACAAAATATCTATGCTATTACAACATTAATTTTTACTTATATAAGAAAACATTTTATGCGGTTTTATTCATTGAATACACTGTGAATTTCAATCAACTTTTTTTTGTGGTTTGGTGTTTTGGTTTTGACCATTTGACCTGTTGGAGACTCCATACCCCAAGTTGATCCATGCATAAGTAAATTGGAAAAGATGTACAAAATAAGTAAACTGGAATTAAATGTCACCTATGGTTTCTACAGCTACATCGAAAATTATTTTACATGCGTTGATCTCTTATTCACATTCATTTCTTTTTTAGGTTCCTTTGACCAACAAATTATCGTTTCTTTCTGCAAATCTGTATTATGATCTGACTGAAATGATGATTTTAAAGGGATCAATAATTGAGGTACCTAGTTTTTTTCCTTAGTCTTGTATTTTATATATGTCCCCTAGCTTTGTGGATGGAGATTATGCTTTTTGATCTATTTAATTTGCCACTTACACACTTACGCTTTTTAAAGCCAGTTTGCCTCGTGGATTTTTTGTCATTGTATATTGAAAAGTAATCTGTAGAGATAAATTTTGGTGATTATGTTTATTATCTATTTAATTTTCACAAATCACAACCAAAGGTGTTATTAGAAATTGTAAAATTTTCTTAATTTACAACCTCTTGGAGTCTTATGACTCATAGTCCATGTAGTCAAAGACGCAAGAGGGATTTGGCCTCATGACATAACTTATTCTAGTCTTAGCAGATCACTGGTACGCATCTAACAATTAATATTTTCTGATAATATATATATCCTTGTAGGCTCTTTCTTCTGGAAAAGAAGCCCAACGATTGTGTGTCGAACTTTTTCAAGAGTATTTCACATGGTCAAGTGAGATACAAAAAGAAATCATTGGTGATAATGGGGAAATCATTCAGAAACAGGAACATAGGCTTAAGAGCTTTCACTTGCATTCTTCTGTAGTTACAGCTTGTTCATATGATAAGGATTCTAGCGACATTGCATGTATTTTGACCCCATGGAATGTACTTCGGTGTTACCTTGAAAGCACCCTTCAGGTGAAATTCTTCTAGTTTCTACTTTATATGAATTCTAACTTGGTTTCAAATTATCGAGTGTTTGTTACATGTTTGGCTACTGTAACTTAGGTAGGAACTATTTACGAGATTCTTGGAGATGGATTTGAGGCTGAAACTCTTTTACGAAAGGGAAAAGAGATTTCTTCTTTCCAGGGCTTGCCAGTCTTTTTAGTAGCTTTTTCTATCGCTTTAGGTAAGCAACTTTAATATACGTACGTTAGTTTTTCTATCTAATGGGATCAGTTGTGTACTTTAGAAGCACAAATAGCTACAAGCGCCTTTTATGTACCTTATATGATTAAATGCTGATACTTAGTAGAGGAGGCAAAATAGTGGGTGAGACGGTTTGGAATGGGTCAAAGTTGGTTCACCGGACAAATGGGTAATATTTTTGTAGAAATTTGAATTGGTTTTCTAATCAATAACTAGTGTGTCAAATAGTATTACATTTTTTCTTATTTTAAAACCATCTTTACCACTTTGAATAATATTATTTAGTAGGTTTTATGCATCAAAAGTGCATTGTTGGCTACTTTCATCATCGACCTGGTTCGTTTTGAGCTAATGTTTTTATATATGATTTGTTAGAGAACACATAATCTATGTTGGAAGTAAATTGTTTGAAATTGCTACTTCTATTTACATTGTTTTTGTTTGCTGCATATGAGTGAGTATAACTGTTGGATGCTTCCACCCGTATATTCTAACCAATTTTTTTCCTTGTGTTTTTTCATTGGGGGCTTCAATGCCAATATGCATCCAACTAAAGTTTGATTTGTTTTCCAGGAAAAGTATACCGTAAGCAACATCATTGGCATTTAGCTGAAAAAGAACTAGAAAGTGCCAAAGCTATATTGTTTGATAGCTCCAGTCACATTTCTTGCCTCAAGTGCAAATTAGTGTTGGAAGTTACAGTTAACCAACAACTTGGAGATCTATTCAGAAGCCGTTTTAATAGCAAAGATGATAATAGGTATAAGGGATTAACAAAATCTGAACTCTTTTACCGATCTGCTACAGAAAAGCTGATGCTTTCTGAATGGAAAAATTGTGTTAGCAACCCTAAGGAAACAAGTTCAAGAAACACAATGTTTTGCGATAGTGTTTTAAATGATGGAAATAATGTCGTCATTGACTTGAAGCAGAGACACAAGTCGAAGGTTGATTGCATTGGTTTTTGTGGAAGTGATGTTAAATGTGGTTTTGATGAAATAAATTGTTGGCATTGTGTTCCTTTTGGAGTTATCAAATCATCATCATTGACAAGTGTTATACAAATGAAATGGGAGTGTATTCGCAGACGGCTTTTGGTTAAACTTCTCACTGGGACAGGTATTGTAAAACTAATTTATAGATGTAACTTTAAGTAGGCTACAAACTTACTGCTGTCTAATTTATTCATTTATTGGTACGTATGGCTGTTATTTGTTGTTTAATACACGGATTGACTTATCTTTAAAGGGTCAAATGGGTTCAATTATAGGGAAACTTTTTGTACATCACTAGATTTACTTGTTTGGTACATGACCAACCCACCCAGCCCATATTTTCCATCTCTACTCAAAATCCGTCAAGAATCTGCGAGGTTCATGAGCTTAGTAACAAACTTTTTGGGTACTAAATTTAAACTTGGAGTCCGCTCCCTTTTAAACTTTTGAGGTTGGCTGTAGTTGAAAACACTAATTTCTGTGAGTAATAATGTTTAGTCCTTTATATTTCTAGGAAAATGTTTGTTGGCTTGTAGCGATACTGACGGAGCACTTAAAGTATTCTTGGAGAGCATATCCGTGTTGGTCAACAGGAGCACGTTTCACCCATCAAAATTCAAGATTTCATTCACTTTCTTGGCTGATCTAATTAATAAGAATGTGATTAGTGATGCATTTGCAATTGAGCATGCATCGTTGCTTTACAACATATGTTGGTTTTCATTAAGAAGCTCTTGTGGCAATGGTACAAGGTATTACTTACCAAATTTCATGTTTTGTTGTTTCTTTATCATATTAATTTAGTGTATTTAAACCTTGTTGGTGTGTATGTTTCTTTATCATCTTGGGCATAGTAATTTGTTAACACTTTGACTATTTAACGGGATTTTGCATTTAAACTGGTCACCATATTATAACTAAAGAATTGCAACTTCCTTGTGATTTTACTAATTCTTTTGAATTTGAATTTTAGGAACCATTCTTGTGAAATTCCTATACCAGTAGTAGTTTCTGCATTGAAGCTATCCTTCATTGTAGCCCGTGAGGTTCCGGAACTTTTTCAAAAGGTAATTATAAATATAGTTTCTCAGATCCATGGTATTATTATTCATCTCTTTGATATTATTTTATGCTTGGAATTTTGAGAGTTTTTATTAGAATTTGACACATTCCAATTGTCATTGATAATGATGATGTCGCAGATTTCGCGGTTATTAGCTGTTCTGTATACATTGTCTCCCTCAAACAAAGCCTTTTCTATGTTCACTTCTGATAACACTTCTTTATCTGAGAGTAAATGGGCATCTTATTTTCATCAAGCGTCGGTAGGAACACCAGGGAATTATCAGTTTCCTTATTTGGTGAAGCAAACCAATGTTCATGTAAGTATTTTTTAAAAGGTTAACTGTTGATACCTTATGTTTGACCTAATGCAATGAGTTAAGGGACCATTGTTGTTTGTGTTTATTCTTTATTATCTGGTTCACTGATGTATGTGTCTTCCATATGTAAACCCAATGGGCCTTATCGTTATGTTTAGATGGGGTTTACGTCTTTTTATAATGCATACTATCATATCATGTAAATAGTCACAACATATATAAAATACCGTTTTATGTCTTTACTTTGCCTCTGATTAGTTAAATCAGAATATTCTTTGTATTGAACCTTTTTGGTCTCTCTCTCTATATATATATATGCAAGCTGCTTTTTGTTGAGTTATACATTTTGGACTTCTCTTTTACTTTTGTGTAACATTCTATTTGTACTTTTTAATTGACTTGTACATTTGATTGACTATCCAGGGCTCTTTTTCATCTCGCAAAACTTCTCTCAGCTTTCCTAGGTATTACGCAAAACACTTTGTCCAGTTTTTTATTTATTAAAAAGTTATTGTTATATATAGTTGCAAAGACTAACTAGTATTTCAAAAGTTATCAAAATAATAATAATAATAAATACTATGCATCAAAAATATGCTTTGGGGACCTTTCACCCAATTGGTCCCATCTCTTTTGTAGCTGCTTATTTTTGTCCACACGTTTGACCCAGTAGAGATCAAGCATAACTTGAATTAACCCGCTCGCTTATAAGTAATGGGTTGAAAATGTCAACTATCTTCTTTACACAAGGATGTAACACACACTCAACATGGTTTTCATTCCTCATTTCCGCAGGCCGACACCTAAATCTGTTATGGATCTTGAGGAATTCATATTGGAATATTTTCAAGGTCTTCCTCAAGCAACAATTATCTGCCTTAGCATGCTTGGAGATGATTATGTCAGCTGGCTAAGAGATTTATTACCATATAAACCTCATACTCATGACTGGGTAATGTTTTCACGCCTGAATTCAGATTGTGCGCCCATCGTTGTTGTTTTGCCTATTGATTCAATCTTAGCAGGTAATTAAGGAACCGAGTTTAAAATTGCATATCAACTTGCATTTTAACCAATTTAATGTGTGTGCTTAACACCTTTAGGAAGTTCAAAAGATAATGAAGATTCAAGCTCTAATATCTTATCTGACACACATCGTCCATATGTTTGTCCATGGGGACCCACAACCACTGTTGTTGATGAAATTGCACCGATGTTGAGAACGATTTTGGAGAAATTACATGTATTGTTTATTAAAGGAGGCGCTTTGGGGCGTATTAAAGGAAGGGAGAAGCAAAACCTTGATCGATCGTTGTGTGATCTTTTGAGGTAAGGGTTAAGTTACTATTAGTATTAGAGGTGGCGATTCTTCTTGGGTTATGATATAATATTTGTAATGGCTTAAATGGATCTCTATTAAAAGAAATAACTAAAGGGAAAGGGTTGAAAGTATTGGGTCTTGTTCACATTGTAATAACATAATGAGTAATAACATGTCAACCAGACCTAACTCGCCCTAGCCCCTTTTTATGACATTCTCACTCCTTATGATAATCCTTTATCATGGTATACATATAAATTAAAAAAATCGTTAAAACCGCTTTTCTGATGATACTTATATTTCAGTATTTTTCTGGTTTTCTTAGAGATATAGAAAATTTATGGTTTGGCCCGTGGATACACCTCCTGTCGGGGGCAGTGCTAGACCACAAGCAGATTGATTTTCTGCCAAAGAAACTCATGAAGGATCTTAAATCCAAGTTTAAGATAGATGTGGATGAGGACATTATAAAAGCTGTCATTAGAGGTGGTGGGCAACAAAAAGAATGTCTATCAGAGTTAATAGTGAAAAAGGGATGCTACATTGGTGGAAGAGAATGTCTTGGTGCTGGAAGCTTATCCTCCTTGGTTTCCGAAGCTTTATTAAATGAAATTGGACAAGAATATTCTGTAGATAGAGAACCTGTCATATTGGTCACTGAATTTGACTTACACGTAAGTAATCATGTTAACTTTCTCTAATTCTCTTTAAATATTTTTTAGATAATATAATATGTTAGATTATTATGACATAATATTAGTTTGGTTATGGGCAATGTTTTCAGGACCGAATTGGACATCGAATCGGACGTCTTACCGGTTCACTAGTCCGACAGGTCGGACCGGTTCGACCGGATTTAAGAACCGGATAATATAATATTTCATTTAATAATTTAGAAATACATTATAAATTTGCAACTAATTTTAGAAAGTTAATTTAGACATACGAAAAAGCCGTTTTGGTTTTTATCATTCATAATTAGGGGTGCAAACGAGCCGAGCCGAGCCCGAGCTCGATTAACTTATAAGAGCTCGGGCTCGAGCTCGGCTCGATTCGAGCTTTGTTTTCAAAGCTCGAGCTCGGCTCGTTAGTAATTTTTCAAGCTCGAGCTCGGCTCGTTTGTTATCTATTAGTTAAATTATTAAATAAAAAATAATAAAAATAATAAAAATAATAATTCGTTTAGGCTCGTGAGCTCGATAAGTGAAGCTCGAGCTCGGGCTCGTTAACTTAACAACTTTAAACGAGGGGTAAATATGATTAAATATTTAAAAAACTAACATTATACATAGGCTCGATAAGGCTCGACGAGCCTAACGAGTTTCATACGTCAGGCTCGAGCTCGAGCTCGATAAATAAACGAGCTTTGTTTTAGGCTCAAGCTCGGCTCGAGCTCGATAAGGCTCGGCTCGTTTCGAGCTTTTTACCGAGCCGAGTTCGAATAGCTCGCGAGCGGCTCGGCTCGTTTGCACCCCTGTTCATAATCTCTTATGGACTAAAAAAAAAGTTTAAAAAATAGTAGACTAGTATTAACTGATACTAAATAGACTATATATGTTTTATAATATAGAATTCCCTCGTAATATATCCGGAATTAGTATATGATGAAAAAGTTGTTCAAAAAAAAATTTAAATGAAGAAAAAAAATAGTATAATCATGACAAATATTGAAAAGTGACAACACTAAAGCAACTTGTGTATTTCTTGAAAACTGAACACTCTGCAGATAGTAAAAAAATCATTTTAAACCAATTTAAGATTTAATATCATTTTCATTCACTATCCTTTCACTATCTACTTCTCTCTAACTTCAACCCTCTTCTACTCCTTTACTTTCTTTCCTCTGATAACTTCAACCTTCCTCCTTCCCGCCGGTGACTTTTAACTCATCAAGTCGGCAGCTGCAACAAGTCAAAAGTCTCAGACGCGATGCTAACTTAGGCTTATTCGCTGTTTCAGGAGCAGAAAAGAAAGGAAAAAACAAACTTACCGGTCCGACCGACCGATTCAACGAACTACCGAACCAACAAATTAATCGAACCGGCCGAAATTTTGCAACGTTAGCGAACTGCTGTGATCGGATCCTTTAGTTTGGCGAACCTCGGTTCGACCGGTTGGACCGGCCGGTCCGATCCGGTCTCCAAAACGTTGGTTATGGGCACTACAAGTTGACCTATGATAAGATACGGGCAGGATATAAGTTTGTCAAGTTGATATGCAAGTTGTAGATTTGCCCTAACTAGAGTGTAGTCTTAGAGCATTCACAGCCCGTCCACCAAATTATGTGAGGGGTTTCCTAGAGCTGATTATCTTCAGATTTATGGGATTTCAACACTTAGAACATTCCCACATTCCTGGACATCAGACTTTGAACTTTGACTTTAACAGGATTTCTGACTTTGACTCCAATTCTGGTCAAACCTCCAGATTTATGACTCTTGACTTCTGACTCTTGACTTATTCCTGGTCAAAACTCCAGATTTCGACTTTTAACTTCAGAAGTCTAACTTCATTGTAACACTAATCTTTGGTTTATAAATGATACAAGTATATAGACAAAATATATATTTTTACATAACACAAACATGCTAAGCTAAGCCAATATTGGCCTGATATATTCCAGCTTGTATTTTAGTTTCAGCTTCATTTATGGGGTATTTATATGAACATGTTTTGGGTTTGGCCTGCAGATGCTACCATGGGAAAGCTTACCCATATTAAGAAACCAAGAAGTGTACCGTATGCCTACAGTTTTCAGCATCTCATGGACATGCTACCATTTTCAGGAAAAAAATGAGAAATATTCTTCAGTATTTCCTATGATTGATCCATTGGATGCCTACTATTTGCAAAAGTTAGACTTTGATATGGAAGTGTCTGTAATTGTGTGCTCGTTGTTGGTTGTCGGGTCTTCCTTTCCTTTGTTTTGTCCTTGTTTTGTTCTCAGCCTCTTGCTGGCTCTTTATATTTATATATAAAGTGTTTTTGCCGTTCAAAAAAAAAAAAAAAAAAAAGACTTTGATATGGAAGAAGCTAAGTATGGCAATTGGTTTAAAGATAAAATTTTAGAGGTATGTGCTTTCAATATTATTTTGTTCAATGTGGAAGGGTTCTAGGATTCATACACCCCGTGACATCATATTTAGGGTGTATGACATCACATTCTGGGTATGTGACAGCTTCCTATTGGTTGTAGTGTGGGCCAGGGTGTATGAATCCTAAAGTAAGGTGTATGAATCCACAACCCCATGTGGAAACATGACAAGGAAATTGACTTTTACAATTGTCAAGAACATATATCTTGTAACTTGGTGCCAACAACCATCATCTTTTCTCATTTAATATCATCTTTTCTCGTTTAATTTGTATTTATCTGTAAATGATACTTGCTCTTCATTTCGGATGAGTTCCCACGTTCTTTTTTTCATATATAGCGTTCTCCCAGACTTGCTAACGTTGTTCTTCATTAGAGGTGGCAAAGTGGACAGGTTTTTTTAATATTTGACTACCCATAACACTTTTTGTCCAGGTTTCCCTATTTGTAAATAATAGGTATTTAAAACAAGATTACAAAGTTTCAATATGTTCAATAATGATCTAATTGTTTTGAAAAAGGTTTTACAAAGTTAACTGCATCAAATATACACATTGGATGACTGTGGACCCATTCTTTTCTGGGTTGGGCCCTTGTATATATACATTCTCATATTTCATGTTTGGTTATTTTAAGTAACCAATGGACTTATAATCCAGTGGTACCCACTACCAGTGATAAGTGTTGGGCATGAAAGGAGATAGGTTCGATTCTTGTGAGCAGCACTTTAAGGTATTTTGCCGGGATAATAACCCTTGTGGGGTGGGATGATTGGTATCCAATAAGGATGCCAGGGGCCAGAGGGTCTCCTCCACATACCCCCTATTTTAAGTACATCCTCGTTATTTCTCGTTTGATTATTGCTTTTACTAATATGACAGGGGACATCTTGCACTTTACCCAGTGAGGATGAATTGAGAACGGCATTAGAAGGCCATGACCTTTTCATATACTTGGGACATGGGAATGGTGTGTATGCTTTTACATCATTCATCTTCATTTACCTAATTGCAATCATATTTATACTGATTTTATAGACTTGGTCTTTTTAATAATTTATGTGCTTTCAGGGTTACAATATTTTCCCGGTTCTAAGATTCAAGAACTTGATCGGTGTGCAGCTGCTCTTCTTATGGGTTGTTGTAGTGGATCTTTATGGTTGCAAGGGTCATACATCCCAAAAGGAGCTCCACTGTGTTATTTGTCTGCGGGCTCACCTATAATTATTGCCACTTTGTGGGATACACACCTATCGGAAATTGAGAGTTTTGGTAAAGCCTTGTTTGATGGATGGATAAACGCAGGATATTGTTCACAATGCACTAGAAAGATGAATATTGTCACTGAGAGAAAAACGAAGGGAGGGGGGCGAATAACAAAAAGGAAATATTGTGAAGTTGATTCCCGAACACCTGTTTGTGAACATATGCCAAAGATTGGATTTTATGTGGGTCAAGCCCGTAGAGAATGCGTGCTACCGTTTCTAACTGGCGCTGGAATAGTATGTTATGGCTTACCTACAGGTCTTCGAAGGAAAGATTTGTGATTATGGTAGACTTTGTTTGTTTTCATAGACTTTAACTAAAACGATCCATCTAAAACCACATATAATACTGATGTCATGTGGATTAAAACATTTAAACCTCTTTTTCTTAAACTGGCAAGTTCCCGATGGAAATGTCAAGACTCTGTGGAAAAGGAAATTAAGTTAAGACTTTAAGATGAGACGTTTTTCAAGTTTTACATTTATAAAAATAGAACGATAAATGCTAAACGTTCTAAACCCACACAATAGGCAAGTATACCTATCAAGTGTAGTATAGACACAAGCAAGTACCGAGTATCAAACCCAAAGACATGGCTTCCCCTACTCAGCTTTAAGTTGCTAAAATAAAAGTAAAGATAAATGGAAAATGAGAGAAAGCGAGAATAACCGAAATGAAAACCAATATCTAAAGAGAAGTGTTGCTTGGAGATCCAACTGACTTTGAGATGGATTAATAGTAGATGTTCACTTGAATGGTGTGTCCAAGATGCGCACTATCGCATAACTTCTAGATGCGCATCATTGCATACTATGAAGATGCGTATTTCCGCATAACTATGAATACGGTTTGTGTTCTCATTTGTTATATTGGGGGTCTCCTAAACCGGTAAGCTCACATCTCAACAATGAGGGGAGGATCATCCGAGACTGTGTTAACCCAACCCCGAAGAATCCACCTCCCAATGTTGCAATATTGACATCAGACGACTCTAAACTTTTATGAATAACTTGCCGGCGGCCGGAGCATGGCCGAACAAGCTACCACTTGACATCATAGAGGAGTCGTGGCTAACCCACTCACGCTCATCCTCTACTTGAATTAGTTAACTTTTCAAAAAGTGATTGACCTATTACTAATTGTGCGGAAATATAATAATGGAAGAAAATAAAGATCGTTCACTTCCAACACAGGTTCACCAATTCTTGGTCTTCGGCAAAGCTAACACATAGACCATGAAGCTAAGTCGCAAAACCAAGTTTTGGTTTAATACGAGAACACAAAACACCAAAGTAATCTTCACCCTAGCAAAAATCTATAATCCTAGTCAAGAATTGGCTTTACTACGAACTCACAAGATTGGTTTTGATAGTAAAACATGGTGAGGGTTGCTAGAGGATTTAGAGGTGTTTGGATTATCTCAAATGGTTTCTCTCAAAGCTCACACAATCTAAGGACTTTATGGAGTGATCCCAGGCTCCAAAGGTCTCTTACAAGACCCTAAGATAGCAGAAATGTGAGGGAGAATCAGGTGGAATTGGATAGAAGGGATGCCAAAGTGTTGAGTAGAGATCTCTATTTATAAGTATTTCAGGAGGTGTACGGCCGTGTAGCAGGTTTTGGCACGCCCCTGCTTGACAGCAGGTACTGTTGCAGAGTCTTTTCGCGCAGAATTTGTTGCTCTTCAGGTCATGCACGCCCATTCCAAGGGTTGGCGCGACCGTGCTCTTCAGTACGATGCCAGACTTGGTCAGTTGAAGCCTTGGGGAGTACGTTTCAGCTGGCACGACCGTGCACAAGGGTGGCACGCCCGTGCAGGTCTGTACGGTTGACTATTTGGCTCCTGATGACTTGTTGACCCGGGACAGGTACACGGTCGTATACTGCCTGAGTGCGACCGTGCTGCATCTGAAACAGCTCCAAAAGTTGTCAATTCCTTGCCTTTTTCGTCATTTTTCTCTTCTTTTCACTTTTTGGCCTCAAAACCTGCAATTATCATCAAAGAAAGGTAAATCATGATAAAACCAAGATAAAAGCACGATTTTGGGTGGAAACGAGCGAAAATACGCGTGTAAACATGTGAATTTTTTGACACATCAAGTACATGATTGTTTCTTGAATACTTCTTATTGTTTCTTGAATACTTCGTATAAGACTCGAGCTTTTGTGGATTAGTTTAAAAAATGTGTAGTTTTTAAACCATTTCTTCACTTTGATATTCAAACAATCGTAAGTTTTAGTTAAAAATGAAGATCTGGTTTAAAATATGGAAAGTAGTAAGAATATATCACATAATGAAAACTAGGGTTGTGTCCCCGTGCTTTGCAACACGACAAAAACAATGTTTTACACCTGAGATTGTAACATAAAGCATGATTAAAGTGTCACATGATACAACTAATGCGCATCTTCCCATTCTCCATAACCCTTCATATTAACAACTTGAGTTACCTCTCCAAATGTTTTTCAAACTCCTCCAGTCCCATGAAATACAACCAATGAACAGGAGTCCCATGAAATACAGCCAACGAACAACTATTCGCCCTCTATTTCCATCATGTATGATCAAGAGTAACTTGAAATCACATCAAGCTAGTAAATTGAATAAAATTTAGACCGAAACCAAACATAAGGCGCGATCTCATCAAAATATTACTTACATGAAGACATCAGAATCTATCAATCCTTGAACACTTGGTTGTAAAAATATGCAGAAGATTGGGTTTTATCTGGGTCAAGCCCGTATACTTGGGGTGAGCAAATTTACCGCTATAACCGATAACCGAATCATAACTAAGATAACCAAACCGATATTAACCGATAATCAACATAACCAATGGTTATGGTTATGAAATTTTCTTTAACCGACTGAGTGGTTATGGTTATGCTATGAAGCTTTGGTTAACCGATATAACCGAACCGAACTGAACTTCTAATGTTAGGTCTATATAATAGGTTTATGGTTTACACTAACCATGTAGAGGTTTCCTATCAAGATAAAAGTATGCTACTAACAAAGTAATCTTGATGCAGGTGACATTTATTTTGATAAAGAATTAAATTTAAGCTTAAGTAAGCTTTTTTATTGTCGAAAAATATTTTATTAACAAGGATCCCCCATTAGTAGTATAACAAAAAAAATGTAATCTTGGTTGTCATGTAAAAAAAAGCCCAAGATAAGTCCAACATTGTAGACTCTATTTTTTATTTTGTAGACGCACGACATTTTAATTTTTGAACTTTAGTCGAAAGTTAGTTTTAGTTGAAGTTTTTGGTTAATAACCGAAATAACGATAACCGAACCATAACCAAATTAATAACCGATTAACCATAACCTAAGTTTGGTTATGGTTATGGACTTATGGTTAAAGAAATCTCATAACCAAAATAGTGGTTATAGTTACGGCGTAAAGACTGTATGCTAAGGTACTAACTAGTTCTGTAATAGTATGTTATGGCGTACCTACGGGACTTAGACCGGGTGTAGTGGAGGCGCTACCCGGCGCTATAAACCAAAATAACGCCGGCTACACCGGTACACAATGGCGCCATCGATCAAAAACATCTCCTGGCGTTATATTTATAACGCTTCATCACACAATCAACAACCAATAAAATTCATCCACGTCACCCCTTGTTCTGATCTATCTCTCTCTCTCTCAGTGATGGTGAAGGTGGTGTATCGACGATAGTGATGGTGGTGGTGGTGGTGGTGATGTACGATGAAGAAGATGAAGGAAGGTGGCGGTGGTGATGATCTGCGGTGGTGGTGGTGATGATATACGATGAAGAAGATGAGGTGGTGGTGAAAAAGCCGTCGACGAAGGTGGTGGGTGATGATGAAGAAGAAGGTGAACAGTGGTGGGTGATGATGAAGAAGGTGGTGGTGGTGGTGATGATGAAGGCGGCGACGAGGTGGTGGGTATGGTGGTGGTGATGATGAAGAAGAAGGTGGTGGTGGTGATGAGAAGAAGGTGAAAGGTGGGGGTGATGATGAAGAAGAAACAGTTTGTTGTGTTGTGTTTTGTTTTTTTTTCTTTTTTTTATATATATAGCGCCCCATTTTCTCCCTCTCCCACTACACCCCTTTTTCAATTTCTCTCTCCATACTAACTCAGCAGCCACGTGGACTAATCAGGAAGGAGGGCTTTATATATATAGCCCCCCACTACACATGGTCTTATAAGGAAATATTTGTTATTATGTGAGATTTTGTTTGATTTAATAGGTTGTAACTAAAATGGTCCATCTAAAACCACATATAATTAAGTGGTCGTACATGATGGTTTCTTAAATACTTTGTATAATGTTTGATTTTAGAACCATAACTGTAAGTTTAAATTAAAATGACTAGACTAAAAATATAAGATAATTAAATATGTTATTATCCTGTGGATAATTATAGAACAATATCTCACATAATAAACTATAATACTTATTAAACTTCTTGGAGTGTACAATAAAAAAATTGGATCATGACACGGGGCAAAGGAGTTTAAAAGTTGCAAAAGTGTATTTAAAGGTTTAAAACCACTTTCAACTTCTTCTTTTTTTTTTAATTAGTCAACAAAAGAAACAAACTTTTAGTTAGTCTTAATGTACCTATCATCACCTTTGGTCCCCTAAGACATTAAAATGAAGACAATATCAAATTCATTAGATGTTGGATCAAAAATTGGAAAAAGAATAAGTAATTTGTGGAAAAATGGCTAGTGAAAATAAATTTTCATTAAGTTTGGACTCAAATAAATGTATTTATATATATATATATATATATATGTGATATATAAATAATTATTTATGGGTTTGTGTACTATATTGTGAGAGTATCACAATGAACCAAACCACGTCCAAAATAGAGCTAAGATGAATGAGATATCGAAACTTGAAAGTTGTAAGTTTGAACAACTAAAGATGAGGAAATGGATTAAGTTTTGTCCCACATTGGTGGGATGACAAAACTTGAAGTGGCTTATAAGGAGGAGCACTCCTTGTATATTGTTTAGCTTGAGCCAAACACTAGTGGGGACCCTTTCGCACCCTTAACTCGCACATGCGCGCGCGTGGCGTGGGCGATGGGCGCAATGTGGCGCTTTGATGGCGCACTTTGCACTTCCGCCTTTGTATTTTTGACCTCGTGCGCGTAGTCTGGTACATGGCGGAAGGTTAATGGCATTCAGGTCTGCGCACGTGGCGTTCGCATGGCGGGTTCCATATGATACGAGTCGTCATCCGCGGATGACATAGCGTTGTGTGCGCAGGGACTATAGTGCGCACATGACCAGGTAGCGCCTAGCGCCCTGGTCAGCGCGCGTCATCATGTTCTGCACGCAGCATACGAATGCGGGCTGGCGCGTCAGTTCCTACACAGTCTCAGGTTAGAAAAGACTGTTTCAACTCGTGTCATAAACAATACGTAAGTTTCAGTTCGACCACTTAAAGCGACTTTAATATCGTTTATTACAGGATTGATTATCCTGATTAATTATGATATTAATGATAAATATGTTTCAACATAATGTGAATATAAATATGAGGCATTTGTTGGGTGTCGAATTCAGCAAATAAATATATAACAAACCTACTAGTATGAGTGAAAGTAAGGTTCGTGTCCTCAGGGATACAGATTAACCAATTATAACAAAAACATTTCAAGTGCAGATACAATTGTTTAAAAAAAAGGGGTTTTGATTTGATAAATAAAATGACGAAAACTAAATTAAAAACTAAGACGATTAAACTATTGGGAAATTCAGATATTAAAAACTAATTTCAACACCAGGGCAATTTCTTGATTCGATTCGGCTTACGATCATTAACGATCACGATGCAATGATCCTTTTAATTAATAGTTTGTATCAATACTAGACGTTACGCCGTTCGGACATCCACTCCATCTAGAGTCTAACCAAGCGCAGTTCGTTGATTAGAGCCAACCCGCTACTCCAAGCTCACGCCGTTCGGATCTTAGTGTGCGGGTTGCGTGATAGAAGAATCAATTATAATTAAACACTCACGCCGTTCGGAATGTTTAACTAGATCATGTGAATCTATAATAATTTTGGGTTCATAGACAAACTCAAAATATTATTTGTTCCTTGTATCAAAAACTAAAACTTGATTAGGGTTTTAAATATTGATGAACTTTATTAGAAAAATTAATAAGTTGATCAGGTTTATTAACAATCTAATATTTTTCGGATTGAATCCGTATTAAGAACAAGAATCACACAAACAAACCACTAAAATAAATTGATCTCATAACCGTTTCACATAAGTTTATGAATCAAATCAAACAAACCCTAGTGTTGAAACTGTATTGTTTTAGCCGAACATGACGGCTAGAACAACCAAAATAAATATGAAACTAAACATAAAAAAAATGAAGCTTACAAAATAAACAAACAAATTGTCTTGTATGCTCCACCAAAAAAATATGCAAAAGTGTTTTTGCTTCTTATTCCTTCTGTGCGTCCTCTATGCCACACCAAAGATGAATATCCCAATAATAATTATTCTCCAAGAAGATGTGCCCTCCTTCGAATTATCTCCCCCCAAAAAGCTCATTGTCTGTTGTTCCCCTTCTTTTTTTTTTAATTAATATTCTTTCGATTAATAACTTTTCAATTCAGCCTCCTCTAATTTTTTCCTTGTTGTTTGCAACCTAAACTTCTTTTCAAAGACGTCAGTGAAATCCAACTAAATTGTGGTCTCATCTTGTCAATGCTCGCCATTGTCTCTCTCAATTCTCCACACCTACAAAATCAACTAAAAAACAAACCAAACTAGATTCCATTCCACCAAAACAAATGTTGAACAAAATAATGGTTAACCTACATGATAAATGCATGATATGTGGTATAAAGTGGGTGATAAACTAATATAAAACGTGCCTAAAAATGCAACTAACAGTCTTGGCTCATATTTTATAGACATGAGATTAGAGAATCTCTAATTCATTAGAAACTTTATCAACAAATTGAGAGGAGTACTCTGAAGTCGATAAACAACTTTCTTTTTCCTAAGTTGTAAGTTTGAACAACTAAAGATGAGGAAATGAATTAAGTTTTGTCCCATATTGGTGGGATGACAAAACTTGAAGTGGTTTATAAGGAGGAACACTCCTTGTATATTGTTTAGCTTAAGCCAAACACTAGTGGGGACCCTTTCGCACCCTTAACTCGCACACGCGCGCGCGTGGCGTGGGCGATGGGCGAAATGTGGCGCTTTGATGGCGCACTTTGCACTTCTGCCTTTGTATTTTTGACCTCGTGCTCGTGGTCTGGTACATGGCGGAAGGTTAATGGCATTCAGGTCTGCGCACGTGGCGTTCGCGTGGCGGGTTCCATATGATACGAGTCGTCATCCGCGGATGACATAGCGTTGTGTGCGCAGGGACTATAGTGCGCGCATGACCAGGTAGCCCCTAGCGCCCTGGTCAGCGCACGTCATCATGTTCTGCGCGCAGCATACGAACGCGGGCTAGCGCGTCAATTCCTACACAGTCTCGGGTTAGAAAAGACTGTTTCAACTCGTGTCATAAACAATACGTAAGTTTCAGTTTGACCACTTAAAGCGACTTTAATATCGTTTATTACAGTACTAGATATTTGCCCGCGTTGACACGCAGTTTACCAACGTACGATTATTTGGAGTAGTATAACGTATAAGAAAAATAAAGTAGAAACAATTTATTAAAATTTAAAAGCAACGAATACACATTTATTCAAATATCGCTGAAAATTTCCTTATAAACAACATTTTTTGTTTTAGTCATCACTTTCCCATCAGCATCCAGTATAAGTAACTTCACGCCTGCCCTGCTTTTAACTCTTGATAATGCGACATAAAGCTGGCCGTGTGAGAATACAGGGTTTCTTAAATACAATCCAACCTTTGATAAAGACTGTCCTTGGCTTTTATTGATGGTCATTGCAAAACATACGCTTATTGGGAATTGACGCCTTTGGAACTTTACTGGAATCTTGATATCAGATGGTATCAAATTTATTCTTGGAATAAGAGTTTTGGTACCAATGTTTCCACCTGATATGATCTCGGCTTCAATAACACGCTTTGCAAGTCTGGTGATTCGTAATCTCGTTCCATTGCACAAACCATTTTGTTGATCTATGTTTCGCAACAACATGACGGGTACACCAACTTTAAGTGCTAAACGATGGTTAGGTAACCCAGAAATTTTTAAACCATTAAGGACATCAGGAGAGTATAAGTCTTCCTGTGAACGGTTATTACCATTCTCAATCTGACATATACTATCAGAGCTCAGATACTCGACTTCATCTCCAGGAAACAATGCAAGAAGCCTTTCATTTATATCATGTACGACTTCATTTGTAGGTGCAAGTATTGCTCGTTCTCCAAAGTAATCCTTATCTTTGTAAAGTTGGATAAGTGAAGGGTAGACGAAGTCAATTAATCTAGAAATCGGATCTGATGTACCCTTAATAAGAAGATCATCTGGAATGTCCACATCAAACTCATCATCATGAATTGACTCACCAACTTTACCCTCACCTAATTCAAGAATCCAGTTTGCAAATGCCTTTGTTTCATCGGATTCAGACGTGTTGTTACCTAAAGTTAACCTCATGTTTTTTTGTTAAAGTGAGGACTTTGCAACTATTCCAAATAGGAGAAGAAGTTATTGATGCATTTAAAATATCTCTTCTACTACCATTTGGAACAACCGGAAGGATCTGTCTAAAATCACCACCCAAAACTATAACCTTACCACCAAAAGGCAAATCAGAATTAGGTGAAGAATTTGACAACAGGACGTCTTTCATTGTACGATCAAGTGCCTCAAACGCATGCTTGTGAATCATTGGAGCTTCATCCCAAATAATTAACTTAGTTTGCTTCAATAAATCAGCAATATCACTATTGGGCTTTATACCGCACAATGATTGTTCAGTAACATTCAAAGGTATACGAAACCTAGAATGCGCTGTCCTTCCACCAGATAACAGCAGAGAAGCAATACCACTGGATGCAACGTTCAAAACAATTTGTCCTTTAGATCTTATGGCAGCAGACAACGTTTTCCATAAAAAGGTTTTACCAGTTCCTCCAAAACCATAAACAAAGAATAGCCCACCTTTGTTACCATCAACCGCATGAATGATTTGATTAAAAATTGAACGTTGCTCATCAGTTAAAGAACGTGAATGGGTATGAAATTCCTCAGCCAACGTACTTACTTGATAATTCAGCTCATCAAGAATCAAACGGTTATTTGCAGATGATATCGAATCATTATCCGGATAAGGCATAGAAGGAAACCTACGCAGGCTTGAGTTATTCCGAAGCAACTGTTTCTCAATTTCAAGCAACGTAAGGTTCTTTATTTGTTCATCAGGAAGAGACAAACCTAAAAACGAAAAAGTTTGGAACCTTCAATTTAAAAGAAAAGGGACATTAAAAAAATAAATTCATTAAATTTCGAAATTAAAATTTGTTACCTTCAATTTGGAATACGTCTTCGTGTCTACGCATAATACCATTTGACAGATACTTCCATGATTTTTCCCAAACATGCTCAGGCCTAGATAAGGTATTAGACAGCAACATCATCGCAAACAAATTACGAAGAGAATATCCAGAACCTGTATAATGAGCCTCTTCAATAGCTTCTACATATTCTTTGTCATCGTCTAAGAGGCCAAGAGCATAACATGCATCACGAAATGTTGGTAAGATTTCTCCATTGACCGTTCTTATCTCCTCAAATGATCTAGGGCCTTTTACTTTATTTAGAAGCACTCTCAAAAAATACGCCTCGCCCATAGATGGATTAACCATGTGAACACGACCAATTGCCTTACCCATCTTTCGAAAGTCCCGTTTTTTTTTCTTCCTCTTTCCAGACAAATTTACTTGGGATTTCAATGTAACTTAGTTCACGTGCCACAGCTTCGTTTCGGTTCAGTTCCATCCATTTTAGAAACATTGTTGCAGCCACCGTTGGTTTGTCGAGCACATTTTGAATATTTTCTTTTGGACCATATACAACACTTTGCTCACCGGGCAGATGAAATGGAAGCCTTATAACTGGAGGGTATCTATAATGCACTTCTTTTTTAAATATTCTCCACGAAGCTTCACATGCTGAAAGGAACCTACAATCAAAATGTTTTTTGATTTCATCTTTTTGCATCACTTCTTCACCTTCTCCATTATCTTCTACAAAAGCAACTTTAGCCATATCAGGTCCTTTATTAATGTATTTAAATAAATACTTAATTGAAGCAGCCTGGTTACACCATTCAACATTGATATGAGCTTGGTAACGCCTTAAAAGTTTTGCATTATAAGGGACCACATGTCTATTGTCTAACGTAGCAGTTCCTTTTTCAACAAATATCCCTGACTCTCTTCTTCTATAAACCGGATATCCATTTGAATCTAACGTTGAAGCAGAAGAAAACTTCTTTGGAAATTTCTTGGAGCACTTACCGTCAAGCATGCACGGACAGTTCGGATATTCACGTCCACATGGTCCATGCATCATAAAGTCACTCACAAGACTAAACAACTCCGGATCAAGATTCTTATCAGGGATTTCAGCCGAAACAAAACGATCAACGTGTTCAATTGTGGGTAGCTTACTGGCTTCTTTAAGAAACAAACAGATATGAGCATGGGGCAGTCCACGTTTTTGGAACTCTATAGTATAGACCGCTGAAACATAAAGTAAAACAATATATTTAGAAAGTTAGTTAATAAAACACGTTACTATTTAGAAACAACAAATAAAAATTGTATTAGTATAAGTGAATAAAGATGCTAATATATGAATATATATTGGAAGTTTTTTTTTTTGGTAATGAATTTTACCTGCTGAAGTTTTGCCCAATAGTGCTTTTTCACGTAAATCTTTCATGATTGAGTCTAGCTTAACTTTGAATAGTCTAGCTAAAATATCTGGCCTGTCTTCTGGATTTGTCTTCTTGTCTTTAAGAAACCTTCTAATTTCAGGCCATTTTGGATTGCATGTGATTGTAATAAAAAAATCAGGGTATCCGTGCCTTTTACAAATAGCCATTGCATCAAGATAATTTTCCCTCATGTAGCGTGCACCACCAGTAAAAGAAGAGGGTAAAATCACAGGTGTCCCTACTTTTGCCAAGTCAGTATGTCCATTTTGGTTCAACGTTTGAAGATTAGTATAAGTTTCACACCTAAGTTTACTTTGCTGGAAACAGACATAAAATAAGCGCTCACTCTCAATCATTGTATAAACGTCAACCAAAAACTGTTGAAGAAGCCGCCTTGCATTCAAAATCAATGAGAACTTACCAACTCTGTCCTGAATATGATATGCAAAATACTCTCTCATTGAACACTTTGAATCTACCTTCTTTTTAGATTTCCTCTCTTCCCTATGTGGTATATCAACCCTATAACAATCTTCTCCAAACGGAATAAGCAATGGATACTGCAGGGCTAGATACGACGGATGAAGTTCAGATATACGCTGAAGTCCCTCTGATCTTGATTCCACGACAATATCTCTATTGTCAAGCTGCTCATCATTGTCTGAAAAAATAAGAGCAGCGATTTCTGACGAAGTTGGTAGGTTGTATGTTCGGCCATCTTTAGTTCTCCTACCAATAAGACGCAACTTAAGGGTAACTTCAGGATTTTCATGAAATCGATCCCGTACACTCCTATAACTTTTCACAAGCTCATTATTTGAGTCTAACATCGACTTCAGGTACTGAATGATTTCAATGTCAAGGAGGTCAGAAATATCCTTACACTTTTCCTTTTCCTTACTGAAATGAATATAAAAATAATTTTTAATACATTAAAATTTATATACAGGGCTAAAAAAAAGTAGAATAAAATTTTTAGAATATTACCTATAAATGTTTTTTCGGTTTGAAACTTCATTTTCAGTGTCATATATATATAACTGTGAAAACTTCGGTTTCGAACCATCATAAGGAAGAAGACCACCCATCGTGTGATAATTCTCACCACTTATTCTGTATATGAAGGGAGCCTTTCCACTATTGATATTTGAATCAACCTTCCCTCCCATTGAAGTAAAACAAAACATAGAATTGAAGCGGCGAATGTGCTTTAAGAAATATTTGCTCTTTAATTCTATGTTCTTGAAAAGGTTCTGATAATCTAAATTGCTCTCTTTGAAATCTGGAAGTTGTACCTTTCCATAACCACAACATAGCATATAGCTTGTTCTTCCACCAAAATTTACGCTTCTAATAGCTTCTGACCTCCACAATTTTGCATTACACATTTGACATACAACCGTTTGATCACCATGATCCAGATAATCTTGCAAAAAGAATAAATAAAATAAAATCTACACTTATAAAAGAAAAAAAAAAGCTTTTAAATGTTTTGTAAATTTAATATTTACCTTTAGAGACACCCTTAAATTGCAAGCCTTCAATTGTTTGAGGTTCCACATTTTCTTCGTCAGACAAACTAACCATTCGGACAGGTGAGATGCAACGTCGATTATTCCTTGATGTATTAATCGGTTCTCTTTGAGAAGAAGATGATGCAAGTGAGACCGTATTAACATCAGTAAGTCCACCTGTAATTAAGAATAACATTTAAAAGTTAGTATTAATAAGATTCAGAAATTCATTACATTAATCGACACAAAGCAAATTGCACCAGATGGGGTTGGATAAGTAGGAGTTCTTAGCGTGTCATCATTTGAACACTCATGTGCAACAGTGGGTTGTTTTCGAGGTCTACTAACAGAACCAACTTTACGTCTTTTTGAATCAAGTTGTGCTTTTCTAACGTTTCGTAACTCTGCAGATTTGTGTCTTTGGACTTCAGGCACGGAAACTATGGATAAAAATAATATCAGTTTGTATATTCAATGAACGTTTAATGTTAAAATAAAGGACTAATGTAAAAAAAAACTTGTATAACATAGAATTATGATACCGTTTGTAATATTGGACAAAGGAGTTCTTTGTGTGGAACCTGATAATACATAATGAAATAACAAAGAGACAGTGTTAGAGTAAAAAATTTGTCATCAATTTAAAAAGTAAAGCTATCGAATATTTAAATGTCATACAAATTTATTACCAGAAAAGGATGCGTTAAATGGGTTGTTGAAGGTTGATCTAAAGGATGACATATCGATTGAAACTAAAGTACTTCTGGATGTTGATGAGTTTGAATTTTGACATTGATTAGCATTGACTCTCTTAGCATCCATTTGTAGTTTTCTGGATTTTGGACACTCCGTTGCAATATTTTTATTGACTTCAAGCGTAGAAACAACGTATGAAATAGTATTAGTTTTTATAATGAAATCAATAAGAAAATAGGATATTCGTATACAGTAAAACATGTAGTTTAAATAAATAAAAATACCATTTGATAAATTAAACAAATGATTTTGTTGCAATTGTCCTATAAAAATAGACAAACAAATAAAATTGACTTAAATTATAAATGTGGAATGGTAGTTCAGACTGTATAGAAAGACTTAAAAGTAAAAAGTGTTATTCGTTGGTTTACCGGGTGTAGAAACATTCAATGTACTTTGGAAAGATGAGCTTTGCTGAATATAATGGTTGGAACGTTCAACGGAGTAACGATTAAATATTGTAGTTGGCGGCACATTTTGAATTCCATTATTATGATTGTTCACCTTGCATCTCTTTGCATCCAGT
Organism: Ambrosia trifida; assembly: GCA_028751855.1. Classification (NCBI taxonomy): domain Eukaryota; kingdom Viridiplantae; phylum Streptophyta; class Magnoliopsida; order Asterales; family Asteraceae; genus Ambrosia; species Ambrosia trifida. Next base: position 55,633,099 of record CM054123.1, on the reverse strand, counting down.
TGTAATTTTCTATATTTACGACACTCGGCCGCGCGCTTAACTTTTTCTTCATGGGAGATAACTATGAAGAATTATGTATTAGTTACATAAGTAAACGCTAATATAAATAAAGACATATATAACTACGAAATAAGTGTACCGTTTGAGATATTAGATAATGGCGTTCGTTTGTCATCACCTTATAAAAAATCGAAAAATTAGATGACAAATCAAAAATAATACAAATAGAAATACATTGTATATTTATGCCAAAAAATTACCATTCGAACTGTTAGATAGTCTTTTACATCCCATTTCAACTAAAAGGAGGCAATTCTACATAAAATGCATGATAAGAGTTTAACAAAATATAAACAAACTTAAAATTATGGATGATAGGTTTATATATATGTAAACATTCAACGATACATAATACTTAACTAACAATATATTATAAATCAACATAAACTACAAATAATCAAGTTATGCGAACTAAACAAAACATGTAGATAATCATGTTACGTGAAAATATGTAATATTGAAATTAAAGAATTACATACCTTCAACTTCTTTGATGGAACAGTAGAGAAAAAACATGTAGATAATCATGTTATGCGAAAACATGTAATATTGAAATAAAAGAATTACTTACCTTCAACTTGTTTGATAGAAAGTAGAGAAAACAGAAAAAAGCAAAGATGAACTCTTGAATATTTGAGTCTTCTGATTTGTTTGTAAGACTGAATGGATTCCTTTATATGAAACGTGTTGCTTTGATTTATAGTAGTAGGGTTTTATAGATTTTTAAAAATTAAATTTCTAGTCAAAAAACTTATTTAATATGGTTAATTACTTACCATGATTAAAGGAATTTCAGGATTTGAATTTTTTGGTGTAATTACAATTCAAATTTTTCGAAAATTTGAATTTATGGAGATGTAACGTTTTTTATTTTTAGCAAGTGTGTAATTACAAAGAATTTTTAATTAAAAATGTTTATTAATAAGCTTAAATACTTACCATTATTAAAGAAATACTATTTGAATTTTAAAGTAAACGAAAAATTCAACTTAATTATATTTAGTATTTTTTATGTTTTTTTTATTAAGTATGTAATTACAATACACTTGTTTAAATTAATTGTACTACAGCAACTTTGTAATTTTAACATAATCTTTCGTTATAGTACTTAGAATTTTATATTAAAGTAACTTAAAAATTTTTTTTTTAAAAATTTGTTTGTAAAAACGGAATATAATTAAATATTAGTCATATTTTGTTGAATAATGTTATTGAATGTATTAGAACTTTATGTTTGATAAATTGTTTGTAAATAATATAAATATGATAAAAAAATGTTAATTATATATAGGTGGACTTATAAATAATGTTATGATTCTTATAGACAATTCAACATAACGTATAAATAATTAAAATTTATTCAACAACGCAACAATGATTTGCCAAAGGTAAGGAAAAAAACATAAATGTTCAAACCAACAATTAATTCAAATGAAAAATAGTAGCAAACATCAAACAAACCATAATAAAAAAACAAATTGTCTCAAACCATAAACAAACATCCAGAAAAAATCCCCAAAAAAATAGTAAACAAACGGATAAATGTTCTTATTTTTCAAGCTTTGGGATCAACAGGGGGATCTCAACTGATTTGTCCGTGCAAACTTTCTTATCACCCTTACGCACTTTGGTAGTAGACTCACTTGCATCATCTTCTAGACCGTAAACTTTGTCGAGGCTACGCTTCACTTCCTGCTCGTCATGGACCAGACTAACTCTGCAAGATGATTCTGGAGTGTTGTTATCTCCAACAGAATCCTACAAAAGTAAATGAAAGGTAAAAAGTTTGATAATAGTAGCAATTTAAATTTAATTGCGGGAGTGATTTAAGAGGTGAAAAGAACCTTAAGAGAGACTGCATTTTGTGTAGACGATTCAACTCCATCCAAGCTTTCAAATCCAGGTTGATCCACCTAAAAACATTAAAGGATTTGTATGTGTCAGATTATATAGTAAAACAATAATAAATTTTTATAAAATCAACTTATAAAGGAATATAGGACGGGAATAAAAACCTGAATATCGGAGAACTTTTGTTCTAGTGAAGAAAGTATCGATGACTCATTCGTAAACTTGCGTATACTATATCCGTCTAGGTGCTTGTCAATATTGAATTGACCCACTTTAATTTTGAACGCAAATTTTTTGTCTTCAAGAGCATGAAACTCAGTTGGAGTTGTTTTTTCTTCACCAGAAACCTTAATAACAAATGACATACATAATATAAAGCAAAATAAGTAATTTGTTTTGGACTGAGTATAAACAACTTACCTGCTTAGATTTTTCTAAAAGTTGCATTGCTGACATTCCCAGCAATTTCTTTGCTTCACGATCAAACAAAGTAAGGGATGTAATACCAGTAAAATCCTGAACCCTTAAAGGTACTCTAAACCTACATTTACAAATTACAAAATATTATTAAACAAATTTAATAGTGTTTTACTTTAAGATGTACATATTTAAGATAAAGCATACACTGGATCAGCAGAGACGATGTGCTTTGGACATTCTCTATTGGGGCAAACTAACACCTGTTTAAACGAAGTAACATCTGTTTCTTCATTATCATCAGGTAAACTTAAGGTCGGCTCCACCTTGTGATTACAGTGCTCACATCCCAAATAATACCACTCATCTTTATCATCGACACCCTTAATGGTTCCAAGAACAATGACCTGTTTGTTAACCTACAAAAGAAACAGGAATCGGTTAAAAAATGAATTTTAAATAAAACTTGTATATAATGATATGATAAATCAATTGAGTCTTACCTCTGTTATCAAAGGAAGATCACGAATAGTGCTGAAAGGGGTTTTATTCAAGAATTCATTATTAATATTCATACTACCAGACGATCCAAGAGATCGTTGTACAGAAGATGATTCCGTAGAAAAAAACTTTTCAATATAACTGTAAAAATAAAAAAATTAATATAACATATATATAATAACTCAAATATTTAGATATATGTAAATAATTACAGGATAATTTAAACATATCACCTTTTCTTAAAAGCACGAATATCGTCAATATCTTCGTTGATAAACAGGCGAGTTATATTGAACCCATTTTGCAAACTTATATTACCTTAAAAAAAAAAAAGCAAGCGTTATTTTTTTAAAAAAAGTAATAAAAATGTCAAATGTAATACAAATTGCAAGAAATAACAAACCTTTATAATTGGTAAAGCTACCAAATTGAACAATAAGAACAACATGGACTTCAGCTTCATTCTGCTTGATGTACTCAAACATCTGCTCACTATATTCATCCCATAAAGAACATGACATTTTTACCCCACTACATACAATACATTTTTTATTAGATCATACATAAATTTCAAACATTTCTTCCTAAGTATTAATCGTACAAATGACACATGAATATAACATGAAAGATTATGAGATAATAAATTATGAATAGAAAAAATGAAACACATACTCTAGATCAATCAAGAGTATGTTCATTTTCATTTTCAATCCAGCTTTTGTTTCGATAGGCTCGGGTGGACTCCATTCTTCAACAAACCCAATGAAATCTAAAATATTTAAAATGTTATTTCAACTAATACATAAGAAGACAAATTAAAAGAATAAATATATATAAAAGATTAAGGTTTCGAAAACTACCAATCCTTTGTTCCTGAGAAAGGTTACCAGACTTAATAGACTCAAAGAAGAGAAATTAAAACCATATTGGCTACCATCAAATCTGTTACACTTTGTAAGATTTGTTTCAAAAGTAAACGATAATATGTCATTTTTAGAAAAGTGTTTAACAGATTTGTTATCCGCTAGTTGTGGTCTATAGATATAATATGCTTCATTTTCACGTAGAAATTTTTCATGCTTCTTCATGTATCTATTCCACACAATCGCTTGCATTTTAGAACCCTGCGTGAAAATATGTAATTAGAAAACATAGTTTGACCAGAAAATATTAAATCCAGTTGTGTAACATATATGTTACAAAGGAAATGATGATATCAAATCTAACCTGTTCATCCATAACAACCATATCAATGGCAAGAGTTTCACCTGGTATCTTTCGATTTGCTCTCTTCCAAAGTCTAAGTACCTTAACTTTGATTGTGTAATTACTCAGCCGCCATGTTATGTCATTCAAAAATGTTACATTATTTGGATCCATTTGCCTGCACGTGTGTAATATTTATCACAAATAACCGCGAACTAAAAAATGTTAGTACTCGTGTGATATATAAATAAACAATGTAAGAACCTAAAGTAGTATATGCTACCTGCGAAATGTAGAAGAAAAAAATTGAATTATAATCGATTGAATTGTACATATATATATAATTTCGTATAGCTATCATAAATAAGGAAGAAATGTTGTATTTTTAGTATAGATTATATAAATAGAAACAAAATATGAAATGGCAATCTAATTGATTAAGTTTAAAGGTTTCCATAATACATTTTCAATCAAATTAAGTGGTCAAAGTTTCCGAAATTATGAAAATAAATGTTGTTTCTTAAATCTTATTGTAAAAAAGTCAACGACTAATATTAGGATATGAAAATACTAAATTAGCGCGTGATTTATATAATAAGTATAAAAAGTAATCAATTAGATATCCTTAATTTTTTGTCTTTCCAAAAATCTTGTTTGTCAAATTAAAACGTTTTTAATTTGTAAATTATTAATTACTTGTGAGTTTAAAATATTAAAAAACGTTTTTTTTTTTTTAAATGGTATTGGAAAATTTTAACATTTTCAAATAAAACGGTTGACTTTGTTAATAAGCATTCATATGTATTAAAAAAAAGAATATCATAAATCTATTTCTCAAACGACATATCAACAGGTAAAACACACCAATGTATGTAACCACTAACAGTTAATCACAATCCCAAAAACAACCATACCAAGGTGGTAACAGTTACACAGCAACACTATTTTAACAGAAAAAAGTCAACGGCATAAATTAGGATGTCAAAAAGATAAATTATAGCTTGATTGAAACCATAAAAAGTAGTCAATTACACATCGTTAATTGATTGTCTTTCCAAAAATCTTGTTTCTCAACATAAAACGGTTTGAATTTGAAAATTATTAATTACTTGTGAGTTTAAAATATTAAAAAACGTTTTCTTTTTTTTTTAAAATGTTATTCGAAAAATTTAACATTTTCAAATAAAACGGTTGACTTTGTTAATAAGCATTCATATGTATTAAAAAAAAAGAATATCATAAATCTATTTCTCAAAAGACATATCAACAGGTATAACACACCAATGTATGTAACCAATAACAGTTAATCACACTCCCAAAAACAACCATACCAAGGTGGTAACAGTTACACAGTGAAGGGGTAGGGACCCAAATTCACTCGGGCCCCTACCCAAAACCAAAAAGGCCAGGACATAAGAACAAGGGCTCTAAGCCCAAATAAGCCCAACTAGGAGCGGGTAAACACGCGGGACGCGTATGCGGATTAAATGGCTAATCAGCGGGGATGACTCGTTAAGCCCCGCGGGGTAATACCCTGAGCGGACACGTGGCAGCTGCACATTTGATCGTACAATAAAGCACGATCCAATGAAGGCCCAGCGACGTGAGACAAGGAGCATGTTGCACGATCAACCAACAGTGAACGCACACGTGTCCAATATCAAACCCGCGGGAGACAAGCAGCACACCTCATGCACTGATTAGCCAATCAGAATGCACGGGACCACCTCAGTAGAGTTCTCCACTAACGAAAGCCTGCAGAGGGGACAGCAGTACATATGAGGACCAATCATATTGACCCAGGCCTGCAGCTAACCATATGACGACACGTCACCAAGACAGGTACGACCACCCTCTGTGATTTCCTATCGGCCATATAATATCTCCTGTTGGGCCTAACTATGGGCCGGTGTGGAGGCAAACCCTTAACTGGGCTTCAGCCCACTGGGTAAGTTAAGGGTGAATGTCAAGGTCCGTGTGGAACCTATTTAAGGAGGACTTCGTCTCCTTGAATAGGCCATTCAGAAATCCCCTGAAAAACACACCACGACCGACCACGTTTTTGTGTCTGCTAAGTAGAATCCTCAGGATTCGAGGCGGTCGCCCCCCACCGGAATATTGTCTTTGCAGGTTTCCACCATTGAGAAGTCATCCATCCTTGCGAAGGATCTTCCTTGTAGGAGCATTGTTCATATCAACTCTTAAGGTGAACATTTGTTTCTTCATTGGCGCCATCCGTGGGAGGCTAGAGCAACAATTTTCATAATCTTTCGACCAAGGATATGGCAACTGAAGGAACTTCGGCAAACAATCAAGAACCACCGGTCACCGAGGATGACCACGAGGAAGGGTCGGAGGAAACCCCACCGGCCACAGTCACAAAGGCAGCCCATAGGCCAGTAAGGAGGATAGCTGTCAATCAAGCTGCAGCTCACAACACTGTCGACTTGGACGATGACGAGCACTGTGAAGAAGAAGACCCAGACGACTGGCTCTTCAAAAAGCAAGCAGAAGTTACTGCAGGATACCAAAAACGGGTATTACAGCAGGCACAACAACGAGTCCAAAAGACACTCAACTTCGACACCACCAACAAGGCTACAGGGGCAACAAATAAAAACAAAACGCCAAGCCGTTCCCAAAAAGAAAATACAGTCGGGAGTCGTAGCGGAGGTCGCGGGAAGGGTTCCCGCAGCCAGGGCAACGCTCCCACAGAGGAAGAAGACGGCTACGAGTCAAGTTCGCAGGCTGAGGGTGATGACGATCTAGTCAAGCCCTACAGACCTAAAGATCTGGCAGAAAAATCTAAATTCTGTGCCCGCGTCGCACTGGCACCGATACCGGCAAAAGCCAAGCTACCGAATAGCATCGGAAAGTACGACGGGATACGTGACCCGGATGATCACGTGCACGATTTCCGTACCGCAGCTCACAGCCAAAATTGGCCAATGCAAGTCTGGTGCCACCTATTTGCCCAAACGCTTCAGGGTGCGGCCAGAGTTTGGTTTGACAACCTACCAGCCGGCAGCATCATGGACTTTGACGACTTGTTGTCGAAATTCTCATTGCACTTCTCACACCAGAGGAAACATAAAAAAGATAAGGCCCACATCTTACTCTGCGCGAGAAGAGACAACGAGGCACTTGAAGATTACATTACCCGCTATACGCGGGAAGCAATGCAAATAGGATGCGGAGAAGAACTCACGCGAGCAGCTTTCATTCATGGGGTCCACCACGACGACCTCATGAAATGCCTCACAGGTAAAGACGGAATCCCGGAGTCCTGGGATGAGGTCATCAAGGCAGCCAAGATTTACGCAGCATCTGAGAAATCTTTCCGCCACGCTCGTCACCACCAGTATCCCAACAGTCAAGGGGCCCGAAGGGATAAAGGGAAACAATCAGTTTGGTCCCGCATCACCGGATCCACAGAGGAAGGCAAGTACTCCGCGCAACAAGACGCCCGCCAGATCATTAACAACAAACACACCCGCGACGGGCGGGGAGGATCTAAGAAAAATACAGAGTGGACTCCGCTGACGAAAACACCGTCCCAAGTACTCGCCACCGAACAACATAACTTCAAGGAACCCCGCCCGCTGGGCAAGCGGAAGAATGTGGACACTAGCAAGCGATGCGACTACCACAACGACTTCGGGCATAACACTGATAATTGTTACAGCTTAAAGATGGAGATTGAATCCGCCTTGAAGTCGGGGCAATTGGGTCACCTAGTCAAGAACGTACAACGTAATGGCCGCGGCCGTGAGAATGACGAACGCGGAGAAGGACCGAACAAGAGGATACGCAACTTGCAAACGCATCTCATAGAACGCCCCTCAAGGTACAGTTGCAACATGACCGGTAAACGCACAAGCGGACAGAAACGAAACAAACATCAACTGACAGAGACGAGTGAAGATTCATGGAAAGAACAACCAGTCGTTTTGCCTATCCCCAAAGGGGGAGCGTCGTCTACATCCCCGCTCATCATCACGGGGGTATTCGGTCATTACCGCACTCCATACATGTTTCTGGACCCGGGAAGCAGTGCGGACATCATGTACGACCAGTGCTTTAACCAGCTCGACGAGGCGGACAAGAAGCGATTGATACCGGTGAGCGAACCGATATCGGGATTCATTCATGAGTCAATACTACCCCGGGGGGTCATCACGTTCCCAGTTACTTGGTCGGATGGTAATTTGTCGCGGACGGAGGAATGCGAATTCATGGTACTCCCAGTAAACTCAGCACATGACCTACTAATAGGAAGGGAGGGACTGGCCAAATTCAATAGCAACGCATCCGCTCCACACCAAGTAGTCGGCTTTCCAACCCGAAGGGGGGTGGCGTTTATCCGAGGCAATCGCCAATGCCACGCAGCAGAAGACCAATAAGCCAACTAAATCCGCCAAAAAACCAAACCCCACCGAGCCAGAGAAGTGGATACTTAATCCCACCTTCCCCGAGCAAACCGTAAACATCGGGCCCGCACTGTCAGACGCGGTCCGCACTCACTTAAAACAATTGCTCATCAAAAACAAAGACATTTTTGCGTGGACACCGGCGGACATGGTAGGAGTCCCCCGAGAAATAGCCGAACACAGGCTCGCCACGTACAAGTCAGTGGAACCAGTGGTACAAAAGAAACGAAGCATGGGGCCGGAAAAAACTAAGGCAATGAACGAACAAGTCACAGAGTTGCTGAACGCAGGCATACTTCGCCCAGTAAAATACCAAACATGGGTCGCCAACCCAGTAATGGTTGCCAAGGCCAATGGAGGGTGGCGTATGTGTGTAGATTACAAGGACCTGAACAAAGCGTGCCCGAAAGATTGTTATCCGTTACCTGAAATAGACCTGAAGGTCGATTCTCTGGCTCCTTTTCGTTTCAAATGCTTTCTTGATGCCTACAAGGGGTATCACCAGATTCAAATGGCGAAAGGCGACGAGGACAAAACCGCTTTCCGAACGGACATGGGCACTTTCTGCTACACCAAGATGCCGTTCGGGCTCAAGAACGCGGGAGCAACATATCAGCGACTAATGGACTCAGTCTTCGCCGCACAGATCGGAGTGAACTTGGAGGTATACGTAGACGACCTCGTAATCAAAAGCACGGAGGAGGATCGAATGCTAACGGACATACAAAAGATTTTTGACCAGTTACGCCAAGTTCGCATGAAGCTCAATCCCAGTAAATGCTCTTTCGGCATGGAGGAAGGCAAATTCCTGGGAGTTGTCGTCACGAAGGAAGGTTTCCGCGCGAATCCTGAAAAAGTACAGGCCATAGAACGTATGCCCTCACCAGCCTCAGTGAAAGAAGTGCAGACACTAATGGGGCGTCTTGTAGCTCTGAATCGCTTCCTGTCAAACTACGCTTCAAGGTCATTTCCATTCGTGAGCACGCTGCGCAACTGCTTGAAGAAGACCAATTTCAGATGGACACCAGAGGCGGAAACCGCGTTTCAGGATATGAAGCAATGCCTCATGAACCTGCCCACGCTAACAGCCCCGCGGCCTAAAGAGCCACTGACATTATACCTGGCGGTAGCGGACAGAGCGGTCGGCGCTGCCTTAGTGGTCGACCGAAAAGGCGTACAAACCCCCGTGTACTACGTCAGTCGAACGCTGTTGGACGCGGAAACACGCTACTCGACCATGGAGAAACTGGTTCTAGCTCTAGTACATGCATCAAGACGCCTACGACGATACTTCCAAGGCCATCCTATCAATGTACTCACAGACTACCGGATTAGCGACGTCTTGAAGAAACCAGAACTTTCGGGTAGATTAGCGAAATGGGCAATCGAACTAGGAGAGCATGAAATCTTCTACAAACCACGTCCAGCCATCAAGGGGCAAATTTTGGCGGACTTCACAACAGAGGTACCCGCCAATAAGGTAGCGGAGTGCCTGCTGGAGCAAGATCCACCGCCACCAACGGCTCAGACCGACAAATGGTCACTCTACACTGACGGCGCGAAGAGTGACGACGGTGCGGGAGCTGGCTTGCGGCTCGTCAACCCAGAGGGCGCAGAATTTACATACGCAATCCGCCTAAACTTCGAGAGCACAAACAATGAAGCGGAATATGAAGCCCTACTGGCGGGCCTCAGAATTGCGGACAAGATGGGCGCTCGTTTCCTTGACGCGCATGTAGACTCCATGCTCGTCGCCGCACAAGTAAACGGACAATACGAGGCAAGGGATGCCAAAATGGCCCTATACTTAGAGCAAACTAAAAAGCTCATGCAGCGGTTCACGTATTGCAAAGTCCTCCACATCAATCGGAGTGAAAACAAGCCCGCTGACGCACTGAGCAAGATGGCAGCCTCCGTTTACGAACACATGGCAAAAGACGTCCGAGTTGAAGTCTTGAGCGCACCCTCTGTACCCGCACACCAAGTCAATGTTGTACAAGTAGGCACCCCATCATGGATGGCACCGATAACTGCCTACTTAACAAACGGATCACTACCAGAGGACAAATCCGAAGCACGGAAAGTACAACTCAAGGCCATGCATTATCAAGTACTGGACGGTACCCTATACAGGAGGTCGTACTTGGGCCCACTATTGAGGTGTGTCGATACCGAAAAGGCTATGTTCCTCATCAAGGAGGTGCATGAAGGGATCTGTGGCCTACATGCAGGACCAAGAATGGTTGTTGCGAAACTAATGAATGCGGGATATTATTGGCCAGGCATGCATGTCGATGCCGTCAAAATACTCCGCAAGTGCTATGCCTGTCAACGCCATGCTCCAAGCACATTACGTCCCAAGAACGACTTAGTACCAGTCACCTCTGCATGGCCCTTCCAAAAATGGGCAATTGACATAGTGGGTCCGTTCCCGACAGCACCGGGAAATGTTAGGTACCTAATTGTAGCAATCGACTACTTCACAAAGTGGGTCGAGGCCAAACCACTAGTGTCTATCGACGCCCGCACAGTCAAGCGTTTCATTTGGGAGTTCATCATCTGCCGCTTTGGCCTACCAATGAACATCGTCAGCGACAATGGCTTACAGTTCACGGATACCGGACTCCAAGAGTGGCTAGCTGGCATGGGGGTAGAGCAAACGTTCACATCCGTCGCCCACCCGCAAGCCAACGGACAAGTCGAACGCGCAAACCGCAGCATCGTTGACGGGATCAAAGCTCGCTTGAACACTAGGCGATCAGGATGGGTAGACGAGATACCAAATGTCCTATGGGCACATCGCACGTTAACCAAGACCAGCAACGGGGAGACACCTTTTAGCCTAACATACGGCACTGAGGCCATGATCCCCGCAGAAATTGGTTGCCCATCCGCACGTGTCCTATTAGCCTCAAAAACCGACAACGATCAGGAGCTGCGCCTCAATTTGGACCTGCTGGAAGAGCGAAGAGGGTTAGCAGCACTCAAAGAAGCCAAGTATAAAAGACAGCTGGAACAATACTACAATTCCCGGGTCAAAAAGACAGAATTCCAAGTCGGTGACTTCGTGTTCCGGCTCAACGAGGCATCCATGGCCGAAGCACCGGGAAAACTCGCGCCGACTTGGGAAGGCCCGTACAAGGTCCAGGAAGTACTGGGAAAAGGTGCGTACGCATTAGAGCGCCTGGATGGGACCGCGGTCCCGAGATCATGGAATGCCGCCCAGCTACGAATCTGTTACATGTAATAGTATGTTAAACCGACGTCATGTAACCATTTAGTGGGTTTCAGGCCCCACAATTAATGAATATTCCAACTGTTGAATTTAAATCGCGTGAATATGTTAATGCCAGTAGATAGCAACACCTAAAAGGCATGTTGACGCTTGCACGTAACATAGCCACCTTGGTCCGCAACCCTGCTCTCACAAGCAATTGATTGCGGACTAAGCAGATCAAGAGGCATGTTGATGTTTTCACATAACATAGCCACCTTGGTCCGCAAACTTGCTCTCACAAGCAAATTGATTGCGGACTAAGCAGGCCAAGAGGCATGTTGATGTTTTCACATAACATAGCCACCTTGGTCCGCAAACTTGCTCTCACAAGCAATCGATTGCGGACTAAGCAGACCAAAAGGCATGTTGACGCTTGCACGTAACATAGCCACCTTGGCCCGCAAACTTGCTCTCACAAGCAATTGATTGCGGACTAAGCAGATCAAGAGGCATGTTGACGTCTTCACGTAACATAGCCACCTTGGTCCGCGAACCTGCTTTCACAAGCAATTGATTGCGGACTAAGCAGATCAAGAGGCATGTTGACGTCTTCACGCAACATAGCCACCTTGGTCCGCGAACTTGCTTTCACAAGCAATTGATTGCGGACTAAGCAGATCAAGAGGCATGTTGACGTCCTCATGCAACATAGCCACCTTGGTCCGCGAACTTGCTTTCACAAGCAATTGATTGCGGACTAAGCAGGTCAAAAGCCATGTTGTCGTTTTCACGCAGCATAGCCGCATCGGTCCGCGAACTTGCTTTCACAAGCAATCGATTGCGGACAAAGCAGATCAAAAAGGCATGTCAACGTTTGCACGTGACATAGCTCCTTCGATCCGCATGATTACTTTCACGAGCAACTCATCGGCAGAAAGAATCACCAAAATTTAGTAAAAATAAATATGAAATGACACAGATGCAATATAAACAAAGTCATAATATCAGAGTTCATTCCACATTACAAAAATATTGACAAAAATATCGAGCATCCGGATTCAAGCAAAAAACAACCATGCACTATAAGAGTGCAACACAGATGCTCGAGGAACCCTAGCCAATACATACATTAACAGAACACCGAGGAGTCAAACCTAATCTAGAACAACAACGTGGGCCCACCCACTGTCAGTACGCCGGAACCGGAGCTTCGGGATAGGCTGATGCACAGCAGGAAGGGCCAGCACCCCCGTCGGCAGCCCATTAGAACCGACGGAGGAACCACCGTCGGCGGCAGCAGGTGGCACACGTGCCTCAGCCACCATCTGTACTCGTCGAGCCCCGGCAGCAGAACTCTCACAGTTGACTGAAGCCACGACTCCGGCAGCAGCCCGAGCACACGCTTCAGCCAAAGCCTTCATCTTGCTCTCTGGATCCACCAACGAGGGTCTCACCGGAGCCTGGCCGACAGGGGGAACACCATTGTGAAGGTTCAGCAAGCACTCCACAACCAACTTATCTTCAACTTCATCATCGGAACTCCTTGCATGAGACGGAAGACTTGACATTTTGATGAAGAAAAAGATAGAAACAGAGAGGAGAAGAATGAAATCAGTGAGCACAAATCAACCACTAAACCTACTTATATACTACTAAGGGGGAGTACTCATGAGTCGCCATTAATACAGCAAGTCACATCAATCGATAGGAGGTGACAAGTGTCACCTGCAGCCGTCCATCACGCCGTCAAAAGTCATTAATGACTGACGGCTGACGCCTAAAATCCCTAAAATAATCATGACAAGGAGGATGAAAGGACGCATACAACGAAATGACTTCCATCACATAAGTGTTAAGACAAAATAACATTGTTTAATACAAACACATGAACGTAAAGTAACAGAATTTATAACACTCAATCCTCCCCAAAATCAACACGATCAATAAAGTCATCTTCCGCATCATCGGTAGGCGGAATGGACTGAGTGGTCACATCTGTAGGAACGGACGAGGTACCCTCTCCGCGAAGCGCCGCCGCAACACGAGCAGCCTCCTCCTGGACTTCCTTCTCCTTCTCAGTTTGTAATTCCCTATCAGCCTCCTCAAAAGCGGCCCGGAGTAGCCGCACCCCATCCAGCGACTTCACGCATTCAGCTATCACATCCATCACTGGGAATGAGAGCTCGTCATACGCGGCGACCTCCGCGTCATACTCCGCTTCCGCGTCAACTTCACGATAAGGATTATCCTCCAATGGACGCCCGCTAAGACAGAAATCAAAACCTTGCTTGAAGCCAAGAACTGCGCCAAACTGCTTTGATTTCTCCAACAAACGGGCAACAGCCTGGACAAGGGCTGGCTCTTCCCACACGCGGGTAAACACCTACAGCCAGAAAGGATGCACATGTAAAAGTAAAAAAGAAAGAAGAAGAAACAACACAAGGTGGAGGGAAATTGGAAATACAACATACCCCTTGTAGCCCAACAGTCATCAGCCAGTTCACATCTCCCAATGCCTCCTCATAGCTCGCCCGAGCAACACGCAGGGATTCCCGGGCGTCGTCGCGGGAAGTAGTGAGACCTTGGATGTCAATGCTTAAGGTTTTCTTCTCATCACGAAGAACATCAACTTCCTGCTTCAACAAAGCAACTTCATTTTCCAAGGCCGACACCTGGGTTGCCCGGACCAACTCCGCTTCCTCCTTCTGGGCCAAGGCAGCACGCGCAGCCGCAAGTTCAGATTTTTCCTTCTCCAGCTCAGACGCTCGCGTTTCCAAGGCTCCCTTAAGGCGGTCTACCTCGTTTTCCAACCCCCGTGCGCGATCGCGCTCTTTAGCTATAAGCGCATTGGTGGTTTCGCACGAGGCTTTCCATTCCTGGAAAGATTTAGCATGGCGTTCCTCGGAGGATTTAGCCTGGGCCAGAGCATCGGATAAGGCCTTGGATTGAGCAACACAATCTTTGTTGTGCTTGTCGAGCACATTCTTGAACGCTGCTTTCCGCGCTGCCAGCTCTTCCTCGGCTTGCCTCAACCCCTGAAACCCGCGGTGAACTTCACTCAACGTAGCCGCAGCCATAGCCAGACCAGCGGCACCGTCTTGAAGGAGGGCTAATCGATCTCGTGAGGCAGTGTATGCCCGCTCCGCCGGAGGGATAGAACCTAACAACCACTCTTCACAAGTATCCATCTGGAAGAAGCGGCCATCCTCACGGACAGACCAGTCAGGACGATACACTGGGCCCGTCGCGACATCCAGCCTAAACCCGCCAGATGCAACCCCCGTAGCATATGACTTTTTGGGATTGTTACCGCCTGCGGACGCAGTCCCCTTGACTGACCCACCACCATCACTACCACCCGCTGACCCGCCGCCCGAGGACAAGTCAACATACCCAGCATCCTCAGGAACACCGCTCGAAAACATGGTTTCACGCGGATTTTGCCCACCGCTGGATGGCTCCGAACGCAAGCCCACGCCGCTATCATCTCCAATCTCAACCCCCTTGCCTTTCTCTTGTTCCCTACGCCTCATCTCCCGAGCTATTGCAGCTTCCTTGTCGTCCGGGGCCCGAACATCCTCCTGGGGAGGAGGCTGCTGCCTAACATCAGCCCCACTAGGCTGCTCATCAACCCCGCCCTGCGTTGTGACCGGAGGACTAACGGGAATGGAAGGTCGGGAGCCAGACACGTCAGACAATTTAGGCCCCCCAGGGAAAAGCCGAGATACCCCTACAAAGACAAACATGTCAGATAAAGAAGCTACAGAACAAAACCAGAGTCGAGCACGAGACTATACCTGGATTGACCTCCTTCACGATTTTCGAGGCCAGGCGTGGCCGTTTATGAGACGCACCCAACCGAATTTTCAATCCCGACGCGGAAGAATCCCCCTCAGGCACCTTCCGCTTACTGGAGTCCATCATGTGAACGACATCCCGCAGCCGTTTCCCTGCACCATAACCACCACTACCCGCATCCGCACCAGGACGACTTGTCTGAGGTGGTGTGTCGAACACTTCAACGTAGTCCACACCCCCTTTGGCAGCCCCAGATGCGGACGGCTGCCGAGAAACACCACTGCCATGGCTAATACCTGCACGAGCCCGACTCCGGTGAGACAACGAGAAAGACTCATCCTCAACCTCGTCATCAGAGACAGATGTAATATTAACCCCGGCAGCGGAGACCGCCTTCCGGGGACGAGGATTGACGGGAACATCACCTGGAATAAGGGCATGCCCAGGAAAATCTCTAACATTCACCGCCATGAAATTTTTCAGAGTTAGCTCCACGAGTGGCTCCTCATCCGCACGAAGCGGCTCCCAACGAAATTCACCCTCCACACCCGCCACAATGGAATAAAAACAGCTTGTCTCTGTAAAAGAATAGATGAGTCAAATGCACAAGGTCAACAAGCAATAGAACAACGCAAAGGGCAAGAACAACCATACCTTTACCGGCCACATAGAAGTGCGGGTTCTGATCAGCCCTACCACCAACACGGCTGACACCCGCCATCAACAGGGCCTCCGGCCTGACATTGGCCATATCAATGGATGTAACTTGCTCAGTAATTTTGTCATACCAGTCAAAGTCAGCATAATTGATAACTGGGAAATCTTTCAACTTGGCCTTGGCAGACACGGCCAACCACTGCAACGACACCGGCACAACCCCTTGCCGGATAAAAAAGAACTTGGTTTTCCAATCATGCATGCTACGCGGTGGCTCGTTACCAACGGGCTTAATCCGGCTCCGCTGGGCAAATGAGAACCACTGCGGACCCCCACGGGTAAGCCGATAAAAGGCATTGAACATCTCGAAAGTCGGCTCTACCCCCTGAGAACGGCAGACAAACTCAAAGTGAACCATCCGAGTCATACCCAGAGGGGTCAGTTGAGTCAGATAAAGGCCGTACCGGAGAAACAAGTCACACACAAAACGAGTCGCTGGTAACCGGAAGCCAGCCAACTCAAAATGGGCAGCATACAGAGCCATCCTGCCAGGCCCAGCATCGAGAACTGTTTCTCCGTCCGACGGCAAAGCCGGACCCCAACTGGCCGGAATTTCATAAAGTTCGAGAAATTGCTCGAATGACTCTCTCTTCCACTTGATAGGAGCATCAGACATACAAACGACCTCCTTCTTTCCCCTAACGTCAGCTTCGGCCATCTTCGATTACAAAAAATGGAGACAGAATCTCACAGAACTCACAAACGGTGACGGTTGACACAAGGGGACAAGGGAGAAACTCAGGGAAAACAATGGGAGAAAAATGGACAAATGAAGCAAAGAGTACTATTTATACCCTAAGCATTAATTACAGTGGGCCAGGGAAACACTGCCAAGCCCACCATCTACACGACACGTGGCCCACTACGCCGGAAATCGAGCCACGCGCCGCGCGTAAAGCACACGCGTCTGACACGGTTATCCCAAAAGTCATCTACAAGTAACTGACGGGACAGCAAAACAGTCGCGGCAGACAGGGAGCTTGTCACTTCAACCGTCAAAGCAACTGCCATAATGACAACTTTTCGAATTTCCCCCCAAAAAGAAAAAAGAAAATGATTTCCGAAACCAACATCAAATATCATACCAAAAGCGGACAACCACCCGCTTGTGATACCAAATATGTATACCGCCTGACGTAAACCGTAACAACCCGCCAACACACATAGCCCGCAAAGTATTAAAAAATAAACCTGGCATAGAAGCTCGCACCCTCTTTTTAATCAGTCCAACGACCCTCATGCTCGTGCTGCACACAACCAAGAGCCCCGCTGGACTAGGGGGACTTGAAGGGGTAGGGACCCAAATTCACTCGGGCCCCTACCCAAAACCAAAAAGGCCAGGACATAAGAACAAGGGCTCTAAGCCCAAATAAGCCCAACTAGGAGCGGGTAAACACGCGGGACGCGTATGCGGATTAAATGGCTAATCAGCGGGGATGACTCGTTAAGCCCCGCGGGGTAATACCCTGAGCGGACACGTGGCAGCTGCACATTTGATCGTACAATAAAGCACGATCCAATGAAGGCCCAGCGACGTGAGACAAGGAGCATGTTGCACGATCAACCAACAGTGAACGCACACGTGTCCAATATCAAACCCGCGGGAGACAAGCAGCACACCTCATGCACTGATTAGCCAATCAGAATGCACGGGACCACCTCAGTAGAGTTCTCCACTAACGAAAGCCTGCAGAGGGGACAGCAGTACATATGAGGACCAATCATATTGACCCAGGCCTGCAGCTAACCATATGACGACACGTCACCAAGACAGGTACGACCACCCTCTGTGATTTCCTATCGGCCATATAATATCTCCTGTTGGGCCTAACTATGGGCCGGTGTGGAGGCAAACCCTTAACTGGGCTTCAGCCCACTGGGTAAGTTAAGGGTGAATGTCAAGGTCCGTGTGGAACCTATTTAAGGAGGACTTCGTCTCCTTGAATAGGCCATTCAGAAATCCCCTGAAAAACACACCACGACCGACCACGTTTTTGTGTCTGCTAAGTAGAATCCTCAGGATTCGAGGCGGTCGCCCCCCACCGGAATATTGTCTTTGCAGGTTTCCACCATTGAGAAGTCATCCATCCTTGCGAAGGATCTTCCTTGTAGGAGCATTGTTCATATCAACTCTTAAGGTGAACATTTGTTTCTTCACACAGCAACACTATTTTAACAGAAAAAAGTCAACGCCATAAATTAGGATGTCAAAAAGATAAATTATAGCTTGATTGAAACCATAAAAAGTAGTCAATTACACATCGTTAATTGATTGTCTGTCCAAAAATCTTGTTTCTCAACATAAAACGGTTTGAATTTGAAAATTATTAATTACTTTTGACTTTAAAATATTAAAAAACATCTATATTTCTTTTAAAATGGAAGATATAAAAACTTGGGAATTTTTCAAATAAAAAGTCAAACTTACGAAATTTAAGTATGTTAATAATCAGAATGTTTAATGTTAATGTAATTTAATTTACCAAATTTAAGTTTTAATCAACAATATTAACAAAGTCAATTTGTAAAATCTAAAGTTGTCTAAATTTTAATTCTCATTATAGCAATCACATCATATTAAGCTTATTTACCTAATTCTAAAAAAAACATATTTCCCAAATTATTGCTAACAACTATTAAACCATAGAAGATCATATGTCGTAAACACAAACCATAACACAAATATATTTTTCAAAACACATATCAACACAAAAAACAAATCAATGTATGTGACCACTAACATTAATCATCATCCCAAAAACGACCATAACCATCGTGTTAAGAGTTACCCACAACCACTATATTGAACCAAAAACCACCACGACTTAGGACCAAAAGTATGTGATTTATATCCAAAAAACTACCCCCTGCCTCCCGTCCTAATTACCATCAACCCTAACTACTTTAGAGAGCTTGAACAGACCTCGTTTTTCAAACCAACAGAAATGCACCTGATCACCAGCCTGCAAATCATTATCAGCAACAAACACAGACATACCTTTGATGTAATAACGCTTACTCGATCCCCTGTCTTCAATACCAACAGAAACACCCCAGCTATTTTGCTCACCATCCTTAATTGTCAATGACCGCGGCCTGTTCAAGCCATTGGCCTTCGCCCATTGTGTCTTCATCCGCTAAAACAATAACCATACATGAAATTTGTTATAAAAAGGTTTATTTAGCATCAAAATGATTATAATATATTGCTTTAACATATAATACTTACAAAATGCTTGTCAACTACAAACACAACTGGAACGGCCCAATCTTCTATATCGGATACATCTTCATCCGATCCAGATTCATCATCATCAGTTTCCATATCATCTTCATCTGAATACTCTTCTCCATCATCATCAGAAACCACAACTATTTCCTCATGATTATGGTGATCATCCTCGGGCTGTTCAACGTCCTCCCACAACTCCGGAGGCAGGGTCAGCTTGTTTTTCTCAAAGATGGACAACTCCAATGTTTTCTGTTAATTTTACAATGAAAAACATGAAAAGTGTACAAATTAATGATCTAAATTTCAAACAAAATTAATGATATTTATTGAAATTTAGAATCGACAAACAAACCTCGTTGTAAATTTCAAAGACCATCAGATGATCTGTTGTTATCTTAAACCTCTGTTTCATGTACGGCCATCCCTGGGTAATGAAAATCTCATCACCATCGTATTCAAGTTGGATCTGGAAAACATGCCCTGCAAGGGAGATGAATATCTAACCACTGTTATCATTATGAACATCAAGATTTAAAAAAAGTCTTATTATCTAACAAATAATTATATACATGAGATTACCTGGAAATGAGCTAACCATAATCGGTTCCATTGGAGGGTTTCGATTGTACAAACCATGATGAACGAAGCAACTTATATGCTGGAAAGTTGAAAAACAATGTTGAAACATTACTACATATTAATGTATTTAAGGCGTTATGTCATGGTTCTACACATCATTTAAAAAACATACCAGGCGATTGACATCACTGAGTGGGTCATCAAGTTTGCAGTAGAAATACTTGCCCGGTGCAGCTATGGCATCCTGATGAAAAGTATACATATTAAAACAGTTGAGCATTTCTTCGAACTCAAAAACAAAGTGACAACCACTTGGGTAATTTAGCGTGGTTATCATATGCTTCCAGCCGTTGTAAAAAAACCATTTCCCAGCTATATTCATCACTTTAACTTCAAATGATCTCTCATCTAAAGTATGAATTCTGGTCATGCCAGTAGGGAATCCATACTTAGTAATCCATTCCTTATATTCGCCAGGCAAGGCCTACAAATCAATACCAAAAACAGTTGATTATAAATTAATGTATTGGATTTTCAGTTAATAAAGATTATCCATCCGAATACTGTGCAGTGATCAATGAACATATATTAACAACCAACGGATTTTTAACACATAAGAAAGGTCGCTTACCATACATACACGTTCTCTGCCCTCTGATTTAACCCAAAATCCGGACACCATTCTGAGACGACCTTTAAACCACCTGTATTATCAGTAAAAACAAATTAAAACATGATATCATATAACTAAAATTGCATCATTAGATGAATACATAAATGACAAATCTGAAAAATCTCAAAACCTATTAATTTTTGAAAACAGATTAATGTCACTGAAAGTATATTTAGTGAAAAACTTTGTATGAAAATCCCAAATTGAAATCTTTATATAATCGAGTCAAATTCACAATGTTCATACAAACTTGCATCAAAACAACATCAATCTAATCTTCTGAAAACCTAAGTTTGACCTAACAATATCAATGCCAAATCAAAAAAAACACTGTCTGAGTCCATCCATATCCATTCAAGAAACCTAATCAAACAATCAAGAAACCTAATCAAACAATCAAGAACCCTAATTAAGGGCAAACCAAGGTTTTCTTTGTCGTAACATAACACACAAATCGAAACATAAATAATCAAATAGAATGAAAACCGGGAAAAAGAAACCTTCAATCGACAAAGATATGAGAAAAAAACGAAAAAAAAACATAGTGAAAATGAGAGATAAAGATGGATTCAATGAAATAAGAATGAAATAGAGATTACCTTAGATTGGAGATCAAGAATTGGTTGAATCGCCCTTGATTCCTCTGATTAGGGTTTCGCAGGTTTGTATGGATGGAGGCGAGTATAATGAGGATGTTATGTCCGCGTGTTTTTGATGTTAGTATTTATATTTTCTGTTTTTTTTTTTAAATGAAAAAGTTTATAAATTCTCACAATGAGACACTTGGCACAATATGATAGGCTACACAATTGAGGATGAATGTGGGAGTGCCAAGTGTCCTCATGGACTTTAGTTTATTAGATGTATAGATTGATTATCCTGATTAATTTCGATATTAATGATAAATATGTTTCAACATAATGTGAATATAAATATGAGGCATTGGCTCATATTTTATAGACATGAGATTAGAGAATCTCTAATTCATTAGAAACTTTATCAACAAATTGAGAGGAGTACTCTCAAGTCGATAAACAACTTTCTTTTTCCTATTTTACAAACACAAATAACATGGTGTATCTCGGGCTCAAGACCATCTCCGGCAGTACGACTACTGTTCCGGTTGTTGTACCCTGGGAGACAGATCGTCTGAGAGGAGGCGCATAATCTGTTTTAAGGGCCCCGTGTCAAACACGATCATCAACCAAAACCGTCAACGACAAGTTTGTTCTTTCTTGTAGCGGAGTGCTACACAAGATGGTTCGGTTGAAGTTTTTTTCTACGGACATCGGCTTGAATCAAGATTCGGTACATGTATTTGTATTTGTATTTAATTTATTTACATTTAGTTTTGTAATTGGTATCGTACTATTATGTTTCCTACGAATAACGAGTGTCTCGTTATTAATTTTATTTTATTATTATTTTGATAAAATAGTGAACCCTATTTTCTACAATTTTAAAACAGACTTTCGTGTAAATTGTCGACACAATCTAAAAACCTTCTTATTAAAGGATTTTGGGTTCACGAAAGTATAAAAATATTATTTGGGATTTTTGTTAAAATCTATTAAATATATTTTTGGAAATATATATTTAGTACAAGTCGGATTAATTTCATGATTGGAGTACAATCTTTAATCCGAAATACCGTGTTTACAAAACGAAATTTTGATTCTTGCTTTTCGTGTTATGGGTTTTGTCGTGTTTTTGTTAAACCCGATTATATACAAAAATTATAATATGTATTTTAAAATGTTTTTGAAAATACTAATTTTTCTATTGAGCGTATTAGAAAAAGTATAATTTTGTATTCCCATATAAAAATGTTTGGTGAACGTTTTTCCATCTAACGAGCGTGTTAGAGATCATTATTTGGAGAAATAGTGATTGTTATCAAATGTATTGAAACATGTTTACTTCTAACGAGCGTGTTAGAAATGATTATTATTTTGTTTTGCAAAATAATAAGTTTCAAAACATTTATATTTTCTAACGTGCGTGTTAGATATTACTATTATTCTAAAATAATAAGTTTCATAACCCTTATTTTCCTAACGAGCGAGTTGGAAAATATTATTTTCGTAAATAATAAGGTTTAAAACATGCGTATTTTCTAACGAGTATATTAGAAAGTGATTATTTTAGTAAAATATAACTAGTTTCAAAATGTTGAGAACATTTAGATTTCTAATGGGTGTATTAGAAATTAGATATGTAAACAACAAGTTTTGAAACATGTATTTCTAACGAGCATGTTAGAATCGACGGCGTTGAAAGAATAACGTATGAAAACATATCTAATGAGCGTATTAAAAATGGTTATTTACAAAATCATAAGTTACTTTAAACTTATATTTTTCTAACAAGCCGGTTAGAAATTGATGCTTTTGTAAAAAGGAACAGGCTAGACGTTTAATTTTCTAACGAGCGTGTTAGAAATGGCTTATTATATTTATATATGAGTCAATAAAATTTTAAACGGTCTTGTAATCGTTTATTTCTAATGAGCGTGTTAGAAACGGTTTATGATGTGTGCAAAACGTATATATATTTTATGACACAAATCGTAGTTTTAAAAGTGGTTTTTACTCTAAATTAAACTACACACAAAAGGCAAGTGTACCTATCGTATAGTAATATAACTTTTAATTGGTAAGAACCGGATATCAAATCCGTGGACGCGGTTTCTCAATACTGAACTTTTGTTACTGTAAAGTCTGTTTCAAGAGTTGGTTTTAATGTCGTAAATTAAATTATAAAATGTAAAGTAAATAAAAATGGTTTTCAACAACAGTTTTAATCAAGAGTTATCTAAATCGAGAATCCACTAATGATATGAGACGATCATGAGGTGAGGAATGATGGTAATGCAAAATTCTAAGATAAATTAAGATCCAGCTTAATTATATGACTCTTTGGAAAATTAAAATGATAATCACACTTTAATCACCGATAATCATTCTTTGACATTTATGTTGAGTAAATCATGTTAACCTTTAAATGCGAGAAAGTCGTTTGTCAAAATCTACAACTTTAGGGAAAACTAAAACGTTAATCACACTCTAATCACCCTAAGTTGCTTTTATGTAGAAAAATATATAATTATCTTCAAGTGGTAAATCTTTGTCTTTGGTAAAAATATGTAAGATTCATAATTTTGGCCTTAATTACTAACTCACAATTTTATTATTCTTAGAATCTACCACACATTTTTATAACCTTTCTAAGTCCAAAATGCAAGAATTCTTAAATGGTCAAATCTTTTGTAACAAATTGATTAACACTTCCCATTCCTATCCTAGTTTCATGTTAAGAAAGATTTCAAACCACAAACAATAAATGTTTGGTGCCGGCCGGAAGCTTGATAAAATGGTGTTGTTGGATGATTTCCAAGCCTTCTCCTTGCTAGTTGCTCCTAGGACCCCAAAAAGGCCTCTTGATGATCCAAATTATGCTAGAATGGTGACTTTGAAGTAAGTACGTAAAATGTTAACAGAAGCTGGACGTCCTTGTTCTTCAGTTTGCGAACCAATTCGTGAAGTGCCCGTCAGGCTGGAAAGTGAAACAGCTAAGAATCGCATTAACTCGGCCCCGCGGAGACATAATAAGATATTCCTTCCGCGCTCCGCGGAGATTAAATTAATATTTTTAGATATGAAGACACGCCGCGGACCGCGGGAGAGATTTGTGTAATGAAAACTTGTTTTCCGCTTCGTTTTCACCCGTTTCTCGCTCCGATTCCCGTTTCGGCTCGTATACTCTCGCTTAAGGCTCGTAAAATGATCTTTTTAGCTTTTTAAGCCATGATCCATGAATAATTAGCTAACTCCTGGCAAATCTACACACAAATAGACACAAAAATACCAATTTAATTCATACCGGTGACACAACTGGCACGTCCACTGAAAGACGCCTTGTCTGATATTGTTTTCTATGTTTCCGAACAGATTCCAAATCTTTTCTAAGAACACCGCCAATCTGTCACAGATCATGCACAACAAAAAAAAAATCATATCACACAACACACAAAAAAATTGATTTATATTATATATACTAGTGGGTATACCCGCGCATTGCTGCGGGTGCGTTTATATTGTCACTCATTGTTGTTTGGGTTTGCGGTGTGTGTATGTATTGTCGTTTGTGGATGATTCGTATCATAGGTGTTGTTGCGGAGTCGAAAATACGTGATAGGAACATGATATTGTCCAAAGGTGGCAAGTGAAGTGAGGATGTCAAGGGTATAAAAATATCATTTAACAGCTAACAAAATTTAAAACTAATAAAAAAGAACCAACCAATGGCAGAGGCACTATTCATGAACGTTCCCTTTTAAATATATAGGATAATATTATGTTATAAATAAGAATAATCTAAATTTATCTCATTAAATACGGATAAATAGATTTTAAAATATTTATTTAGAATAGATAAATCCAAACGATTTATTCATCATAAAACTCATTTTTTACTACTTTAGAAAAATCATACTTAAGGCAACCATAAAATGTTTAGGCAATCACGAAATGGATAGAAAAACACACACCCCTGGTAGACATAAATACAAACCCAAACATCTACACAATTTGGCTAGGCAACTTCTAATTTTTAACTCCTCCAGGCTCCAGCCATGCTAACTTGTCTACAAAAAGTACATTTGACGACCCTGCATAATATCTCATTCGAGTCATACATACATGCGCCCATGGCATTAATTCCAAGTTACTTAGTGGCCTCAGTTAGGGTGCTTATTATCAAACTCTTCTTTGTATTTATAAATTAATAACAATAATAACAAGTATCACAAACAACGATATCCTAACCGAATAATTTACCAATTAGTACAAACTGTATTACTTCTATAAAACTAAAAAAAACCATCAAATTAGAAGAGAATGAAATCTGCTGTCAAATTGGATTCTTTTTACTACTCATATTTTGAAACCATTTTTGTTGTTCATTGGCTGGTTTTATTAAACTTAGTACAGTTAAATCATTTTAGTTGTTCACCTGTTGGCTTTATTAAAAAGAATACCAATAAACTTCTGTTGAGATTGGTCAACTACTTATGTTCACTGCTTACTATACCAAGTTAGAAGAACAAACAAATATGACCTGAAATATACAAAACTACAAAAGGACCATCATAAGATCATATTTTCCAAGAGCTACAGATATGAATCATAACATATTAAAATCATTACTGTTTGAATCAATATGGCCAAAATTCTACAAAAAAAAGGAGCATCATATCATCATATAAACCAATTTGTAGACAATTCCCAATAGCAAGAAAGAACTTAATAATTTATTAGAATTTACTAGAAAAGGCCAAAAACTGCATACATGCTCTTTTCACAAACAAAGTTACCATATCTTCTGAAAAGAAATCTAAGACCCCAAACATTTGGGCTTTAGTTGAGGGAAAGCTCTGTTCTCAATCGGTTTGAGATCCACACGGTTCGATTTTCACACTTTAAGGGGGGTTGGGTCCGATTAGACACTTAAAACCAACCATGTAACTAAACAGTTTGGTACACTTTAGACCGTAAAAAGCAACCATCAAACCGGCCAGACACACCCAACCAAGCGCTAATATTTGTAGCTTCGCGAAACCATAAGTACAGGTTCGGCCCCATGAATCCTCCTAAATCGGCTGAGCTGGACCGTGAAGTCATGAACACCCCTTGATTTGACAAGTTCTTTTAACTATCGTGATGACTCACTTGACTTGAGATTAAAAATCACAACCCAAATTCAACCCACTCAAAAGAAACAGGTCGAAGTTTCCATATGAAGTAAGATTTCAATGTCTAATTGTCTACACAATAATGGAACATCAAAAAGAATAAAAGATAATTATACTTACACTTACCGAATGGTTAACTATAGGAACCAGCGATTGCATGACCCTTGTGACATTAAAATTGATATTTGGCACTCTGAAGAACAAATACATAATTCATAAGAAACAAAAAATGGTCAGCTCAACAAACGCAATACTTGTCCTTTGATGTAGTAACAACTACAGGAAACAGTTTAGAACAAGTGATTTTTTTGAGCCCATAATAGGGCCCAGTAAAGAAATAGCAGGCAGAACTGTCATATGATACAAGTAATGCGGGTTCTAGATCATATCCAAGATCTTCCAAAAACTTAATAGCATATAGTATGCACGATGTGACTAAACACATGTGTTAAAAAGAGCTAAACGTCACCCATGAGGGTCAAGGTAAAACTTGTGGGACTATGTGTTGCATCACCCAATCTGGGCCAAATTCCTCTACAAGGCGTTTTTAAGTTATTTGCAGCAACATCTCTGATGGAGTAAACCTGTGAAATTTATAACTGATTTTAAGCCACAAGAGCAATGATAATTATAATAACTTAACACAACATAAATAATTATGTTAAAGCTAAATAACCTTGTCTTGTAACCATTTCATGCAGAGAGCACCAAGATGGTTATCATTTTTGCGAAGTTCATTTTTTTGTGTGTGTGTTTTCACAAGGAAAAAAATAGAAAAGAAAAAAACAATACTGAAGTGATATGATGCTGACACCTAAGATAAGAATAATAGAAAGCCTGATGCTGACACCTAAGATAAGAATCATAGAAAGCCTTAAGCAGTTAATGACTTAATGGAGTGAAAAGGCTCCCAATAACAACACGAGTGCAAAGAGCAAGAACAAGAATGTAAGAATAAAAGAAATGTTACTCATTTAGAGGGCACATTTTTTTGGCCAAATACAATTAGTCATCAAATGGCAATCAAACAAAAAGAATAAACTAAAAAACAGTTTCTCGCCCATAACATATACCCAACGGGGTAAAGGAGGTGAAAGGGTCGCATTCAATAGTCGGTGATAGGAACATGTGTCTTAAAACAAATTAATAGTGGTGTTGATTACTAATTATGTTAAATAGGGGTTACATATAGAAAGGATGTGAAGTGTGTATTAGACACATGTACAATTAGGGCTGTAAACAAACCAAACGTTCGGTGAACAGTTCGTATACCGTTCGGCGGGAAGTTTGTTTGTGTCCGTTTGTTTAATAAATGAACAAACACGAACACAAAATTCCGTTTGATTAACTAAACAAACAAACACGAACAAATGTCTCGTTCGTTCGATTGCGTTCGTGAACGTTCGGCAATCTGTTTGTTTACGTTCGTTTATTTATATCCGTTCGTGTATGTTTGTTTATGTTCGATCACTAGTTAAAACTTAGGATAATTATGAACTTTTGAGGTAGGAATATCATGTATCCATGCCTATGCCTAAGTAATTTTAGATAATTATGTCTAAGTTAGTACAATTTGACTTATCGACATTGTTTAGTAGATGTACTTTGTCTAACGGTTAATATTAACAATGTTTTTTTAGTTAGTTGCATATTAAATGTTTGTTTTTGTTTGTTTGTGTTCAAGACCCGTGTTCACGAACAGTTTGCAAACAACTGAATTTCTTAACAAACAAACACAAACATAGAATTATGTTCGTTAGTGTGTTCGTGAACGGTTCGTTTGTCCAAGAAACCTTAACAAACAAACACGAACAAAGCCTTGTTCGTGTTCGTTTGGTTCGTTTACAGCCCTATGTACAATTGACATTAGAAGTTGTACATGAGGGGTATAAAGGGAAGAAAGTGACCAAAAAATAGAGATTTGTTAAGGGCCCTTTGGACTCCCATCTTAAAAGTTGAGTGAAATTACCAATGAAGCCACCTCTCCTCCTTAATAAGGTAACATAGATATACAATTAGCAACTTGAGTCTCCTTCAATCATCACACCCTTTCATAATCTAACACCTAACTTTTCACTCCTACTTTTAATATTTTTTTAGTCTCCTTCAACCATCACACCCTTTCGTAATCTAACACCCAACTTTTCACTCCAACCTTCTAATATTTTTTTTAATACACATTATTAATTTTCACTCCTCCTTCTAATATTTGTTTAGTCTCCTTCAACCATCACACCCTTTCATAATCTAACACCCAACTTTTCACTCTCACCTTCTAATATTTTTTTTAATACACCTTATTAATAAAATTCAAAATATATATGTATCTACACAAAAAACAACACAACCTTATGCCTTTTACGAAATATTTCTTTTTAATGAATCTTTTTTTTTTACAAAATCCTCTTTTATTTTCAAAAAACCGTTTTTTTCTTCATGCATCAAAATCCCTTTCTTTACATTCTTACCCTTCCCTATTTCCCTTTCCGAGGTCTTCAATCTATCTTCATCCAAAACCATCCGTTATCCAAGTTCGTCATTAAAGGTACGTACGTCTCTTTTGACTTCGTTCATTTGAATCATCCATAATCAAGATCCCGCCACAACGCGCGGCAAGCGCAACTCGTTATTAATATTAATCAAAGGTTCCTTACTTGAGTGCATAAAATACGTTTATCGTGTTTCTCTCCCATACCTTTCACTTTTCCTCCTGATTGACATTTAAGATCTTTGTTAGTCTTGGTAACTGGTATTCTATATCTATTTAACAGAGAGCTCTTTTGAACAGTAAAGTGGTAATTCCGTATTATGTGTTTTTTTTTCGAGGGTACATAAGTCATTTTTGTACGAACCCATTTCTTCTTCCCAGCCGCCTCCATTGGATAAGGTTGGGTCTGTGGCACATGTATAGCTTGAGATCTCCCAACTTCACGTGCCTTCCTTGCATATCACAGACATACAAAGAGCAGATGGTGATCAATGTTATGAATCTGAACACCTGTCCACCTCTGCCTGCGGACCGCGGGAGAGGCCTCCTTGCCTTCGCGCGCTCCGTCGAATACCACATACCTACCACGATCCCCACCATGTGCCGAGGACTGTCTGAGATGCCCCATAGTCTCCTCGGTCCCCACCTCTGTACGTGTACGGCGGTTTTCGGCTTCCTGACGTCTTCACCTTCGCACGTGTACCGCTCGCCGAAGACTGGCACGACTGTCGATGAGGAGATCGACGGTGACCAGTTAGGTTCAACGTCCGTCTTGGTGGTGTTCACCGTGGAAGAAGACTAGAAGAGGGTGGTAGATTGGTAGCGCAATGCATGCGGCTAAATCAACAGATCTTGGTTCTTCGGTCAACAAATCAACCTACCATAGAAGAACGTGGTGATAGACGGCTTTAGAGATAGATAGAGAGAGAGAAAGAGAGAGCCACGCTTGCTTAGACGGTGGTCATGGTGGTTGTCATCGAGTGGTTGGGTTGGAGGTGAAAAAATGAGGAGACAATTTAGAGTTTTGTGTTATTGGAAACCAGTACACAGCCTTTCAATGGTAGAAGTGTTAATGGTAGAAGTGTTGGGAGTGGAACAAATTGTGTGGCCCATATATAACTCCTGGTGATATTAAATTATTAATTTATCTGTAAATCAAAATGCTTTATTTTTTTTTGAACGGCTAACAAACTGACGTGCTAGCTACCCGGGCACCCAATAATCGTGAAAGCACTCATACGCTCCTAGGTGAAGACACATCTTAGGTGCCCGCCCTAGAATGCGCCGGGTAGCTAACACACACCAAGCCACCTATTCCGGAGAAAACCCGACCTTTCACCCGCCCGAGAGCACGACGGTAAAGAGCCGGTAAAATCGGTTGGATCAGGAATCGAACTCCTGATCAAGTGGCCAGAAGTCTTCCATCATATCCCGCAACCACTGAGCTACACATACCTTTTTTTATATAATAGATTTGCGGAGAAAATAAACTTTTTATATCTTATGAAATAATATACGGATCAAACGTACTACGTCATACGTTTTCATACTTATTTTATGTGCCATTTTCGTTGGCTCACGCTTTGACGTATATTTCGTTTTGATGTGAGTTGAAATATTTTATGCATTGTGTTTTACGCCATATGTGTAGACTAATATGTCGTACGCATTGTGTTTTACATTTCAACTGCAACGAACTGATACCAACTTAAAGTAGTGTGGGAAATCCCTGGTGCGTTCCCGGTGCAACGCACCGGTCGTAATACCACTAGTTATATTTAATGAAGTGCATGCAGTGAGTTACGTAATTTGGAAAAGGCATTTGGTGGAAATGTTACTGCTCTCATTCTTGATATATTTGATCAGCGAGCAGCAACACGTGAAGCTTCTCTACAGGTAATATTATTATATACTATAGCTTAAACTATTTGTTATACATAAGTTTTATCATGAATTTATAGTATTTAAATTAAATCTTTAGGTGGCATTGGCACAAATGGAACTACTGGTATTACGACCGGTGCGTTGCACCGGGAACGCACCAGGGATTTCCCACACTACTTTAAGTTGGTATTAGTTCGTTGCAGTTGAAATGTAAAACACAATGCGTATGACATATTAGTCTACACATATGGCGTAAAACACAATGCATAAAATATTTCAACTCACATCAAAACGAAATATACGTCAAAGCGTGAGCCAACGAAAATGGCACATAAAATAAGTATGAAAACGTATGACGTAGTACGTTTGATCCGTATATTATTTCATAAGATATAAAAAGTTTATTTTCTCCGCAAATTTATTATATAAAAAAAAGGTATGTGTAGCTCAGTGGTTGGGGGATATGATGGAAGACTTCTGGCCACTTGATCAGAAGTTCGATTCCTGATCCAACCGGTTTTACCGGCTCTTTACCGTCGTGCTCTCGGGCGGGTGAAAGGTCAGGTTTTCTCCGGAATAGGTGGCTTGGTGTGTGTTAGCTACCCGGCGCATTCTAGGGCAGGCACCTAAGACGTGTCTTCACGATTGTTGGGTGCCCGGGTAGCTAGCACGTCAGTTTGTTGGCCGTTCAAAAAAAAAAGAAAGCATTTTGATTTACAGATCTATACATCTAATATTTTAAAGCCATTTAGGACACATGACATTCTCTCATCCCACTAGCAATCCTCTCTCCTCCTCTCATTAAGCCACATGGCACATTGTGGTTGTTTATAAAAAATCATTTTTTTTAAATCAAAATTCAGAAAATATATAAGCCTAAAAAAACACGTTTTGAACCTAATCCTTCATTCTTGTCGCCGCGAAGTTGAAACCCTAAGCAGGCGATTTGAGGCGATTCTACGATCAACATTCAGAAACATCTCTTCTCCAAGGTTTCATCTCTTCCATTGTATACTAATCAATCGTTCTTCATGTCTTTATTTTTTTTAGATTGATGATTTAGGGTTTATATTTTAGGTTAAGATTTAGGGGTTTTTTATGTTCGATTGATAAGACTAAGGTTTCAGTGATTCTTCTTTATTGATCGTTTGAGTATTATTAAGATTGATGATTTAGGGTTTATATTTTAGGTTAAGATTTAGGGGATTTTTATGTTCGATTGATAAGACTAAGGTTTCAGTGATTCTTCTTTATTGATCGTTTGAGTATTATTAAGATTGATGATTTAGGGTTTATATTTTAGGTTAAGATTTAGGGGTTTTTTATGTTCGATTGATAAGACTAAGGTTTCAGTGATTCTTCTTTATTGATCTTTTGAGTATTATTAAGATTGATGATTTAGGGTTTATGTTTTAGGTTAAGATTTAGGGTTTTTTTTTTGTTCGATTGATAAGACTAAGGTTTGAGTGATTCTTCTTTATTGATCGTTGGATTATTATTAAGATTGATGATTTATGGTTTATGTTTTAGGTTTAGATTTAGGGGTTTTTATTCTTCGATTGATAATACTAAGGTTTGAGTGATTGTTCTTTATTCATAGTTGGATTATTATTAAGATTGATGATTTATGGTTTATGTTTTAGGTTTAGATTTAGGGGTTTTTATTCTTCGATTGATAAGACTAAGGTTTGAGTGATTGTTCTTTATTCATAGTTGGATTATTATTAAGATTGATGATTTCTGGTTTATGTTTTAGGTTTAGATTTAGGGGTTTTTATTCTTCGATTGATAAGACTAAGGTTTGAGTGATTGTTATTTATTCATAGTTGGATTATTATTAAGATTGATGATTTCTGGTTTATGTTTTAGGTTTAGATTTAGGGTTTTTTATTCTTCGATTGATAAGACTAAGGTTTGAGTGATTGTTATTTATTCATAGTTGGATTATTATTAAGACTGATTAGTTGTTTGAGTGATTATTCTTTAATGATCGATTTAAGTATTTTTTTTTTGTTCAACTGAGTTTCTGATTTTAATTTTAATTTTTTTATTTAATTTAGGTTTGTGTTCTTATGAAAACAATACTGGCAAGTTTGTGTTTCAAATGTTGTAACTAGACTTGATTTTTTTTATTTGAGCTTGAAAGGTTTTCAAATTTGGGGCTTTGATTGTAGCTAATTTCATTCATTAGAAGAAATTGATTAAGGTTTTTTATTCGTGATTCTGCTTGGTTTTGATATGCAAAAAACGTGTCTGGATTATGAGTATTTTTCTGATACAAATATTTTATTGAAACCGTAAGTATTTTTTTCTATTTAAACATTAATATATGTATTATTAATTATTTTTTGTTGATTGGTACAGGTGCATACACATCCGTGTTACAATGGTTTACGGATTTTGGGTTAAGTCAGAAAATAACGGTCGTATTTGTTTGCTAAGATATGAATCATGGTTTTAATGTATATACTACACTCATTTTATAATATCTTTATAATTTTAATGTTTGTATTCAGGGGTTACCAAGTGACTATGATGGTTGGATCGACAAGTATGGTTATCCTTCTGGGAATACCAAGATCCGAACATTGGATGATAAAGTCTATGACATTAAAGTTTTAAACATTGCAGGCAAATGGTTCTTCTACAATGGTTGGAGAACTATGATTACTGAATTAAAGTACCCTTCTGGGTGTAACTTTATATTTCAGTATGATGAAAATCTCAAGTCTTTCATTATGATTACATTCCATCAGGATGCTGTGTGTGCACCTGGTACCTTCTTCTACTGCAACTTGGGTGATCCACTTACAACTGATAAACGTTTGGTATGTTTTTTTTATAACATAAATCTAAATAAAACATTATAAAAAAATGTTTATACACAAACTGATTGTATTGTGTTAATATTGTTTGTCTTTCTTTCAGCATATCAGTTGTTTCGTTCTTCATGGATTATTCAACCGAACAGTTCCAATGGATCCAATTGACGTAATTGCTCAGTCAATTGCACACTTTCAGATACAGCTAGCAGTTGACGGTGGTACTATTTATGTGACTGAAGGATGGCCAATTATTAAGGAAGCTTTTTCAGTTACTGCTGATCATCTAATTGTTTTCGAGATCATTAATGAGGTATCCTCTGATTTTATTTATTGATTTTGAAATGTTTATATAATTTTTGTTATTGTTTGCTTTTTATAATTTTTTATGCTTTAATAACAATACTTTCTATTAATTGATTCAGAACACTTACAATATGACGCTTTTTTTGAAAAACAGGCTTACTCTTCCTCCCGGTTATGTTTCAAAAGCTGAATTTAATGAAGAGGATGATGATGACAGCGAAGAGACTGTTGATGATTATTATAATGAGCAAGATGTCGTTGTCCTTTCTGATGA
Organism: Ambrosia trifida; assembly: GCA_028751855.1. Taxonomy (NCBI): domain Eukaryota; kingdom Viridiplantae; phylum Streptophyta; class Magnoliopsida; order Asterales; family Asteraceae; genus Ambrosia; species Ambrosia trifida. Next base: position 55,598,892 of record CM054123.1, on the reverse strand, counting down.
TAACAGTGAAGAGGATCCAATGGTGGAAGATGATGAGTCCGATGATGTCGAGGATGTATGTAACAGTACTGATTTCTGAGAAGATTAATATGGACCTTTGTATGACACCCTAGGCAAATCCCACATCGGCCGTGGCCAGGAGAGATCCTTGGTTCATAAGTAATCCAAAGCCTCTTAAATCACCAACGCGTTTTGGGCTTAATGCTAGTGGATGAGAGGAGAACTCCACAGTTAAGCGTGCTCAGGTGGGAGTAGTATCAGGATGGGTGACCTCCTGGGAAGTCTCCACCGGTGCGACCAAAAACAAATCCGTGAGCTCTGAATGGGCAACCCATCGGGGCAAAGCGGACAATATTGGTGGTGAGAGGGGCCAGATGTTACAATGTAGGTGTACCGGTGGTTTTCAAAGTTGATAGACACTTTGTAAGTAAAATTATTTCCTCAATTAGATATATAAGTTATGTGGATAGTAGTCGCTAATTTGAATGAATGTCTTTATACTTTAGTGTATTTGTATTAGTTGCGTGAACTGATATAGACTTTTATGGTACATAACTGATGTGCATAGCCTTCCCTATCAACTGTTAACAGTAGTGGCTGTTGACAGTCTTAATGTCAACAGCTGCTTATCTAGATAACATACTATGTTATACAATATACCAAACGTTGTTAGACATCAATTAAAATTACATATCCCATGAGTTGTAAATTACAATTACTATCTTGTAAGTGATGACGTTCTATTCTTTATTTTTTGTGTTAGCGTATGAACACAAATTGGGCAAAGGAAAACCAATTGAACAGGAGGAGGGCTTTGACCATTTGTGATGAGGTGGGCTTTACTTGGGGAGTGTCGGTTGGGATTGAAGATGCGTCAAGATATCCCCGTTACTACATAAGAGGTATGTCAGCTTTTGTAGCTGATAAGGAACTCCATGCTGGTGATGAAATTCATTTCCTGTTTTTCCAGAATCAAGGTGTGTTCAAGCTTTCTAATGTTGTTAAGGGTAATGGTAATTAGCGGGGTTATTGGTGGTTGTTTTTTGGTATACTGATAATATTTTTGGTGGGTAAGTTTTGAACATAATTGATGGTTGGTGATGGTAATTAGTTGCTTTAGTTGTTGACATGGTTTAGGTTTGATAAAAACTTTAGGTGGGTAACTTTTGGACATGTTTAATCCTTTGTAATCACAAAGTTTTGCACGTTTACTACTGATGTAGTCATTCGTGAATTTTTGGTTGTTTTGTGTTTACAATTACTATTATTATCGGTTATCTTTATTAGTAAAAAAAATACTATATTTTGTATTTTATGTTACAAACTTACTAATATGTTTGAATGTTATTTGTTTGTTTATGTCTATTTTTTTGTAAATTGGAAAGTTTAATACTATGAATTAAAGAATGAATGTTTGACTTTTTTTAAATAATAAAGTCTTGAATTTAATCAATTTTTAGTAAATTGAAACACACTAATATTAAACTGATTTCATTTAAAAAATACAAACTATATTTGTTTTTTTATTTTAGGCAACCTTTGACTTTTTATTAAATTTGTTTAATTTTTAAAGTTTGAATTTGAAACCGTTTTTGGTAAATTGAAACACAATAGTATTAAACGTCAATTGGTTTAAAAAATTCAAAACATTTACATTTTTTTAGGTTTGGCAACCTTTGACTTTTTATTAAATTTGGTTGATTTTTAAAGGTTTGGATTTGACTCAAATTTTGGTAAATTGAAACACAATAAGATTAAACGGTTTTCATTTAAAAAATTCAAAACATATTCCTTTTTTTGGCAACCTTCTTGACTTCTTATTAAATGTAAATTTTGTAGATTGTTTTTCGTTTAAAACAAAATTCTATTATTAGTAAAAATGAAACAAATTTAACTATTATATTTAAGGTATTGATTTTTTCATTTATGTTGTTGACATATTATTGTTAATAATAATTCTGATTAACTTTATTTTGTTTCGTTTTAATTTTTAAACAGGGCTCCAAAATGCAAGCTATTGTGTGGAGTAGATACATGAAAAAACATGAAAAATTTTTACGTGAAAATCAAGCTTACTATATCTATAACTCCCAATTGGCTGAAAACAAATCTACTAAACATTTTGATAAAAACGATATTCTTTCGTTTACTTTTGAAACAAGCATTACGAAATGTAACAGGTTTGAAGGAAGTCAGTATGGTTTTAATTTTTCTTTCTTTTGAGTCAATTAAGAGTGGCAACCTTCCTCAGGAACAAAGAATTGGTTTGTTTAATCACACTTAATATTTTTTGTATTACTCTTTAGATTTTTTAATAATGTATTTGTATAAATTAATAAATTTTTTTTAGATTTCATTGGCTATGTTGATGAATGGACTCCACCAGAACCGACCGAAACAAAAGCTGGTTTGAAAAACAAGATGACCCTTATGTTGATTGATTTAGAGTATGTGTTTCATCATTAAAAATCATCTTTTATTATTTGATAACGATTTCTGCTTTTTTTTCTTATATTATACGATCAATAAATTGTTACACAAAAGATAGTTTCATTTTAACCAACATTATGTTTATATGCAGAGGGATCAAAATCAGCTGTGCTTTGTGGGATGACTATAGTGAGCAGATGTTTGGGTACATCAAGCAAAATGAAGATGAAGTTCATGTTGTCTTGATTATTCAATTCGGAAGTTTTAACAATTACAAAGGTTTGTGATATATTAAGTTTTTTTAATACACTAAATATTTGTAATTTTATGGTTATTTATACATTTTAATTTTTTTATATTTAAAGGCAATGTCAGCGTTCAAAATGGCTTCTATATCACTCGACTATTTATCAATGAAGACATTGATGAAATTCGGGTTTTTAAGAAAAGGTAATATACTTATGTTGTTGTTTCTATTATGCATTTATTGTTTTTTTAAATATTTAAATATTTTTATTTATTTTTATTTACAGTTATATTGAAAAGTTGATATCTGTTGAATCATCTTCTGCTCAACGATCTCTCGGATCTTCTGGAAGCATGAATTTGGCAGATGAATTTCTGAACAAGACCCAATTCAGCAGTATTCGTGATCTTCCGTTAATAATAGAGGTACATCAATTTCGACTTATAATAATCTAATATGAATGTTTATATTCCATTCAAAAGATTATCACTTATGTATTTTAATGTATACTAATAGTCATTTTGTGTGGAATTATTTTTTTATTAAATGTTGACATTAATATTATTTTATTTTGCAGGTCAACAAACAAGTCATTGTTGTTGGTACAGTGAAGGGTGTGGATGCCAACGATGATTGGTATTACCTAGGTTGTGAGGGATGTAATCGCAAGGTTGAGCCAACTCTGATGTTGCCTGATGATGAAGATGAAAAAGATGTTAATTCATTTAAGCAGGTTTTGGTTTGCACCAACAATGACTGTCCCAAGCATATTGTATCTGTTGATCCTGTGTAAGAATTATTTTTCATAAACATAAGTTAAAATTTTACGATATTATTTAGTAAATAATTTGTTGTTATTACTTCCTTTAAGTTTAGAATTCCAATAAGGGTACAAGATTGTATCGGAATAACATCACTCACATTGTTTGATCGAGAAGCGAAAAAAATGTTGGGCATGTCAGCGATGCAGCTGCTGGAAAAATCCAAGCAGGTAATTTATTTTTTTCTGCCTTAAACAATATATTTTATTATACCTAATGTTATTTATGAAAATTTTTATGTAGGTTTGTGTTGAAGACAAAATAATTCCTGCTGAATTTGCTTCATTTAAAGATAAAAAGTTTGCATTCAAGATTAAAATTGGTCAATTTAACATTGATAAGCATCTGGATGGTTATGGTATACGCAAACTTACCGATGATTCTTCAATAGTTGCTTCGCTGGAACAAAAGTTCCCTGACATTCAGGTTATTATTATCATTGAAATATTCCTTTATTATTACTCTTATGAATAATTAGTATATGTTTATTATTGTTCTTATTAATTTTTTTTGTTTTTATTATCAACGTTTCCTTTGAAGTATTACATGTTTATTTTTTTTTCAGCTCGATCAAACTGTTTTTGAAAACATTGATATAGATGACTCTTCAACACAGAATGCATTGTCTTTGAAGGTTGTTCTTTAACTTATTTAATCATATATTCTAATTAAGTTTTTAATGTAGTTTATTCTAACAATTTTTTACATTTCATTTAATATTGTAGGATTCTGTTGGAGATAACACTACTCCAGAGTCATCATCTAGAGTTGGTGTTGTACGTGATGATGGGGAAGTGAAGCGTAGCTTGGACAAAGTGTATGATCTTGATGATGATGCAAGCGTATCTACAACAAAAGCTGCAAAAAATTACCTGAGATCCCCCTTTTGGTTCCTAAGGTTGAGAAATAGGAACAATGAACAATTTCTTTAAACATTTATGATTGGTTTGGTTTTTTGGACAATTTGGTTTTTTTTATGCTTATTTGGGTTGTTTTGGATAATTTTGTTTTGTTTATGGTTTGTTTTGGTTTTTTTTGACAAATTTCATTTAAATTATTTGTGTGTTTCCATTTTATTTTGTCTCAAATTTTAAATGCTAATAACTGTTCACAGGAATATTTATATTTTCGGTGTGTCCTTAATTGTTTAAAAATTTTTATATTTCCTAAACTTTGATTAGCACTAGAGTTCGTTGTTCCAGTTATGTTGTTGAAAAAATATATCAACAAAATGGCTTGTGTAACGGCCTGAGGTTACGTATGATGGAAAGGTGAAGACTAAAACACAAAAATCAGTGTATAAAAAAATATTTAGTGATATTTGACTAAAATGTGTGTTGCCTTCTTTTACATTTTAATAAAATATTTCTACCCCTTTTTTTACGTCTTACCACTCAAAATAATTGTACGTTGTTGAACCGCGTGTAAACGCGGGCAAAAGTCTAGTAAATTAATAATTTAATATCACCAGGAGTTATATATGGGCCACACAATTTGTTCCACTCCCAACACTTCTACCATTAACACTTCTACCATTGAAAGGCTGTGTACTGGTTTCCAATAACACAAAACTCTAAATTGTCTCCTCATTTTTTCACCTCCAACCCAACCACTCGATGACAACCACCATGACCACCGTCTAAGCAAGCGTGGCTCTCTCTTTCTCTCTCTCTCTCTATCTATCTCTAAAGCCGTCTATCACCACGTTCTTCTATGGTAGGTTGATTTGTTGACCGAAGAACCAAGATCTGCTGATTTAGCCGCATGCATTGCGCTACCAATCTACCACCCTCTTCTAGTCTTCTTCCACGGTGAACACCACCAAGACGGATGTTGAACCTAACTGGTCACCGTCGATCTCCTCATCGACAGTCGTGCCAGTCTTCGGCGAGCGGTACATGTGCGAAGGTGAAGACGTCAGGAAGCCGAAAACCGTCGTACACGTACAGAGGTGGGGACCGAGGAGACTATGGGGCATCTCAGACAGTCCTCAGCACATGGTGGGGATCGTGGTAGGTATGTGGTATTCGACAGAGCGCGCGGAGGGAAGGAGGCCTCTCCCGCGGTCCGCAGGCAGAGGTGGTGGCGGGGCTAAGTCGGCGTTGATGTGATAGTCGGAAGGTCATCGGAACCGGAGCCGCCATTGTCGGAAGCGACAGACAGGTGTTCAGATTCATAACATTGATCACCATCTGCTCTGTGTATGTCTGTGATATGCAAGGAAGGCGTGTGAAGTTGGGAGATCTCAAGCTATACATGTGCCACAGACCCAACCTTATCCAATGGAGGCGGCTGGGAAGAAGAAATGGGTTCGTACAAAAATGACGTATGTACCCTCGAAAAAAACACATAATACGGAATTACCACTTTACTGTTCAAAAGAGCTCTCTGTTAAATAGATATAGAATTATTGGTGCATTCGGTCCTATATCAAAATCAAAATAACTATAAAATGGTCATCAGTTTGCCTTGATCCCACCCTCCCACGACCCTCCTTTGAGTATGACTTTACTGGTACGTTTGTTTGCTTTTTGTGTATACAAAACTTTATGCAATTTTCCATTCGAGATGCTCAACTTTTGTCAATTTTCTGCCATTCAGGGCAAAATAATCTCATTTTTATAGAATCTCTTTTAGGCAAAAATCATCAAATAGACAAAAAAATAGTTTGACACCTTTAATCAACATGAAAAAAAGGTTGTGATCAAATGGAAAATTATATGAAGCTCGGCTTCTTTGTACGCATTTTTCCCAAGCAAAAAAAAAGGTGCTAGGGAATATACTAACCAAATAGCAATTGACAATTTTTAAATAAGAAAAACAAAATTTGTCAATTTGATAGTTACAGGTGTTAGGGAATATACCAGCGTTTAATCATTTGTCCACTTTGTCACCCTAAATCAAGAGTGAATGAAGAGAAAGGAAGGACCATTAAGAATACATAATTTTATAATCCAACTAAATAAAGTCCATTACTCAAAAAACATAACCCAAGAAGAAGTAGATATCCCAAACCTGGAAATAGAGCGTCATTGAGCAGAAACGAAGGATCAAGCGACGATCAACCTAATCGGATTATGCAGTAAAGCTTGCAAGAGAAAGGGAAAATGAATCGAACCTTCAATTGAGTAGGCAAAACATTCAATTTTGAAGGGAAAAATGAGAAAAAAAAAAAAAAAAACAATCTTTGCATACCTTGATTGCATCAGAAAGTGAAGAAAGACAAGAGTTTTACCCTTTGAAAATGCTTTTAATCCCAAATTAATGACAAAATTATACTTTGTGTCTTTAATGTATCACTGAAATTATGAAACGTGTCTTTTATTTTATTTTTATTTTTTGCATTTTATGTCCAAAATCTCTTTATTTATTGCATATTGTGTCATTTATAACTAACTGGGTTTAAAATCTCAGTTAAATTCAATACACCCAGGGGTATAATTGTCCATTGATGTCGCTCATCATCCCCCTATTATAATAGACCTGCATACAATTATACAGGCTAATCGAACATCTGAAACCCTAATCGACCAAAACAAGCTATTACCTCCTCCAATGGTAATAGACCAGTTAGATTAGAACAGTAGATCATCATTAGACGACAACTGCTCGCCATAAAAGGTCATTGTAAGAATCAACATAGTTAGATTAGAACAGTGCTGTAAGATTTTAAGAGATGACGAGAGGTTAGTGAAGCTGCAATTGGAAACCGAAAGGAAAGCAAGAGACTCAAAATTCTTGAAACTTTATGGTATTTGGCCCGTGAATCTGTTTCTTGCAAGATTTAAACCTTTTAACTTCTTGCAAGAAACAAGATATGCGGGAATCGTTACCAAAAGTTTATTAGTCCCCAAATCAACCGTAGTGAGATTAACCATCGCCGAGCAGTTGAAATTCATTGAACCATCTAAAGAATTCTTTCTCAAGTTCAGCGAAGAAATTGTCGGCGAATTAGTCAACGATCGAGGCATCTCACTAAAATAATTCACAGCAAATCTAAGATCACGAATTCGGGTCAAGTTAACGCATAAACCAGATAAAAGTAAACCTTTAAACAAATTATCAGAGACATCCAACACTTGAAGTGCACACAGATTAATACTAACAGGTAACTCCCCATTGAAATGATTACTACTCAAATCTACTACCTCAAGATTAACAAGATGAAACAATGAAACGAGAACAAGGCCTTTGAGATAATTATGTGAAAGTTTGAGGCTTTTGAGATGAGTTAAATAAAGAATAGAATCAGATAAATAACCAGTTAATGTTTTCTTGGGTAGCTCTAGGGTTTCAGATGGTCGATTAGGGTGTAAAATTGTGTGCAAGTCTATTATAATAGGGGGAAAAGATAATGAGGGACATGAATGGACAATTATACCCCTAGGTGTATTGAAGTTAACTAAGATTTTAAACCCAGTTAGTTATAAAGGACATAATAAACAATAAATAAAGAGATTTTGGACATAAAATGCAAAAAATAATATAAATGACACGTTTCATAATTTTAGTGATACATAAAGGATACAAAATGTAATTTTGTCTATATTCTTTCTAAACATTTACGTGGTGGTAGTGGTAGTGGTAGTGGTAGTGGTGGTGACCCAAATACAATCAACGTTTAAGACATATTAGGTTAGATTATTATCTTCAAAAGAGACCAGAGACACCCGTTACATATTTAATTCACTACATTAAATATTTTTTTTCTTATTTAAATACTAAAGTATATTATTTCTAAATATTTACATGGTGACGGTGGTGTCTTAATATAATCAGCGTTTAAGACAGGTAGGCTTAAATTACACTTTTTAAAAGAGGTTCGGTGACACCATCGCAATGCACGAGCTAACCCACTAGTTTAAATATATACACTTATAAGAGACATGCCATGTAGGTTCAACACTCAAAACTTGTATAAGCAATACATAAAGATACTCAATTACTCAAAGTAAAATCCAATAAGTTCTAAATATTTATTGACCAGCATATACATTATATTATTTTGTTACAATTACAGCAACTAGGAGCGAGTGAAGAGGCGTATTTTTTTTTATTGCACCTATGACTTATGTTTCCATCTGTTGATCCTCGACTCGACCCACGTGCTTACTGCTGTCGATTTGAATTATTAAGTCTGTTATTATCTTAATTAATTATTATTAAATTCTCCCCGTTTTATTTATCATTCCATTGTCCATTTTCCCCCCTGTAAGGCAGTGGTATATTAGAAGAAAAAAAAACATAGCAACTAGACAAGAGTACACCCACATAATACAGACTAAATGCTTGCAAAATTAAAATTACACAAGTTGAACCACTCAAACCATACAATTCGGACATGCTTTTCCCTATAGGCTAATCTCTTTGACTAAACTTACAGCGAAAAGCCCAAGACTTGATTGAATAAACAAGCTATTACGGGCTTTTCAAATATTTCAACACGATACAAGGATAATAGTATGTATGTAGTATGGACCATTGTCCAGATTCTCACTTTTAATTTTATGTGTATTAATTATATTTATTACCATTGAACTTTAGGGATGAGATCGGTACTGTACCGATATAAAAAATACCGATACTGAATTTTTGAAAAAGTGGGTACCGAATATCGTACCGAATCTTTCGGTACGGTACCGGTATTTATTACTAAATGTTCTCTTTATATAGTATTTGGTACCAAACCGGTACCGATACCAAATTTTTAGAAAAGTAGGTACCAAATACCATACCGAATCATTTGATACGATATCGGTTTGATACGGTACCGGTATTCAGTAGCAAATGCCCATCCCTAATTCCCTATTGAACTCTACTAATTAAGCAATCATTCTATTCTATTATTATTTAATAATGTAATTTTGTGCTTTTATCATTTCTTCTTATTCTTGAATTATATTTATCTACATTATTTAGGGGGTGTTTGGGATTGATTATTCAAAACATATTATGCGTTTTGGAAAAGTAGGGGCGGAGCTGCTTATAGATTATTGCGTTTTGGAAGCCTAAAATACTGATTATCTGCGTTTTCAAAACGCATTCCCAAACACTAAAAACTGATTATCTGCGTTTTCAAAACGCAATAATCTAAAAATCATATTCAAAACGCAATCCCAAACACCCTCTTAATACTTTAAATCATAGCAACACCAACACGCTTTAATTATTAAACTTGAATACCATATATAAAATAATTACTTCGATTTATCTATTGTGGTGAACATCAATTAAACATGTTTTTCTTTCTAGTACACAACAGAGACAACATGAACATACATAACGTGCTACATAAACATCATAAGCGGTGATCAAACATCCCTATACCGCGCTTTTGAGGATTGCGTAAAACAAGTAAAACAAATCAAGCGTGTTTAGCATACCGAACACCAACCAATCTCACGTCGTCGATGATTGGGCCACAAAGAGAACCATCGGTCTTCATCTGATAAAATGTGCTTAAAAACCTGATTCGTGTACGTGTTGTCACGGCCTTGAACTTAAGAACCGCTTGTTTGTAACCACCCTTGCCTTTGGATTCGTAAGGTACGCTAAGAGTGTTTTTGCCAGCGAATGCTTCTACAACCATGGACCCCTCACATGCGTTGTTGGCATCTCCAACAACGAAAGAAAGTGCGTATACTTTGCCTGGGATGGTCTTGACTACCTGTGCAATGGCACTTTCTTTCCCAGCAATTAGCTCTACCGCTCGTTTTCCCTTGGGCACTGCAAAGTGTTCCACGTCTAAATACTTCACAGCTTTTAGTGACTCGATCATCCAACCTGGGAGCGGGGAATGGTCATCCTCAATGTTGGGAGGGATTAGAACTCCCCCAACGTCGGTTTTGGGCAACACAAATGGACCCTCCTCAAAATCACCATTCTTCAACATATTAGCTGCAATTGACAACCAAAATAAAATTACATTACCATTTATCAACACTGAATGAACAAGTTCCCCTACTAAATCTCTTACCGTTGGTTCTTCTTGGAGGAAATAAGGCCTTTAACGCAACCGAATCGATAAGAGGACCGCAAGCAGGGTCTTTCTCAACACTCGGGTTATGGATAACGATCTCAATGTCATTGGCTTCGGCCAAGAACCCCCACGAGTAAGTGTCCCAACCATTGCTACTATACATAGTTTGCATCGGCAGGATCCCCCAATCGTTGGGTTCCGAATTTGGTGACACCGAAACATTCAACTTCTCCTCTTGGGCACATGTTCTAGCAACATTAAACGTGACAGAATAAAACAACCCTTTCTTCACCTTCACCTTTGTCTTAATCGACGCGTCCTCTCCTAGCCTAACCGCGTAAGCGCCATCAGGCACCACTAGCAACATGTCTCCTTGTTTTTGGCCCGATTTTATGTACTCTACAAACCCGGTTAGCTCCCAGTTTGGTATCGCCTTCGGGTCCATCACACGTGTGCCCTTCATTTGGGATGGTTTCGGGCCATATTCGAATTGACCATTTGGTAATATCCCTGAAATTTTTATAAAAATTGTACACGTTAACATTTTAAGTTATGTGAAGTTTGAAACTCAATCATGTAAATGTGTTAAAGCTAGCTAGTCGGTTTAGTGGCCGATCCAGAAACCCATGATTTTTCAATTTCAGGGGGTTCTTTTTGGTAATTTTTTTTCAAATCATACGACGTTCTCACTAATTTTTTTCATTTGTTTTTAATTCCCGGGGTTCCTAGTAAGGATGAGCATATTGCACCAAATACTGAACCGATACCGATCCCGTACCGAACCGAGGGTGTTCGGTATCGGTACTCACATTTAGAGGTTTTTGGTTTCGGTACGAGATCGGTATGGTATTGGTATTTTAAGGTAAAATACCGATACCATACCAGTACCGTACCGATACCATACCACATGTTTTCAGTATCGGTATTGGATTTTTGTAGTTTTCGGGATCGATATCGGTTGGTACCGATACCGTCTCGAACTCATTGGGAACATGCTACAATGGCCTTGATCCGCCCCTGGTCGGTGTGACCGAAATAGTTGCTACTATAAAACTTGGCTACGTTCTATAATTAGCAAATCTAGTTAGAGGGACCAATTGCTTTTTGCCACTAACTCTTGTATAGCACTGCCAGTATGTCATCACGTGGATTGTCCTAAGGTCACGTGACTAATGGGACTGTGTTTTTTGTCGCTTTCTTGATTTTTTTATTTTAAAGGGGAAGAACATGGTCTCATCAGAGTACATGTTCACCAAAGGGAAAAAGACAACGACAAAGAAAAGGATATGCATGATTCAAGTATGGGTGAAACTGTATGGAGATCCAGAGGGAGTATTGACACCAATTAATAATCGGTGAAATATATTAATATGGTTATATAAATTCGATATTCTTTTCTGTAAGTAACCATTTAATGTTGTAGGTAATTTATGCAACAGGCTGGTTTTAGCCGAACTTGGATGGGTGACCTCTGATGATAAAAATAAACACCTTAAGACTATGTGTTATGGTAAGGTGATAGTCTTATGATAAGGTGAAAGATGATAACTTTTTATTTTTAAAGGCGTTGTCATTTCATCGCCACGTAGGTGAGAGTAATTTCACCTTTCACTAATGCGTGATATTGTAATGTAAATTGTGGTGGGTGAGAGCGTTGCGCCCCTTTCACGCTCAAAAGGCGGTGTTTCTAGTCTCACGAGTACCACATCACGACACAAACCTGATTCTAGAAATATCTTTCGTGTGTTATTGTAATAGAGTTATTTTTAACTTCAAAATTTATACCCCTTGAAAATACTAACCATTCAAAAAAGAATTATTTTAGTCATTATACTTTAATCATAAAAACATATTTAGGGGCTGTTTGGTAGCCTCTTAATGAGTCTCTTAACCATTCAGCGCTGAATGATTCAGCATTCAGCACGTTTGTTTCAGCTTCTGAATGAAATGGTTAAGTCTGAATCATTAAGATTTGAGATGTTGCTGAACCATTAAGCACTGAACTGGGCTGAACCTTAATGAGACTCTCCTACCAATGTGAGATAAGAAAACTAACCATTAAGAGGTCTAACTTAATAATTCAGTGCTTAACCATTCAGATCTCTTAACCATTCAGACCTCTTAATGATTCAGCACTTAATCAACTAATATGTAGAGTAATATGTGATATAAACGGCTATTTATTACATAACCAGCGTTAAGATGAGAATGCTAAACCACATAAATATTTGCATCTTTTTATATTTTACTTTAACCGTCATATGTAAAACGATGCCATAATTGTTTACAAAGTCTCTGTTTTTTTTTTCCCACTTTAAATTGTGTATATACATCATATGGTCAAAACTTGAAAGTATGTCTAAGGTATTTATTATATATATTCTCTCCTTTTAATATACATAGACGTGGTTGTTACATATACTTTAGACACATGAATCAATTTTCAGATATCTACATCTGAATGTCTTGAAATATGAAAAGATTGGAAAACTATTTAGTTATTTATTTCTTCACATTTATAGCTTTGAGGTTGGTTGGACCACAGTACTAACGTAGCAGCTGGCCATGGTTACCAAATTATATTTCACATTTATAGCTTCAACAGTCTGATTAGTTTCACCATCGATATTTTGTAGCACGTTAAATCACACCAACAAATTCAGCTTTATACTATCATAATAATTGCTTCTATTGTACTTCACATTCTGAACACTAATTTTAAATTTAAATCACTCAGTAGCTCAGAACAATTTATAACGAAAATTCTATAGTTTTTATGAGTTTTTTTTTTTTAAATCAAAATATTTGACTATGAGGTAAACGAGCAACAAACTGAATGACAGAATATTATTATTATTATTATTATTTTAGATGAATTGGTTATTGCACTCAAAGGCTATGATATTGAGCTTGTTATGATCTAAAGCGAAAATTCTATACGTATCTCTTTGGATCCAAACAAGTCATAATCGAAGCTGGACAGCTATCAAACAAAAGCACTGAAAACTATAACATCGATTCATGAATCTTGATCAAAATCAAGTAAGCATTTCCTTAATATATAGATGAAATTACCGAATAGATTAAAAAAATAAGGGTCTGTTTGGTAATCTATGAATCCGTCAAAGTGTGTTCGTTTATTTAAAAGACACATTTTAATGGTAAGTTTTTAAAATGCTGACCAATGAATGGTAAGAGGCTACCTAGTCAGCAGGGATGGATCTAGAGAAGGAGCAGGGGTAACGTCCGTTACCCCTCAACTTTTTTGGCGTAGTATGTTTTTAGTGTATTTTTAAATTTTTTTTACGTGTTTTATATTACGTTACACGTGAAAATTATGTAACGTTACCCCTGAAATCTTGGTCTAGATCCGCCACTGCTAGTCAGGTCGCTTAATGACTCAGCACAAGCACAAGGTTTACAAACAAACGTACTCGTATACTATGATTTTTGAGATCATAATAATGACTTAAAACGAAAATTCCACACATGATCAACAACAAATTTGTATTGACTGAAACAAGGATGGAATAATATTTGAACAAATGAATAAAAATATGGTGTTATCTAAACAAAACAAAACAAAAAAAACTGACCGTCAGTGAAAGATAAGACGCCATTGGAGGTTGCAGAGAGAAGCACCACCAATAAGATTGCAGAAAGCTTCTGCATTTTGTGTGAGTGTGAGGGAGAGAGATGAATGAATGAATGTTTCTAGTTTAGTGTGAATATGGATGAGGGGTATGCACTGCTTTATATATGTATTTTTTTACGATTGAAACTGGAATAGACCTTTAGATTTGGTCACAATTACAATAGTTGCCACTAACACCTTGGGGTGTGGTCATTGGTGAGGGGATCGGTGGGTGTCACGAAGGGACTTCCCCGTTGGGAACCCCCCACACCCCTCCCCGACCCCATTTCGGTGCCAACGGGGAAATCCCCCCTCCTCCCCGAAGCAAAGACTATTGATGATTGTTAACATTGGGGGACCGTTGGGTAACATTCAATTAAAAAAAAATTACCTTTTCTTTATTTAAACCATTTAACCCCGCCATTTTTAAACTACATTTTATCAAACCATTTCATGTATTACTTTAAAAATTATACACTTTCACTCAAACAACCATGGATCCTAGACAACTGTGCCTAATTAGGTGGATCAAGCGAAAAGGTCGAAAACGAGCGCATCGGGAAGTTACAGTGCGGGTGGTTGGATGCGCGTTGTGCTATCAACATAAATGAAAACCCAGGGTTCAAAAATGAGGCACCAACCCCTAAATCCAAGAGGCCGATTGGAAGGGACCGCGCAAAAGAAGCGGCCTTGAGCTCAAGGGAAAGGCCACCGCTACCGCTTCGAAAGAAAATGCTGTGGAGAAATTAGAAGAATTGCTTAAAAACTTTAAAAAGTTTAAGCAATTGCAAGTGGAGAGGTACATAGAAAGAAATAAGGAGAAGGAAGAAGTCGCGGCGAGGGATATGGAAAGGCTGCAATTAGATTAGAAACGCCTCGAATTGGATCTTTCAAAACGGGAGTCAGAAGTGTTTAACATTATGTCTCAAAGTCTCGAGGGCGGAAGCGGAGAGGATGAAATATAAGATTGCAAGGAAGTGGCTAGGAGGAAATATGCCTTAATTTTTTTATGTATTTTTCGGGGTTTTTTTAAATTTCTATGTATTTTGTTTTTGATTTTAATGAAAAAAATATTAATGAAATATAAGATATATAAATAAATAAAAGGGAAAATAATAATAAAAAAAAAGGAAGGGAGGGAGGAAGGGGAACCATTTCCTTCAAAAGGGGGAAGAGAAGGGAAAATGTTGTTGCGCTGATGTGGGCAAGGGGGAGTAAAAGAAAACCACACCCCATAGCCTAAGTCCATCCTTTGTACATTCATCTATTTAACCCCGCATATCCTTATACTAATTAACTCAAAATTATTAATATTTACCCATATATTGATGTACTGAGTTGGAAAAAAATTGTAAAGTGTTTTCTATTTTCACTTAATATAAAACAAAATTATTTTTCATAATAATGAATAATAACTTGATTTAAAATGCCTAAAAATATTAAAATATAGTATTTTCTAAAACAATATTTTTTTTTCAATGGCTAAATACGATAGAAATTTCTTTATAAAAATTTAGGGTTTTTGAATCACTCGAATCGGATTTATAATGAATTAATTATGAATTAAAAAAAGAAAATATACTAAATATTTTTAAAAACATATTTTGCATTATTCCTAATGGTTAAGTCTAGAGGAGGGGGGGGGGCTTGAAATTTTTCAGTTAACCACTACATCCTTTTTTTATTTCAAGCTCCATGTGGAATTCACCTACCACGTGTCGTTTAATGCCCTATGAGATTTAAAAATTTTCACCCACCACTACATATGGTCTAACTTGCATTCTCTCTTTAATACACATTTTCATTTTTATTCTCGTAATTAAAATTGTTTTTGCTTTCTCATATTATAGTACATTAATTTTATATGACATCGTAACATAAAATTTATCATTTCATATTAGATTTGTGACAAATCTCTGGAAGTTTCGAGAATATAACTAAAGGGATAGGGAGCCTGATCCTCGCAGAGGCGGCGTCCCTATCCCTCTTCAGGAATATCCACGGAATCATCACTCGAAAACCACTCCCCCAGAGAGAAGAAGACTGCACATAAAGCAGTCTTATCCACATCACTCCAGAAGAACACACGCGCGTCTGGCCACGAGCGGATTATTCCTCAGCTCACCAGCTTTTAGTACAAGGTACGGAAGATCAAGGATCAGGAAGATGCAGAAGATTAGAGATGTCGCCAGTCCGAGGGCGACACATGTCCGCAGTGGTCCAACAACCACTGACACCAACAGTGACTTGACTGCTTCCATGCTTTCACCATGCTGCTTCTACAGTGCTGAACAGGCATGCTTACCTGCTGCCAGACGTCACGTCAGACACCAGTAGGTAAGTCAACCATGCTGTGTCAGAACGACATACCGCCAGCGACCAGTCAGACGCCGCCATATGTCCACTAGACAAGGTAGCTCCAACTGCCGATGACGTCAGCAGCATGGGCATCCTTTTTCCCGCCCGTTTCATGGGCCAAATGCATTTGGGCCGGGGAAAGTCCCAAACCAACCAAGACTCCTCGTGGGCTTCTTCCAAAGCCCAACAACTTCCACTATAAATAGAAGACATCAACTCCTTTGCAAATGATCCGAAAATTATCACTTGTACTATCGAGCTAGGTTCTTCTTGTAATACTTTGTAAACTCCAAAGTAATAAACAACCGACTCTTCACAGTGGACGTAGGTCGAACTCGACCGAACCACTTACATCTTTGTGCCTTTACTTTCATCACACACACACTCACTCTTATTTCACGTCTCGGGTTAAACCAACGGATTAGGTAAAGGATTGTACTGGGATAAACATAAGTACAAACCCCTCAGTGATTAGTGATAATCCCCGAGATACTTATTGTTTATTCAATAACCTAGTACTCTATAAAACAAACATATTTATCCCTCTATTTCCTTACAATTACATCCATAGCCACATATTCTTATAATGCGCATCTTCACGAACAAAATCAACGAAATTATATAATAATCATATTCTTATAACTAGCTGATTACCCCGGGAGTGTCCCGGGGTTAAAAAATCTAATATTACTTAATAAAAAAGGATAAAAGAAGTAAACAGTCTCAACCTCTTTTAATGTTAAAGAAAGTTGTTCTAATGTTTATACTATCAAAAGGGTTCTCATGCTACGTTCCCAGCAAATTAAAAAATCTAAACCTCTGCTAAGCATATTGTTATAGCACATGAACATGGGCAATTCATACATGTAATAGTATGTTCAAAAACATATATACTATCATAACATGATTAGTGACTTGCCTATATAAGAAATTACCTAAATACATTGTGTTTTTTTTTCATGAACAAAAACTCACTAAAAAAACATTTTTTTCGTTTTTGTATAGCACTATATATGGTGCTCGTTGGAAAGATAATAAAGTGATCGTTAATTTTGTGTAATTTTTTTTCAAAAAAATATCATACATAAAAGTTACTAACGTTTAAAAATTGTGAGCGGAAAATAAGAAAAAAATAAAGATAAAAATATTAATTAACATATTTGAAATTTTAAAATAATTAATAGTTCACTAACATTTAAAAAATGTGAGAGGAAAATAAGGAAAAGATATTAATTAACATATTTGAAATTTTAAAATAATATAGATATAGATTTTATTTAAAAATATAAAATAAATAAATTTAAAAGAAAGTTTCACATGATGCTACATGACGGCCTCCATTGAATGTCAGCTCATACAAACTCAATTCTTTTATTACAAGTTATAGATTATAGATGCGCATCTTCACGAACAAAATCATTATTAACAATTTTTTTTGTGTTAGATGCGTCAAAAATCCTCCTAAAACTAGTGATAAAAACATCAAAATTTATAAAACTATTATCAACCACGTCGTAAATAATTGCCAAAGGCATTATAGTCTAGCGGCATCTTGGTGGTGATGAGATAAGACTTAGGGACCATAAGGTCTTGGGTTCGAATCTCACAAAAGGGGTTTTCTCATAATTATTATGAGTTTCCTCCTGAATTGATGACTTGATGGTGGAATATGATCGCGTGGCAACATTGGTGACACGATGATACTTCAGTATTCCGTGAGTGATTCCAATTTGTTAGCCGTAAAAAAAAAAACTCTCTTTTTCATCGTACTCTTTTTCATTGGAATTACATACTCGTCCCGTGATTGAAAACCTTAAATTTAGGATTTTCTTTTTTAGCGTGAAAAGAGGGTAAACCTACTTCGTTTGCTTTTTTTTTCCTTCAACAACAATTATTTTTCCCTAAGTGATATTTAAATTCACACAATTGTTGTAGGGGTAATCACCAACACCAATAGACCTCTTATTCTACCTTCCTGAGATAAAACTCTTGCATCACGTGCATCATATAAAAACATGCAACTAGTGCAACTTCGCCCTTAGTTATACCTAGTGGTGCTGGCTAGTGCAACTTCGTCCTTAGTTATACCTAGTGGAGCTAGCTACGAACTCCATTAATTAGACCATGTATTATGGTGTAACGCTCTTTTGTCTCATTGGATTTTAAATGCCTAAGCACTGTCCCATCTCAATTTTAAAGTTGGGCGTGGGTAGGATAACGCTCTAAGCGTTGCGGAATCAAATGTGAAGCCCATTTTGTTTCATCCATTCATTTCTTTACACATCATCCACTTTCTAATTTATTTAATTTAAAAGTTATTTTAACGAATAGTGGGTGGTGAAAACACGTGAAACCATTACACACAAATGTAAAATAAGTAAGCGAGGGCTCGTATCTTTGTGATAATGACATTGAGTGAAAAAGAAAAATGAAACCATAATACATAGTCTAGATATCATTAGTCCATGTGGCATCTTTGGATTTGTGATTATCAACCAATTTACTAAAGCAACTAAAATAGTAGTTAATTGGTTGATGATAATTTTAAACGCAAATTTTATTATTTCAAGCAGAAAAATGCTACATAGCCTTTTCCTTCATTCCCTAGCCGTTTTAAAGAAGAAAAACTGGAGTTTCAGCAACTTAATCAAGTGAAGACTAAGTAGCCTCTATCTTCCAAATGTCTCATTCTTATTGGTTGTCAACGCGAATCCGACAAGAAAAGAAGAAAAGGCTACACAATATTTCATCTTGGAGGAAAATGCCATCAACCCTTTCAGATATTTATTTTGGAAAAAATTGTTCGGTCTAAGTTCAAACTTGTGATTATCTAAAAAAAACCAAGGGATTTGACACTTTGGAGTGGTCTCAACATTGTAGTTTTAATAAATACGCCGTCTAATTGCCACTAACTTATAAGAATAGTAGAACACAATTCATGTTTCTTTGTACTGCTTCGGGCATCTTGGTGGTGAGATAAGACTTAGGGGCCATAAGGTTCTGGGTTCGAATCTCACAAAGGGGGTTTTCTCATAATTATGAGTTTCCTCCTGAATTGGTGACTTGGTGGTGGAATATGATCGCGTGGAAACATTGGTGGCACGATGATACTCCAGTGTTCCGTGAGTGATTCCAATTTGTTGGCCGTTCAAAAAAAAAACTTCGGGCAATGAATTTAAAGACGAAACCAATCGTCATTCCAGTAAGAAAAACAATGGTTATACTAGTCAACGAGGCTGACTGCCAAAGATCTATAACTCTTCGGTCGGTTTTTCTTTTGGTGTCGATACAATTTTGTTTTTATAGCATTGGATATCAGACATAAGTAAAACAAATTAATATCCTTGATTTAAAAAAAAACAAGAAAAAGAAAAAGTAAAAGAAAAGAAAAATCTATTAATTGTGAGAAAAAGAAAAGAGTTTTAGGATTCATACACCATGTGACATCACATTTGGGGTGTATGACATCACATTCTGCGTATGTGGCAGCTTTCTGTTAGTCTGTGATGTAAGCTAGAGTGTATAAATCCCAATTATAGAGTGTATGGTTCCTAAATGCATTAGTATTTATCGGATAGATGATTGTTTTATGAAACACTCTTGAAAAGCAAACCCCATATCCAGCCATCATGAACATTGAACCTCAGAAACCAATAATAAGACGAGAAATTCCAAAATATCAACTTGGTCATGTTTCAACACGTGGGCCCTCTTTACATTCTCCTATACGACCTTACTTTCTTTTACAACTTTTTAGTAAAGATTGGATATCTTACACGTCGTCATATTTCATACTATGAGGCCCTTATTAACTCCAACGGGAGAAACAAAGCTTCTAGAAACACGTAAGGAGAGGTCATAGGTTCAAGTCTCACGAGAATTAGAAATTTACCGTTCAAAAAAAAATAAAAAACTCCATCGTTTTCATTAATTAATTTGGCATTTCAGTCCCTTTCATATCACACTATAGGTTTTTGCCCTTAATAGCTTTATATTTGCTATTAGAAGCCATGGAAGCACATGATAGAAAATTCAAGAAAAATGAAGCTAAAGTATATATAAGAATATGCTTAGAAGAAACACTACACTATTTAATATTATATATAGTCTTATCACACGTTTAGCTTGCCTACTTTTGTAGTTATTAAACCTTAATCTTTAATGCAAAGCACGTTCATGTTGTTCTATTTTAGAGATCGAGCTATGCAAAAGAGAAAGACCCGTATGTACGTGTGCGTGTGTGTGTCGAGATGAGGTTCTTGAAAAAAAAGATGATACATTGGTTTGGAAGAATGACGATGATCCATAATCCATCCGTTCATGATTGACCCTCACACATTTAGATCGTCCTTTAATGTTTTGGAGCAACATGAATGACTTATTTGTGTCTTATGCTTGTGCTATATGGTTTCATTACCCTGAGTTGTCACAGCCTCAAATTCTACCTGCGGGGTTTTACCGCGAGGCACGTGACAAACCAGGATCCAAGTCAACGGTCACAATAAACAACACTATATGAAAGATATGTAAACTCAAAACATAATTTTAATATCTGAAAACTGTAGCGGAAGCAACATCAAGTACAAAACCAAGTGATGACATGTTTCAAAAGATTATTTCAAAAAAATGAAACTAAGCCCTAAACGCCATGCCGACTCGTGCGCCTAGTCCGTGTAATGCTACCTTAGCGACATGAGAAAAAACATGCCAAAAAGACGTGAACATACAATACTGGTGAGTTCACAGGTTTTCATAAATGTTACCAAGTGTTACCAAATGTTGCTAAAATGTTACCGAGTGATACCAAGTCAAAACATATCAATACTATGTAAATGTGAAAGCCAAAGTACGCTAGCTAGGCGTATGTTTTGCTACTACTACGATTGGAAAACCATTACCGGACACGTTTAGCAAGTTTAGCATATGTTCAAGCTGCCCGAATAATGTTTAGAAAGTTCAAGACAACACATGCACCCGTCCGACCTCGAGTCGACGAGTGGGACAGGTCACGCCTAATAGATCTATTCATATTTCCCACTTCCAAAGATCGTGTAGTAACTCAAAAGTAACACATAGTATGACATATGTTCAAATATAAGTTTAGCGCATGTTTTCTCCCCCAAAAGCAAAACTAGTAAAAGTGGGGTTGTGAAACTCACCTTAGATTGTGTTCTTCAGTTAAAGAATAAAAGCTAAGTTCTTGATTAACCCAACTACCGGAGATCTATCATAAAAGTTCACATAAGTGTTTTGACTAATAACCACAAGGTTATCTAGTCCCCGATTGTCCAGATCGCGACTAAGTATATTTGAAAATGTGTTTGACTACTCAACCGACACACTAGACTGACCCGGCATCCCATTGGTGACCTATTACATAAACTAATCAAGTATACATAGATTACACATAAGGTTCAAGCATAAACCACTTGGTTTGCATCAAAAATCGCACCTATGAAGTATTTGGGTCGAATCAGAAGAGAAATGGGCTTGGTTCGACCCCAATGGACTTGGTTCGACCCCAAACATGTTCATTCAACCCTTTTATAAGTTCATGCAACCTAATACAAGTTCATTCGACCTTAACACATGTTACTTCGACCTTAACATGTGTTAATTCGACCTAAATCAAGCTCGTTCAACCAAATAAAGTTCATTTGCCTTGTTTGAGAGCTGGTTTGACCCCAGAAGGTCTCATTCGACCCCACGATGGGTCGAATGAACCCTTGGTTCGACCCACTCAGCTGCAAACATTCTAAAACACATCAAATCGCATCAAAACAATCCGAAAACATCACGAAACATCATGAAACACAACAGTTAAGTATGGATAACATATCCCCACGAAACCCTACTAATTTTACTCCAAAATCAATCAGTTTTAACACTTACCCAAAATGGCAAAATTATGGAAACGTCATATCATGCATGAAAACTTTACCCAATTTGGAAACTTTTCGAAATTCTTTCATAACCTTCTCAAAATGCTCAGTTTGTGATGTTTTTGAAAACCCTCAATTGTTTTATTAATAATAACAACATGTATCAAACCTTAAATTTATCAAAAATCCCCAAAATAGACATAATAACATCATCTATCCAAATGTAACCTAAAACAATCATAAACCAACACCAATAGCAGCCCTAGATCATGTTCCTATCATGTGTATAGCAGTAAATCATTAAACAATACATAATATCACATAAACACAACTTAACATATGTTTGTTGATATGAAAACTCATGTTTAATGATAGGGTTTTGTTTAGGAAGATGTTTGAAAGGTTTTTATCATAAAAACAGCCTTAGAACAGATCTGGACATTTCGGGTTAGATGAAAACGAATCAAAATGCTTTAAAAAGGGTTTTAGATCAAGAACACACCTTAGATCTTTGATTAGATGATGTTTGTAGGTTAGATTATGAAAAACAAGGGCAAAAACTCCTTCCCCGGTGATTAAAGTTGAGGGAGAGTGTTTAGAGGCGACTAGGGTTTGTGAAATGATGAAAAATGGCAAAGTATGGTATTTATACGTGTGTCTGGTTCGACCCTATGCAGGGGTCGAATGGAAGTCAAAGTGGTCGAATGAGGTTTTTAAAGTAACAAAGGTTCTGGTTCGACCCCCCTTATGGTCGAACCAAAACTGATCTTTTCCAGATTTTCCAGTTTTGTCGTTTCAACACATTTAAACACATCTTAACACATGAACATGCAATCCAAACATATGTTAAGCATATAGAATCATGTATAATCACGTTTACACCTTTGAAACACGTATTTGCACATTATACCACATGTACGTACCAATCTACGTATCATACTTAATTCAATTCATGTAATTTCACCAACAACGGAACTCAAGACTAGTGTATACACAAAACAATCCCCAATGATCCTCCGGATCATTGAACCCTGGACAATCCTAACCTGACCCGACTCAACTGACCCAGTTAAGTACATTAATAAATGTTTTTCGCTAAGGTAGACTTATATGTTTTACCAAAATGTTTAAGCCGAACATGTCGGGTGGCACAAGAGTGACTAGATATATAGTTTGTACTTGCTTAAGGTAGATTACTCTTGATAAACATAAAATTAAAATCTTGTGCTTAAATTATAAGTTTAAATTTTAAACATAAAGTACCTGTTTTTAGTTTTAACTTGTATTTAATAAAATATAATTTTAATCGATGTTTGTATAAATAAGATAAAGTTATATAATCAATCCATAGTTCAAAACGAGAATATATAATAAGGTGCAAGAATCTCCTCGATCAGTCAAGCTTGTGACATAATTGATAACCTAAATTAATATTAATACACTTTAGTTTGGTTTCTTTTAGGCAAATAATCCCATCCTTCATTACTAAAAAGCCCTTTGTTACCCTTTCCCACATGCTATTACTAGATTATACCCCGGGAGCGTCCCGGGTTAAGAAATTTAATATGATACATTAATTTTACATATGAAATAGACTGATGTATAACTCTAATATTAATATCTAACCTAAAATAAATTAACAATATACAACTCCAATGCTAACACCTAACCTAAAAGAATGTAGAACTTTAATGTAACTCTAATATTAACACCTATCCTAAAGACTAAACAAATGTACAACTATAACATACTAATATTAATACCTAACTTAAAACAACGTATGACTCTATTAACCTATTCGGCTCTGGTTGAAAAAAAAAATTCATATTTACTGATTTGAACATAATTAGTGACTTGCATATACATTATTAATGATTTACCTGAACACTTTGTGTTTTTTTTTCCTGTATGAACAAAACCCCACAAAAAATTTCTCCGTTTTTATATAGCACTATGGTACTCGTTGGAAAGATAATAAAACGCTCGTTAATTTAGTGTAATTTTTTTTTAAAAAAATCTCGTATATTAAAGATATTAACGTTTAAAAATTATGAGAGTAAACATGAGGGTTAAAAATCCAATTTTGTTTTTAAATTATTTTTTTCCTAAAATATCTCAATGCTACATAGATGTGGCACACTCAAAGAAGAGAATACCTCTTTGAGTGTCATGTCATTAAAATGACTTTGGTTTATTATATGTATAGATAGATAGATAATAATACGAACATCATCATTCTTCAAAACAAAACATACAACACCATATGAACAAAAAACACACCCCTAAAATATAATTGTTCCTACACTTTCAATTATAACCGATTAATAAAAATATTACTCGAATTTAAACATGTTGATACAATTTCAATTATAACAGACTAGCTGATTACCCCGGGAAGGTCCCGGGGTTGAAAAATCTAATTTTACGTGATAACCTATTGCAAATGGCTCAAGTTAATTAACCACAAAATCTCTCAATCATTGCATGTTCATAGTATTCTAATCAGTAATAACTCATATTCCCTAATCTAAAACCTAATCAGTAATCATCTAAAGGATCACTTATGTAAGCTGCAACTATTCAAAAACTCATCACATCTCTTTAATTTCTCACATTCTAATGGCTCCTATAATTCCTAACTTAATCAACTAAACAAACACTTAAGTTGGAAGTTGTAACCATTGCATCTCATTATGCCACGTGGCATAATCAAGAGATGGTTGAGGCCACCATTGAACGCCACGCCAGCAACTATCAATTCTTCCCGGGAGCGTCCCAGGGTTGAAAAATATAACCATTCTAATAATACTAATATTAATAGTAATAATTATTACTCTTGTAATTAAATAAATAAAAAAATAACATTGCTATAAGCTGACACCATGTGTTGCAGTGTTGCGCGATTCTTTCTCCTAGCTTCTCTTGATTAAGTATACCTAGTAAAATTCTAATGATAACATGGCAATTGGGTTGATTTTCAACATCGTAGATAAGAACCTGGTTTAAAAGAAAAAAACATGATTAATGAATAACATGAACAGTTTGTGTGTTTTTTTCCTGTATGAACGAAACCCCACAAAAAATAGTCGATTTTTTCTCCGTTTTTTATATAGCACTATGGTACTCGTTGGAAAGATAATAAAACGTTCGTTAATTTGGTGTAATTTTTTTCTTTAAAAAATCCCGTATATAAAAGATATAAACGTTTAAAAATTATGAGAGTAAATATGAGATAGAAAATTTTAAATTTATTTTTAAATTATTTTTTCCTAAAATAACTCAATTTAATTAAAAAAGGAAATAATTCAAAAACAATAAAATCTTTCAATTATGATGCCACGTGGCAGTTTCATGGAGAGGTTGAAGGCACAATTGCACGTCACGTCAGCAATGTTCAATTCTTTTATATATATTAATAGATTAATAAAAATATTACTCGGATTTAAACACCACGACTATAACATTCAGTAAACAATTAATAAAAATATTACTCAGATTTGAAGATGACGACTATAACATTCAGTAAACAATTAATAAAAATATTACATCCGGCCATAATACACCTCAAGCAAATCGACTTGATGGCTTTGGGAGAAGATCTTTATTATTATCAATAAACATAAAAACTTACAAAAAAACCATTAACGAAACTAAACAAATAAACATTGGAGAATTATTAGATAACTACAAACATATAACGTTTATGAATTTCCATAAGCTTAAAACTGCTATAACAGACTAAGTTTGTATGCTTATGATTTGAGTAAACTTTTTTTTATCAATCACTTTTATTTTTATTTTTTCTAAATAATTTGATATAAAAAAAGAGGTAAAAATTAAAAGGTTCATCCTTTTTTAACTATTACTGTAAGCTTTATCCTTATTAAATAAACATTCTTTATTATTATCAATAAAAACTTAAAGTTACAAAAAAAGCATTAAACAAACTAAAGAAAAAAATCGATGACTACCTGCAGTTGTGACTGAATAATGGAGAGGCACAAAAGGATTAATGGAGAGGAAGAGGAATTAGGTTTTATTTGGTTGTTGCTTATTATTATTTTTTTTAAAGTTAATATCACTTGTCACATGGGATGACACATGGCACACTCAAAGGGGAGAATGCCTCTTTGAATGCCATGTCATCAAAATGGCTTTGGTTTATTGTATGTATAGATGTGCACTTGTCGTCCAAGCCCATTTTTGTCTTTTCATCATTCTATTATTTAGGCTTAAGCAAGGAATAAGCCCTCGTGCATGGCAACTAGGTTCGGACGTCTTTTCACGGATGTAATATAAATTTAAAAAAAAAAAAAAATAGTTAAGTTAGAAAGATATTGAATTCTTAATTCATGAATTAAAAATATTTAAATCTTGACACTGAATTTCATTTTCTTATATTTACTTTACTTTTAGTTTGACAACTTGTCGTAATATTCTTGTTAGATTGATTTGTAGAATAAAACATAAATTACATTATATAGTATAGTGAACCATTTTATAAATAATAACAACTTCTATAAAGTTTTTTTTTTTAATGAAAACATAGAACGCGAATAAGTAACTTTTACCCTTGTAAGTGAATCAACATTTACAAAAGCCGGGTAGTATTGGTCTATGTGCTTACAGCTTACGAGCAAACCTGCCTTAGACTATGTGTTGTGGCTTACCTTGAGCACAAACTCTATCCTCTCGTTTCGTGACAACGAGTTGCTCGCTCACCTAACCCTGTTGTGGTGCACCTTAACCTCTCATGCTAGCAGCCCTCAAAAGATCAGTCGTTGCTCTCCTCTCCCTCCCACGTTAACCCACGCGAGCACACTCACGCCAGCTCGCTCGCAGCCTCCCTCACGCCACCCCGTTGTCGTGTTCGCAAGCCACGTGGCTCGTCTGCTCGCTCGCTCCTACTCGCTTGCGCACCACAACACGACGGCATATATATATATATATATATATATATATATATATATATATATATATGTTGATAATACATGTTCAACCACTACGTGCCTAAACTTTTTTTACTAGATGTTATACACAGATTAGTTTTAAAAAAATGCCAAATATTCATATACTCATCGGTTGCATAGATACCATCACAGTGGTAAACCCATGTTTAATTTTCAAAGGAAGCAATCAGGAGAATTAACCAAACCCTTAATGAAACCGATTGAAAATTTTGCCTAAAATATACACTATTCTTTTAAGGGGACGGCTGCCCCTCAACCTAATAAGTAGGTTTTCCACTTATACTATGTCACATTTTAAATTTAGGTACAATGATAATATTAGAAAATGCATCACTTTAAGATAAACATAACAATATTAAGATAACTAATTCTATTTTTTTTTTAAACTTTCATATGATACAGTAATGAATTTGTAGCACACACACAAATTAAACATGAAAACTTTTAAGCATTAGTACAATTACTCTTATTTTAATTAGAAAAATGAGGTAACCTTCTAGTTCATAGTTTATTTAATGAAGAAGATGAATGGCAAAAATATCCCTTCTCTAGGAAAGATATATATGGGATACAAAAGGCACATGGACATTGAAATCAATGTTGGGTAGATAAAACACACATAAGATGTATATCTGGTGGGGGTAGCCATCCAACTTAAATCAATAAGAAAATAATAAATCATTAATAAATTAATAAATATGGAGATCATGTTGTAATGAATGACTGGAAGGTGGAGTTTGTCTATGGACATTGATCAAAGACTGAGAATAATTCATTCTTACCTTTAATACTCCCTAAGATCTGATTTCTGACCAACTTCCATGTGATCCTATCTTTTGTTTAGAAGGGCTATAAAACTTGAAAGCCACAATGTATATTATGTGTATAGTATATACATATATATGTAATTATTTGTAACACAAAATAAATAGGTTGGATAATATAGAAGAATATATAATTTTTTAAGTTTGTTTGTTATTGTAAACATTTTTTCCTTATTCTTTTTATTTATATCAACATTTAAAATATGTATAATGATACTAACCCTTTTTTTAGTATTACTATAGATGAATTTTGATTTTTGAGGTATTAAACTATTCTTTTTCTTAAAATTTAAAATTTACCATCTTAAGGAGATATAATTAAAATGTATCTTGTTTGGTTAATTTAGATGGATTACCTGAGTGATTAGGTTGAGTTATTCTACAAAGGCTACAAAAAATGAGAAGGGTGATAAGGATACAAAAAACATAATAGATCATGAAATATGACACAATGAACCACAAAATATAACACAGTGCCAAAAAATATATCACAATGCTAAAGAAGAAAGACACAATGCATTGAAAATATGACACAATGATAAAAATAAGAAACAGACACAATGGTACATAAAAGACACAATGATATAAGGCATATTCTAAAAAATACAAGTTAAAACCCCAAAAAACGAAGACCTAAAAACTAACATGACACAATGCCGCTTGAATGAGTTCAATCGGAGTTCGTTTGATACCCTTCCTACAACTTCCTATTTTTCTTTCACTGTATATTTGATCCTAACCCTACTAACATAATTAAAACTAAAGGGAGTATATCATATATCCCTTTCTAAAGTGTAAAATATCACATTTTATCGCAACACATGTTTTGAAAAAGAAAATATGATACTTTTTTTCAAGTTTTAAGAGATATGTAATTATCCCTAATCTCAAATCATATTGTTAACTACATTCACTATAGGAAACAAGATCTTTAGCGGCGACAGGGTTTTTAGCGACGACGGTCGCCGCTAAAACTCCTGTCAAAAAAACTTGGTGCCTAAAGCCCTTTTGTGACCGCTAAAGGATCGCCGCTAATGATCTTTTTTCACGTGGCATTTCTTTTTCTATTTATTTATTTTTTCACGTGTCATGCCATGTGGCAAAAATCTATGTTATCTGGGCAAGACCTTTAGTGGCAACAAGTCGCCGCTAAAGATCTTTTTTTTTCGCTTTGTCCACAAACGCACAATCAAACGAAATAATAACAAAACTAATCAACCAAACATACAACATTTACATATATATAAACATACCAACTTTTAACAACATTCGTCTAAACATACCAACAAAACTAAACAAACATACCAATATTTACAGTCAATCATACCAACAAAACTAAACAAACATACCAAAAAGCCTAAACGTCTTCGTCTTCTTTGTCGTCGTCGTGATCGTCAATGTTGCTGCTTCCGCCTTGATTTTCAAAGTTTTGAGATTGGAAAAATTGATTACACATTGGGAGCATTTGTGCTTGGAATTGAGGATTCGTCATCATGGCATTAAGTTGCTCCTACAAATATATTTATACAAAATGGGTCAAATATCCTATTTTCTAAACATATTTATACCAAATGGGATGAAGAGGGGGAGAAAGAGGTGGTGGTGAAGAAGAAGAGAGAGAGCGAGAGACTGAGAGCAGAGAGATTAGAGGGAACAGGGGAGGGAAAGAAGAAGGGTTTGGAGGGTAATTTGTTTTTGTAGACTTTTAGCGGCGACCGGTCGCCGCTAATGATAAAAAAAAGGTGTCGCCGCTAATAGTATGTACGATGTAATGTGGGACGTTGGATCAAGCATAGATCAAGGGTTATGATCTCTTCTGTCAGGAATTGACCTTTAGCGGTGACCAAAAAACAAGTCGCCGCTAAGAGCATTTACAACCCGGGAACCAAATTATGTGAGGGGTTCTCTCAAATTATATGGGGTTGGTGTGAGGGGTTGTGAGTGGGGGAGAGAAAAAATATTTAGAGAAAGTACTGTTCACCCCATATATATGAAAAACTACTGTTCACCCCTATATATATTTTAATATTTTTGTAAGTGGTTGTGAGCGAGAAGAGAGAAAATATAATGATAAAAGTATGAAAAAAGTATTATTATTTTAATTGGGTGAGGCTAACGTAAAAAGTCTGTTATTGTACAAAGTGTAAGAAACAATATGGAGCGTAGGATTAAATTTGATAATCAGGGGCACGATGGTAATTGTTAACGTCATTAAAGTTTCACCCCCATTTTTAAAACGGCCACAACTTTTTCATACGACATTATTTTTTAAAAAAATAAAATACACCATAAAAACAAGTTTTTTATCCTCTTTTATTTTCATACCATATTGCTATACTTTAAAAAAAATATTTTGCTGGATTGATAACTTGCATTTTATTGAGGGTATACTTGCGTTTTAGAAACGCAAGTTATACCTGATAAGACGACCTGGTAAAATGACATGATCAAACGCAAGTTATAAATGATAAAACGCAAGTTATACATGCTAAAACGCAAATAAATAAATATCAAGTTTTTACATACATATAAGCAGGTTTACAGATTGATCATATAAGTTGGTAATAACGATTCTCTTTCTTTATAAATTAATAATTTTCAAGGAACTAGTTTGTAGGAATATAACGACAACAATATCCCACCATCACATGAGGTGAAAGAAGATATTAGCAAAACAATGAAAGAATGTCAAAAGAAGGTTAATGAAGGTGGTCTTCGAACCTCCAGTTAGCAAAACCATGAAAGAATGTCAAAAGAAGGTTAACGAAGGTGATCTTCGAACCTCCAGTTATTATTCACCTCACAAAAAATAGACAAACATAAGAAACAAAATTATTATTGTTCTCATATTGATTCAAATTGATTTCCAATCTCGTGGCTCTCCACCTAACAAAGAAACAAACTAAAAAAAATAAAAAGATATTGTTACATTCAGAATGTTTAAACGCAATTAATAATATCAAGTTTTTACATTTAGACGCAAATAGTATCAACCTAGCAAAAATTTAAAAAAATAAAATAAAAAAATATATAGCAATATGGTATGCAAATGAAAGAGGATAAAATGTTTTTTTATGGTGTTTTTTTTAAATAATGTCGTATGAAAAAGTTATGAACGTTAAAAAAATTGGGGTGGAACTCAACCATTGCAGGTTATACCTATTTTGCCATTCTCCCACTCTTTTAGAAACTCAACGTATTCATTTACTCTTTTAATCTCATCCATTGATTTATTTTGATCAAAAGCCCAAAATACTTTTTATACTTTTTACGTTAAACTACTTTTTACACTAAATATTCTTATTTTAATTAGGAGATAGAAGATTTAGAGGTGAAGTAACAATTTTTAAAGTAATTTAATAGAGAAGATTTGTTGGAAGAGATGTGAATATTTTAATACTCGAAATTCTTGTAGTGATTGATGCTTAACTTAGGTGATCAATTTAATTATTTAATTTTTGATGACTCATTCTTTATTTTAGAAGCAAAGCCTTTTTATAATATTATTTACTAATTAACCATTTCAATATTTTTATGTTAAATCTGGATCAACGTTTACGGAAAACGCTATGAAATTATGAATAACACGGCTACGAATGGTAGACTAGGTGATGGACGAATTCAAATTTAAATTAAATAAATATAAAAATATAAGGTATACCAAGATTTTTGAAAGTGGATAAAGAATTTTTTTTTGGATATCGTTAAAACTATGATTTAAACCAACTACGGGTTTGTTAAGGAAATAGCTTTTAAAATCTTTTATTAGCTTCAAGTTTCAAGCTTTTAAAAAAGGTTCATACTTAATAAAAAGTCTTGTTTGGTTGAAAGCGTTTGAAGCTTTTAGATTAGAAGAAAAATCTCTAAAAGCTTTATACTGAAACGCTACTAATACTAGCGTTTAAGAAAATCTCTTACTAGCTACAAGTTTTTAATAAGTAAATAACATAAATATGCATACAAGCTTTTAGTTAATGGTCATTTTGTACATTTTATTAAATGCTCCAGCTACTCTACCAAACACCAAAATATATTTAAAAAGCTACAACTCCCCGCTTTCAACCAGTTTTGACAAACATACCCTGCATCAACAAATGAGTTTGTCTTATTATCAATTTATGGTGAAAGCAACATTTTCAATGGTGTAAAAGCATCAGAGAAACTGTTTTAGTAATTTTTTTTTTTTTTAAATAATATAATTCATTCCAGGACAAAGAAAATTACATTAAGATAGCGGGCAGGCGGGCAACAAGCTGCGCCGCCACCCCTTTCTGGATAGCAAATCCTAATCTACTAAAAACATAACCATGTCCACCCGGAGCCGAGACACTACTGTGAATAACCCGCTGGACCCTGGTCAGGAAACGGGTAGCCTCCGGTGCCAATGAGCCAAAGGTATCAAAAGCCAAAGGTACAAAAACGTGTTGGTTCTCCTCGCAGGCTTTAGCATGTTTTTCTACCTTCTTTGCCTCTGCTTTCCGGACCGCTTGCCCTGCAACAAAGCCACTATCCCTCAACCCAACTAGGGGAGATACACCCGTCAGGTCAACACAAGCATGCTTCCCCCCGGCCCACCCAAAGACAAGGAGATCTGCTGGTCGTAGGGTGGATCTCCCTTCTGCTGGATCCGAGAGGAAGTTTACAGGGGCCTCCTTCTTGGCTGAGATCCCAGCCCGTCTTAAAATGTCCCACAGAATGTCTCGAACCCAATCATGCCGATATTTAAAACCGGGCAACTCCTTACAATGAACCGCGTGTTCCCCGTATTCATCCAGACAGGCCTTACGGCACATCGGACAGATGTCATCCTCCTAGTACATTGGGATCATCAGACGATATTTAAGAATGGCCCTGTATTCAATAGCGGACATGCTTTGGCCTAAACCTTCGATCGGGATAACAGTTAGGAAATCTTGGGCGTGGGGGTTTTGCAGGCATTCAATAACTGCCCTCTGACGGGGGGACAGACCAAAAACTTCACCCAGGTTCTGAGCGATTTTGCCATAAAGGGCATTCGCCAAAGTTTTCTGAGGCTTTGGGGGGGCGGTGTCCTTGTTAGAAAAACCGCCAATATCAAAACCTGGGAGATAGTCATTTAGCTTTTCGAGGGCCTGCACGTAGTCCAAGTCTGCGCCGAAAACCCCGCTATTTTGTAGGATGTGGTCTTGAAGGTTCCAGGACTGAGCTCGTGACGCCACAAACGCATACATGCCGACATCCTTCGCAGAGAGGAGCCCTAATCCTCCCACACGCATCGGCAAAGACGCCATCCGCCATTGTAGGTCACCAAAGAAAGGCCCCCCACATACCACTATGTCTTCAATGGCTTCCCGTAAACCCTTGTCAAAACATGATACTGCTTCATCCATCATGGAGGGTTGGCAGGTCCGTAACCCAAAAAGCAACTTAGCAACCCCCATACATGACCTGAGCAGGAGGAGTTCACTCTGGGGATCCCTAAGGCAGGGCAAGAGTTGCATGAGTTCAACAGCGCGCGATGCCCTCCGCCTTGCTAATCCGCGGATAAAATAAGGGTCACGGCTAACAGCCCCTCCGAGGAGCTTCACCCCCTTTTCTGGCCTACCAATCCCGCTGGGAAAAAACCCTCCTGAAGTTTCACCCCATTACAAGACGGCCAAAAAACCTCTGTTTTCTTAATATTAAGCTGAAGCCCCAAGGATGGCCCCTCTAGCCGGATAATGTCTAAGGCTTTAGCAACTTCGGTGGCCTCACCAATAATCGTCCCATCGTCCAGGTACCACGCATGAAATGGGAGTTTACAAATTTCTTGTACCCGGAGAACCATAGGGTGTAAAGCAAGGGCGAAAAGGAGGGGACCTAAAGGGTCCCCCTGCTGAACCCCCGTGGTGGCCCCTATACAGTCATTATCAACATACAACCTAGCTGGCTGGGCATATAGGAACTGGACCCATGAATAGATAGACGGGCAACGTTGATGGACCTCTCGAAGAAGGGCAGTGCAGTCGATCATATTAAAGGCGTTCGAAAAATCTACCGTGAGCATAGCCAAGGACCCGTCCGCATGGAAGGAGCTTAAGAACCTGTTCGCGCTGTGAAGCACCGCCTCCGCCCCATTGGGTGTTCCCACCCCAAATTGAAAGTCCCCAAGGTACTTAGCCATTTCCTTCCCAACCTTCCTCATAGCCACTTTAGAAACTAATCTGCGCCAAATGGCCCCTACGGCAATGGGCCGAATCCCGTTATCAGGTTTCAATAAAGGGGTGAGGGGGGCCGAAGAAATAAATTCAGCTAGAACCCTTGGGCACAAACCCCCTAGCCAAAGGTTTACGACTTCAGTAATAGCTGAGAGCAACCCCGTGGAAGTCACCGACCCTTCTCCAGTAAGAGCGTCTAGCAAATGTTGGGCCCTCAAACCGTCCCTCCCACAAGAAGTCCCTTTAGGGAAAGACCGGAGACATCCAAGCACACAATCCATATCCACAATAAGGGCGGGCATGACGTCAGAGTTGGCGGGCAGGGACGGAGGAGGCATCACCGGATGTTTGTCAATAAGGGCGTTCATGGTAGATTCCCCAAAAGGAGCAACCCCACTGGAACACAACACCTTGACAGCAGCTGTGAAGTGACCATCCCTAACTTTTCTTAGGCATTGTTTGACATTAGGGCTCTCTTCAGAAGGCTTAATCCCCCTTACACCCTGGGTAAAGAAAACACCCTCCCCCGCACTATCAAAAAGGGAAGAAACCAAATCTGAAAACCCAGAACCGTCTTTCCACAAGGAAAGCGCTTGCAGGATGCTACTACATTGCAAGGATTTCCTATTCCCAGACCTCCGCTCCTGCCTAGTGGACGGTTTGACCACCCGTAAAGTACACCTCGGCAATAAAAGCAATTTGACCCAACTTTCTACAGACCCTGGAGAGGCCACCACCTTTCGTAAGGCACCTGT
Organism: Ambrosia trifida; assembly: GCA_028751855.1. Classification (NCBI taxonomy): domain Eukaryota; kingdom Viridiplantae; phylum Streptophyta; class Magnoliopsida; order Asterales; family Asteraceae; genus Ambrosia; species Ambrosia trifida. The sequence goes on along the minus strand of CM054123.1, from coordinate 55,563,816 downwards.
CAAAACTTGGGCGAACGCCAATCGACAGCTTGGCGGAATGCTTTTGACAGTTTGAATGGGCAGAGAGAAAACTTTTTCAAGGAGGGATAAATCCCCGACAACCCCTCCTGAAGGACCTGGTTCCATATCAGTAGCCGCACGCCGAGGTTTCTGAATCCCCACAATGAAATCTTCCACATCCCCTGTATTCACAGAAAAGGAGAAGACATCATCAACGCCGTGGTTACACCTTTTGCTAAGAGCATGCATCACCATGCACCTCCCACATAGCCATTTGGCCCCATCTTGAAGGGCGCCCCCAACATCCATAAACAGGTCCAGATCTTGAGACATGGCATCTCGCAATGACGTCTTCCGATTTTCTGTCTTGAAATGCAGACTCTGCATGTGCTCGAGAAGGCGGAAAAACCCCGAAAACCCCGGTTTACCATCTTTACACTCATGGAAATGCTTGAAGGGGCATGATCTAAGCCCACTGCTTGAGCCAGGGCCCGAACCTCCTGGCTTACCAATCCGATCCCTTTTTTTAGGAGCCATAAACACATCCAAAGCAACCCAGATAAAAAGCAGGAAAAACCTAAAGGACCCCAACTCGAGGCGAGGTGGGGCAATAAACCGATGAAAACAAGGACTTAAAAACTTCAGGTAGACAACGGGAGAGTAGAGGGGGAGCAACCAACAATTGCTCACCTCCTACCCGTCAACCGCAACACCCTATTTTATACCATCATACTATATTATTATTATTATTATTATTATTATTATTATTATTATTAAAAAAATAATAATAAATGATGTGGTATCAAAAATATTTTGCATCTGGTATCAAAAATATTTTGATTTCAACCTTTTTTTAGATGTATTGCATTAGTTATATCACCCACAATGGGGGTTCGTCTAAATGATGTGGGCAAGAAACGGACGCCACACAAGCAAACCTTTACATTGTGGACCTCATCCAAACTAAAGTCTGAAATCCTGGAATTTTGGATTCGGTCCGGATTTTCGGAGTTGGTCCGAATCAATATGGTGAGGTTCCTTCCTCACATACACATATATGTAATGTTTTTAATTTTTAATGAAGTTTATGAAAGTTAATATATTATGGAAAAGGTGGGAGTTTTTAGGAAAATTTGGAAATCTGATATGGTGTCAATATGATAGTTTGTGAAGATTCGTGAAACATCCACCCTAATGACCCTATGGTCTATGGATGCTCTTAAACTTTGGGATGTGGTGACACCCTCCCCTAACTCCCTTAAACTTCACATTAACGTCACGTGATTTTCCCTTTCTCCGCCCTCAAACCAAGTAAATTGACCAAAAAAGAGCTCGAGAAGAATGATGATATTTCTCTATGAACACCGAATCAAACGCGACGGGCCGGTGTTCTTAATCGATGGCATTGCCACCTCACCGATTATCCCACCAAAACCATACCCCTAAGCCTTACAGAGTTTAATTTAGTTACCAAACAATCTAAAATTTGCTTGGTTTAGACCAAAGTTTCACATAACCAAATATTTGATTAAATACATAGAAGTTGTATCTATAGATAAGAGAGAAATGTAAATATCACTTAATATTATAGACTAATATTTCATAATTTTATTTAGTATGTTTGGTAAGAAGTTTTTAAGAGAGCTTTTATAAGTTTCAAGTTTTTAAGAAAAAACTAATACTCAATAAAAAAAAAAAAAAAAAAAAAAAAAAAAAAAAAAAAAAACCTTGTTTGGTTAAAGGAGCTTTAAACTTTTAGGTTAGAAGAAAAAACGCTATATTGAAACGCTACTAGTATCGGCGTTTAAGAAAAAAAAACTCCTACTAGCTATAAGTTGAGTAAATGACACAAATACCTATTCTATCATTAAAAAAACATGCATACAAGCTTTTAGGTAATGCCCATTTTGATTATTTTATACATTTATTAAAAGCTCTACTACTCTGTCAAACACCAAAATATATTTAAAAAGCTACAGCTGCCAGCCACCAGTCACCAGCTAGTTTTGCCAAACATACCCATTGTATAACACCTTAGGATAACAAATTACTTTATTATCTATAAATTTAGAATTAAGTTTTGATTAAAAAAAGTAAAAACAACATTTTTTATACATTGAAATATTTCTTATTGCAAATTGCAAGCGTATCAAAAAAAAAAATGTTGACTTCCCAAAAACAAAACCCCCTTTATATGGATATGCATTTGACTAGAGTAGGATGATCATATGATTTTATGAATCTGAGTTTCGTTTTTTGTGAGATTATATACGTTTAATAGGTGTTTTATACGAAGACAATTTGTACCTGGGTAAACTTTCCAAAATCGCTTTATAGCTATATTTTTTTAAGGTCATAACATAAAAACAGATTCGAACTAAAAATAGCTCTCCATATACCCTGAAGATGAAGTCTGTCCGATCTGCCGTAAGGCCTGTATGGATAAGTATTGAGAGCATGCGGTTCACTGCAAGGAGTTGTACGGTTTCAAATATCGACAAGACTGGGTTCGGGATGTTATATGGGACATTTTAAGACTAGTTGAGATCTCAGCCAAGAAAGAGGTCCCTATGAACTTCCTTTCGGACCCCGCAGAAGGGAGATCCACCATACGACCAGCAGGTCTGCTTGTCTTAGGGTAGGGGTGTTAATCGAATCAAATAACGAATTTTCGAATTATTCGAATCGAATTTTTTGAATAATTTATTTTTTTACTAAATTCGTATTCGATTAAAAGCTGACCAATTCGTATTCGAATAAAAAACTCAATTCGAATTCGATTCGAAGTCGTATTAGAAATTCGAAGCAAATTCGAATAAATTCGTTTAAGGTTAAGAATTAAGTTATGGGCTTTAGTGAGGCTTGGACTTGGTAATAGGCTAATTTATGACTTAGGTCAAATTCATAGATTAGCCTATGTTCTAAAGTTATAGGCGTGTATATAATTATATATATATATATAATATGTATGTATTATTTTTATTTGAATTTTGATTCGTATTCGATTTACTGAACTCGAATTGAATCAAATTCGAATTATTGATAATCGAATCGAATTAAGTTGAACTTCGAATTTTTCGAATTCGAATCGAATTCTGAACACCCATATCTTTGGGTGGGCTAGGGGGAAACACGCTTGTGTGGATCTAATAGGAGTATCTCCCCTAGTTGGTTTGAAAGATAATGAGTTTGTAGCAGAGCAAGCGGTGCGAAGAGCAGAGGCGAAGAAAGTGAAAAAAATGCTAAACCCTTTGAGGAGGACCAACACGTTTTCGTCCCCCTGGCTTTTGATACCCTTGGCTCCCAGGCACGGGAAGCTACCCGTTTCTTGACCAGGGTCCAACAGGTTATTCATAGCAATGTATCAACTCCGAGGGGGTCGTTTTTAGCATACTAGTGTTCGCCATTCAAAAAGAGCGGCAACACAGCTTGTTGCATGTCTGCTATCTTAACGTAATTTTCATAGTTTTTAAGTAGAAAAAACAAAAAGTTATATAGTATCACATAACTGTTAAAACAACAGTTACATATTTCTATTTTTCGTTTTATTTATTTATTTATTTATTTATTTGAGATTCTTAGTTTGTCTACCATGTACAAATTATTAAATACTTTCTTTGTCTTTATTCTCATTTGGTCGGCAATAATACAAGGTTCTTGCAGTGCAATCACTCCATTATATAATGACTTGTGGTCGCATATAACATGTTCTAATTTCACTTCAATTATATGCACTGATTTAGCATGTTGTCCTTGGTTTTTCAATTTTAACTTTCTTGGTTTCTAGCACATTTAATTAGGATATTATCATAAAATAATGTGTGTACAGATATCCTTTTATAATTGTAATTAACAATGTACCCATCTGTTAATTAACATATATATTTTTTTTAAATTTTAATAGTTGTGTAAATGATAATCTGCTTAACAAGCTAAACTTTCCGACATTACATTTTAGTTATTTCATCATAGTGTTCTCACCATTGGTGACGCCTATAACATTGCCTTTCAAGACCACAACAATGGTCTTTGATGCCACACAATGCGGGTGATTACTCTATAAATGACGATATGTGTCTCTTTCTTATTTTTATTGATTATATTTTATTTTTACTAAGATTACAATCTATGAGATTAGTTTGCTAGAGTGTCGCGTTACTCCTCCTTGCTAGTGGCTTCCAAAAGATCTATCTACTTCAATAACGAATTACCATCGTTATTCTTGCGTTCCTGAGTATTGAGTATTGTAAAACTGAGAGCGAGTAATGAATATTCTAATCTCTACGGATATTCATTTTAGTGATTTTGATCGATGTTTGTTCATGCATATCATGACTTTATGTTCAAGGGCGTAGGCACATATGTGGGTACGGTTCGGCCAAACCCGTAGCAAAAAATAAATTAGTGTTAGATATACGTGTATTTCAACATCTCACCCGTAGAAATTTCGACATTGACCCTTTACACCGAACCTTTAGAAACCTTGACAACGAACCCTTAGAAACCTTCATACCAAACCTTAGCAAATTTGACAACAAACCATAACCCGCATTTTATTTAATAAAGAATAACTTGTTAAGCACACATTCTATTTAAAGAAAAAAAAACTCATTAACTCATTTTGCCCACACGCAATAAAAGAAAAAGATCACATTAAGGTTAAGCGTACCACATAAGTCCATAATGATCCATCCATTAACCCAAAAAAGGCAAGACAAAAGACAAATATCACATTGTGCCACTACTAGGAAAATGATTGTTTTAATACGGTGCTAGATAGTCAAATACAAGAGTTTGGAAACCGTTTTTGCGAGACTTCGTACGGAATTCAAAGTCTATATTGATCATTTGAAAGAAGATACAATGTTTGCCAACTTAAAAAAAATCTCTACTACCTTATTAAGGAGGAGTGATAGGTAAGAAGGTAATTTTACACAATTTTTAAGATGGGAGTTGAAGAGTCCCTTCACAAATTTCCAATATTTGGTCATTTTGTTCCCTTTATGCCCTTATATACAACCTATAATGCTCATTGTATATATGTGTAATGCATACTTCATATCCATTTCAACATGTAACCCCAACACCTAATTAAACCCCAATTCAATTTCAATAAAACCCAAGCTTTTCATTAAATCTTTCTACACATCTATTTAATAATAACAAGCAATGTTTGTGATGGTTCTATTAGGCTTTGTTGGAGCTTATAAACATTGTAGTAATTGGACATTTTTGTCTTTTTTTTGTTTGTTGAATTGTATAATTCTTTAAAGCATGATGTCTAACCTCATATAATATATGTATTTTTTGCCAATAATTCTATCTCCTTCTCTCTGTATATTACAACTAACTAAAAGAAAACTTAATATCCTGATTTATATATATCAAATACTTTTAATTTAAAATTACCATTTTGGTAAAAAAAATTATTTTTTAACTTGGGTTACCTTTACGTACTTAGTCACGTTTAAAAACCGTCGCAACGCGCGGGGTAATTTACTAGTATCTATTGTTGTGTAACTAATGGTTGAAACAAAGAAACATATCAATTTTACATCAATTTACCAATTACTGAAGTTAGTTCTCGTTTTACTTGTCCGGACTACAACTGTTGAGAGATGCTCCTTAGCAATAAATTTTGCTTCTTAGCAATGTAATGGATAGGTTTCAAAAGATGAAACTATGCAGAGAGTAACTTTGACAATATTTGTTATTCGCTTTTAATATCGATTGACATTTTTTATTAATTATTTGCATTATTTTTATTTTCACTATTTTTATTATGTAACCCAACCCTTAAAAATTTATGAACCAACTGGTCATCCGCCCTTAAAAATTTATGAACCCATAGAAAAAATTAGCTCCGTGTTTGTTAACGGGCGTATGTTGGGCTTAACTAACCCAAGGTCAAGGTCTGACGTATTTCATCTGGCCCATTTAGCTCATTCTCTTAACGGACGTATTCTTAATTGTTCACACACGTACGTACGATGTACGAACACACAAACAAGAAATCAGAAGAAATTCGATAATGGGAAGAAAAGTTTCACACTAGTGAATGATTATTGTATTTCCAACTAATATAAACTAAGAAAATTTAATTTTTGAATTTAAAACATGTATTTTGTTCATAAAAAAAAATATATCATATAAGAACCACTCACTTGATGTGTTAGTTTTGTTGTTTATTATGTGTTTGTTTACATTTCATTGTTTTTTTACCATAAAACTGTAATGTTTTGAGATTTCATCCACAAAGTACATTTATGAGTGAACGAATTAAACTTGATCACATATCAAATATCTATAGCATCATCTAAAGGCTAAAGGTAGGCAAACAAACTGATCGAGTTAGACTGGGTAACTAATTTCTTGTCGGGATCTTTAACCCGCATCTTTATGATAATTAATATGTATTTAATAAGCCGTTCAAAAAAAAATATGTATTTAATAAAATTTTACTTCGTTTAAAATTTTTGAAACTAATGTTGGTTCTAGTGCCAAGTCTTATGTAATTATAAAATTTTTCTTCATTGGTTTTAAAATTGGTCCTAGTATTGACCAGAGCTTTTAGAAATTAGCTCATAAATGTTGGACACCGGCAGGAGAATGACACCCTCACGAATCACCTAGTCTACTGATATTTAACAAAAAATTCAGGTATGTAGCATTCTTGGTCCTATACATCTTTGCCAAAAATACGGGTACATGGAGTATATACCGTAGTTCAGTTGAGTGTATGGATTCACAAGGATGTGTTTGACCCACTTCACTTACCAAAAAAGGAAACCCGTATGAACTTAGTATCATGTTCTATACATATTCAGCAGCAGTAGCAGCAACAACTACTTTTTTCCGGAACCCTTAAGACGACCCTTAAGTTTAGCAATTTCTTCTGCCTGTTTCTGAAAGGATAGACAGGCATTTAAAAGTAATATCCTTTTATAAAGTATATGTCGAAGGGTATAAAATATATGTCAAAGGTGCATAAGTTAGTGTATGTGGATTAGTAGTTATTGTTTAGAGATAAGGGTTTGAGTTTGGGTATGGATATGGATATTTATATGGGTATGTTAGTGGGAACCTAAACCCAACCCTTTTTAACAGACATGGAGAAGGAACGAGAATGGGTATTGATATGGGTATGGGTATCTGAATTATACCTTAAACTCATCCTTTTTAACGAACATGGAGAAGGAACGTGAATGGGATTGGGTATGCCGTATGGGTATGGGTATGGGTATCTGAAGGATACCTTAAACTCACCCTTTTTAACGAACATGGAGAAGGAACATGAATAGGAATGGGTATGCCGTATGGGTATGGGTATCTTTACCTTAAACCCACCCTTTTTAACAAACATTGAGAAGGGCCAATTTTGAGGGTACAATTCCTTACTTTGAGAGGAAAAAAAAAATAACCTCAATTCAAACAATGGGTAAATGAATCAAATATGATGGTTCACCTTTCGCGCTTACCTTATATAATGCATCGCGGCATAGTTCCCACATCTTTTGTTGTGCCCACCACTCCATTGCCATTTCAAATGCAATAGTATTGGGTTGCGAATGGTGAGATGTTGAAACTGCATCTTTCTGTTATAAGTCCAAAAAAAATTATGAAGTTTAGAAAGATATAATAAAAAAGATGAAGCATCATAACCAAATTACATTACCATATCCATCATGTGCTTTCGTTTCATGGCGTCAATTGTGATATGACCAAAATACTTTGATGGGTAGTGGTTACCAGGCTCCTTCAATGATGGTCGACTACCGACAACAACTCTGAACCACGAAAATAGGTTAAAATTCACACCCAAGCACGCACACATGTGTGCGCGCACATACATTAGTAAGGAGCAATTAAAACATTATATTATTGGTATTCGATGATAAAAGATGGGACATGGCCAGATGTTTATTGAAAAAAATTTCAGGTTGCCACTTTAGAAAGTTAAGTCGATACAACTAGGTACCTAATACCATAATTGGGATTGAGACTGGGATATGTTTTCATCAACTTAAAAAATTGAAAAGTTGGTTAGGATTTTTGTGTAATTAACTATTGTAGGAATGCAACGCCAATGTGAGTGTGAGTATGAATGTGAGTTCGAATGTGAATACAAAACAAAGTTACCTTGCAGCTCCTATAACTAGACATCTGGTTTTTAGCTCGGAAATAGCATAGTCTGCCTCATCTTTTGAGTTGAATATGACGAGAGCTTGTCCTACAACAATTCATATACGTTAAATAATTACATTCGGTGTATCATAAAAGACTAAAAGTATCACGGCGGCCATACCATTGTGTGGGCTTGAATATGCACTCCACTGTATCATCTTTGCATTAACCTTTATATTGAAAGCATCCGAAACAATTTCCTGAAGAAAAGGTGATCATAGTTATGAATTTAGAGATATAAAATTGCTGACATGTATGAGAAGAAAAAGTATCTATTGACCTGTGGTCTCGATTATAGGTGGTCTTTATTTGCCCCATGCTAGGCTAAGCTAGTTTATTTGTTGCGCTTGATTAATAGTCATATTTTTTTGCCACCCGCTGCCCGGAAGCATGTCATGTGCGAATGGTAATAAAATAAATGAATGCTATCATAAACATACCTCTACCTCTGATGATGTAAAGGAATGATACAGATTCTCTAGCAATACCAGCGAGCCTACTTCGTGAGCTTTCTGAATCCTGTCCTCCCAAGGCTGACATAAATGAAATTAATAACTTAACCTGGCCAAACTGCAATTTAATTCTATACTAAATCCTTTTGATTAAACTCATACAAGGAATGTTGTATTATATGTAATTGGCTTAGCAAAAATCGTCAAAAGTTGTAAGTGTACAATTATATTGACAGAAAGATCTTTTATCCATATTCTAGTGAAGTTTTTTAACTCTCTTAATGGATCAAAGTTTCCTTTCTATTAGTTTTTTAACTCGCGGGACGCCGCCCAATCGCCCATACTCTAATAGCCAACGAGATCAGTTAAATCACAGTTTGCGTTAACAGGTTATGGTAGGAAACTAGTGGAAGAAAAATTCGAACCTAAGCCCTCTCTAGATCCTAGAGGGGAGTTATGTGCAGTGGCGAAGTATCTTTGGGGCCCGAGGGGGCCCCGGCCCCTACCGATTTTTGGCGCAGTGGTGGGATTTTGCGATTTTTGTAGGTAAATTGAGTCCGGCCCCCACCGATTTGATCTTCCGGCCACTACCGATCGAAAAAAACTGAGTCCGGCCCCCACCGATTCTAGAACCAAGCTACGCCACTGGTTATGTGCTTACCACTACACCACCCTTGAAGGTTCCTATCTATTAGTTACTTATGAATGTTGTAATATTAACTTTATTTTGTTTCCTTTTGCATCCTAAATAACTTCATTCTTTTATGTTATAAATATTCGCAGTTCACATGCTTTTAAAGTAGTCAATAAAGGAACCAGAAAAGAAATTTATGACAACTGAATAGTCTATCTGAAGTAAGGATAACTTACTAATTTCTTGAACCATACACTTGTATCCTGCATGCATATAAAAAAATGTTTTATCCAAGTCATTAATAGTAAACCAAAGTCAAAAGCCAAACTATGATGGCCCTCTTGGTTATATAACATTTTACCTAGGGATGGCAATGATTGGACCCGAAAACCGACCCGAACCCGACACGAAAAAAAAAAAAAAAGATTTGGGTCAAGTAACACGACCCGTTTAAAAACGGGTCGGGTTCAGGTCGACCCGTATTAAAAATGGGTCGGTTCGGGTTGACGCATATATAAAATGGGTTGACCCGTTTAAGTATTTAGAAAAAAAATATATTATATTTTTGTTTTCCTTTTTTTCATTTCTATTTACATGGTTAGTTATAATTGTGTTATTTTTGGCACACTATATTATTTATTTGTCACACTTATATACTTACCATTAAACATTTTATTGATAACCCGCTTGCAACCCAACAACTTACTTATAACTCATGAACATTTATGACTCGTTTAAAAATATGGGTTAAACGGGTCGTCTTTGGATTGACCCGGATTTTATGTGGGTCGGGTTCGGGTTCTACATTTCAACCCGCCAACCCATCAACCCGACACAATTGACACCCCTAATTTTACCAATTTTGGTCTTTTCTTGAGCATTATGGATTGGCTATCTGCTTCAATGCTCTTCTTTTTATCAACTTCGAATTCTTGAAGCTTCCTTTTCGTCGAGTGATGATGATCAGATGACGATGAAGCAGGAACCCCCAAAACTATAGTACGAGTGTTCTTTGTTCCACTTGAATCCTGCATGAACACAAAAAAAAAAAGATGTTCTATCCAAGTCTTTAATAGTTAATTAAAAGTCAAAAACAAAACTATGATTGCCCACTTGGATATTTAACATTTTACCAATTTTGGTCTTTTCTTGAGCATTATAGACTGGCTATCAGCTTCAACGCTCTTCTTGTAATCAACTTCAAATTCTTGAAGCTTACGTTTCGTCGAGTAATGATTATCACATGACGATGTAGCAGGAACCCCCGAAACTATGGTAGAACTGTTATCCGTGTCACCCTTCGAAGATGAGTTTGATTTTCTTGTAACTCCATTGCTCCCCTTGGATTTTGGATTAAAAAAATGGCCAACTGCAAATTCATACACACAAATTTATACAACAAAGACCTTTAGCAAATGGTTTAGAAACAACAAAATCCGCATACCTTCAACTCCGGCTATCTTATCTGGAAATTTTTCTGATAATCTGCATTTTTCTACATCAAATATCCGATAAAATACGAAGTCTGACAATTTTAATTCTTCCGTAGATACCTTTGGATTCCTCTCATCCTTAGATTTGCATACAACATTGCATTTGCCACAAATTGTTTCCTAAAGAGACTTATTCAAATCAGTAGAATATAACAAACGGCAATTTGATAGTTACAGAAAAGGTTATTACCAAGGGATTGAAATTAGAAAGACCATTGCCTTCACCCGAAGCGAGGAATAACTCATTGTTGAGATGATGATGAACACCTTTTAACCACTTTTGTACCTCTGTGGGACGAAGATACCATACAACTTTCACCATCTTTTTCAGGCGTGGGGTCTCGTATATGTCGATAATTTTACCAATATGTGGCAGATGTTGATCCCCGGACCACAAGTAAACAGAGTCGTAAAGAAAGTAATCTACACCATCATAAGTAAATGATTCATAATATTGGATATTTGGATTCTTTTTACCAACGCGCCCTTTATGACCCCACCTAAACTCGATATCTTCTGATACAGTTGCATTTTCTTCTTCGAGTGTTGACATTTCTACAGATTACAAAACAATGAAAGACAAACAAGGTCTTTATCTTATATCAATTCAGGGCATATTTGTATGAAAGGAAAGTACATTACAAATACAATTTGTTATTCAAGTAAGGGGATATTAGATCAATAGCTAACGACAATACTAAAAGGAAATTGTGGACATAATAATCCACAACCTTGGTTTTATAAAGCACGATGCGTTTAGGTCCCAAAAGTTGAGGCGCAAGGCATTGCTCTATGCCTCTCATCTCCTTTACATAGCAGCCTTATAATCAAATTTATCATAATTGATCTCTTCATCCTTTTGATCATTTTACATATCAGCCTTTTAATCAAATATATCATATATTTGACCAAAGGCATTTTTCCAATCACCTCAGTCGCCTCATGCCTCAGCCAGGGGCGGACCTAGTGTATGACTAGGTGCTGCGTCCGTTGCTGCTCAACTTCGCGCGCGTAGTGGAAAATTAGTGGAAATTTTGGTTTTTTTTTTTTACGAAATTTGGAAACCGTTGCTACTAAAATGAAAAAAAAATGAAAAACGTTACTACTGAAATTCATTTCTAGATCCGCCACTGGCCTCAGCGGCTCAGCCGCACTTACTAAAACCAGGTCTACAAATAATGTCTAATAGTTTCAAAAGAGGGCGTGTCGAATTCTTTTTACCAACACGCCCATTTATGACCCCACCTAAACTCAATATCCTCTGATACAGTTGCGTTTTCTTCTTCGAGAGTTAACATGTCTACAAATTACACAACAATAAAAGAAAGCCTTCCTATATAATCAATTTAGGGCATAATTGTATAAAAGGAAAGTACATTACAAATACTACATGCTATTCAAGTAAAGGAATATTAGATCTTCTATTAACAACAATCCTGAAATAAAATTGTGGACATATTAACACTATACATGTACAATTATACGCATAATCCGCAACCTTGGTTTTAAAAAGCACGAGGCGTTTAGGTCCCAAAAGTTGCATCTCTCTCATCTCTTTTACATATCAACCTTTTAATCAAATATATCATCTGTGATCTCTACATCCTTTTGATCACATTTCCCTCCAGACCCTAATTTTGACCAGGACCGTTTTTCCTGTCACCTCACACGCCTCGCGCCTCAACCGCACTTAGACCATAAGTAATGGTTCATGCCCCTTAAGGGGCATTTTCCACCACATCATTATTATAATGCCCTTCAAAAAAATGTGTAATGGTTAAAGCCATTTAATTCTCTTTTTAGTTATTACTTTCCATATTTTTTATCCTATTTGGGCATTATACTAGAAATGCCCCACCCTCATAATGCCCATATAATGCCCAAGGGGGTGGTGTTGGGGGCATTATCATGCTTTATTCATGCCCCTATAATGCCCATTACACATGTCTTATTAAATCCAAGTCTACAACTAATGTACTAATAATTTTAAAAGAGGACCATAATTTGCCGTAAAAGGTTTAAAAATAAAACGTCAATAACAACTTGAACCGAAATTACATACTACAACAACACAACAAGAGTTATTCATCAACTGAAATCACTACTATATATCAATACATCAACATAATAAGAAGTAAACCTAAAATGAGAATAAATATTAAGAGCAACTAGAAAGTAGAAACCCTAAATTATCGATATAAAATGTTAAAAAATAAAATTGTTAGAAAGTGAAGAGATATTAATAACCTTACGAGAGTGGAAGTTGAAGTTATAAAAGACGTCGATCATGAAATGTGTGTGTATTTTTAGAGGAAAAACTGATTTTATTATGTTGGATAGTGTATATGGGTGGGGGCTAAAATGAGCCGGGGAGTGATAGTACTATACCGGCTAAGACGCTGGTTGTCGGGCGAATTGTTGGCCAGTACAATTGTACGAATTCAGGAGAGATGTGTGATGACACGTCCATCAGTCCATGCATTTACCTCACGGTTTTTGTGGGTTGTCGTCTTCTTCCAAAAAAAAAAATTTTTTAACAAATCAAACAATATTTCAATGTTTTTAAAACCTCACTCTCCACCGGTCCGACTGGTCCATTCAAAAAATTCCAACAAAAATTAAAATTTTCTGGTTCAACTTCTTTTTTCTCGTTTCGATGCAAGCCTGGTTCAACACACGACTCGGACCGGAAAAGGCACCGGTTTCAATCCGCGTCTAAAAACACTGCTTTGTTCATACTTTTCCTAGTAAGTTTTTTTTAATAGCAAATAAGTTTAGTTTTAAGATAAAACAAACCAGAAACTAATTCATTAAACATACATTATGCTACGCCTTTATTGGTTGTTTTTTTTTTTACAAAACCAATTATTGACTTCCATTCAATCTCATAATTGTAAAAAATTACATCAAAATAGCAGACAAGCCTGCAACAAGCTGCGTTGCCACCCTTTTTTGTTAAAAAACGTTAGGTTTGACCTATGGGTCTAAATGTTCCATTTATAAAAGATTTTGTTTTGTTAGGGAGGGTAATGTGAGGTGGAACCCGTTAAAGTCTCCCCTCTTTAAATGAAGGGTTCTCATTAGTTCGCCTAAGCTGCAAAGATTATAGTTTGCAATTTGTTACTCTACATTAACATTCATGTGGCTAGCTTGTGTATTCCTAATTGATCGAATCACAACACTATGCTTAAACACTTGGTGCTATTCCCTGGCTCCATGTTTCTGGTAATTTGAGGAATTAATTCTTGTTGTAGTTTGGTACTTTCGAAGAGAACTTGATATTTAACTTTTTTTTTACTTCTTTCCCTATACATTACCAACTTCTTATTGGTTGTCGTCACCACCACACAAGCACCATACTACTCCTAAAATGTTGGGTGTTGCCGACGCCACTTACGCCACCAACATCAGTAATGGCGATGGTAGTGGCAGAGGCGGGCGAGGGAAATGATGGAGATTTACTCGGAGCTGTTCACTTTCACTCGGTTGACTGGTAGCTTGAATTCTCTTCAGGGGCATGAGTGTCATGTATCTATAGCTAGCACTAGCTGCTTTTCCCGCACTATCTTTTATCCCAGCAAAGGTCCCTTAGTTCCTATGGGGAATAGGCTTCTCAAAAGGTAACGGAGACCTGTAAAAGAGGTGACTTCGCCGACTACGACATGCGAGGTTGCGGTAGGGATGAGATCGGTACCGTACCGATATCGAAAACACCGGATAGTGAATTTTAAAAAAGTGAAACTGAATACCATACCAAATATATAGGTACGGCATTTGTACAGTAACGGTATTTCAGTATTCGGTAGCAAATGCTCACCCCTAGGCTGTAGCGGGGTGGCAACAGATTTAGGTTATTGGAGATTCTAGTTCCTTTGAATTCCTTTATTTAGTGGTGCAGGATTCAAAGGGCAGGGGGTTGTCCGACCTCCTGAATTTTCGCTCAGAAGTTCAGAGTATATAGCATCGATGATGTATTGTAAAATACATCTATTTTCAGTGTAAAGTTTGTATAATTTTTGAGTCGTTTAGATAGTGTTTTTTTTAGTTTTAGGCTTGTACCGGTCTATTTTATATAGTATAGGTTTTTATAGATTTTTATTAGTTTTGGGTCTTTTTTTAGTATTTATCTATTTTATTTTATATTTTGGTAGGTGTTCATTGGTGTTGGAGCGTAAACGAGCAACTTTGGTCAAGCCAGTAACACCCGAATCAAGAGCACGGAGTTATAATACTATCTAATAATAATAATAATAATAATAATAATAATAATAATAATAATAATAATAATATGTTACAATAATAATAAAAGAAAAAAATAATAATAAAACCAAATGTGACTTTCATGTCACAAAGATTTTTCGAAGGCCCAAAAGAAAAAAAAAACCCACACAAGAAAGTGAGGGCTCCACAAGAAGGAATATAATTATTTGGAGAGTTGGAAAAGCGGCGGACGATTGATTTAGTGAGGATACATTATTATTTTGGGAGAGGGCTGCGCAAGAACTAGTGTGGTGGCAGCGAATATTATTTTTTGAAGGAGCAGAATTATTAGAGGCGCAGGTCAAAGGGTGAAGCATTGGTGCGAGCACGGGTTGTTTCTACTTTAATTATTTATTTATTTGCTACCCGTTGTGAACATCATGATTTTTACTGGCTTTTATTGTTTTGATTTTATCATGACTTTTATTGGCTAGATTTTTATTACTACCTAGGTTTTGATGAATACTCATGATTGATTGAACGTTTTTATGGTTTTTTGGAACTTTGACTATGGGTTGATGGTTTAGTAAAGACTTTGATTATTTTTGATCTGGTGTATATGCGTACCTAGTTTTGTTCAATTAATAATTATTTACTCCACATGCGTTTTTGTGAATGTCTTTCATGTATGAATGCGTGTTAGGTTGTGGACTGTGTGTTAACAACTAGTTTATGGTAAATTGCTAGTGTTTTCCATAGGAGTGGTTTTTGTTGATTGAGTAGTTCTATGTATTCTTCCAATTCCAATAGCTGTAAGGTGCGGGATTGTCGATATGTCTAGGGTGTTAAATTGCTAGATCTAGATGCTTTGTAAGAAGATCTTCCTAGTTTCCTTACCACTACTTGCGTATCGAGTCAGGTCAGGTTTTCTATAGTTACCCCTTGCACTCTTAGTGTAGTGAGGCTTTCGCGCTGTAAGGTAGACTGTCTAGCGGGTACTTTATCATCAGAGTAGGTAAGCCTGTAAGGGTAACCTCTCAATCGGTAGTTTAACGGCTTATAGGTAACCTTAGGTTTCTCCTTGAGAAGGGTCGAGGGTAGGGCTGGCAAATCGTGTCCCTAACAGGTTAACAGGTCTCTGACGCGCGCGAACAAATAAGTTCTAAACATGAACACGACTTGTTTAACTCATTTATATCTCATGTTTATAACACAGTTTTATGTTTTATGTACTAAAAAGGTAAATGAAAGATTTTTGCCTCTTAATTCTAAGTATTAAAAAAAGTCAAAAAATCAAATAGTGTACTTTTCAGTCAAACAGGTCTTATCGTGTCTTAACAGGTTACCCATTGCCAGCCCTAGTCGAGGGTCCTCTAGTTTATCCTGTAAGTTTAGTATTTGAAGATCCCGGTTCCATAGCTAGTTCCATAACCATAGAAGTTCGTTAGTCATGAGTAGGATTCTAACTTAGGTAGTACCTTCACCATCATTTGAATTTGATTCAACTCAGTTCGCTTCTTTAGTTCAGTTAGTTTATTTTAGTTAAGCTTTATTTTTCTTGAATTTAGTTTTAGTAAACCCCCCTCTAAAAATAATAAATAGTTTTATTTCAGTTTTAGATAAGTTTTCGAGTCTAGTTACCGTCTTCCATTAGAGTCTCGTGGGTTCGATATCCGGACTTACTTTAGCTTTACTAGAGTCGATAGGTTCACTTGCCTGTCAGTAGTTTAGTTTTAGAGAGTCTAGAGTATTACTAGGTGTCTAGTTTTAGGTTTAATTTAGTTATTTTTATTAAACTACTTTTAGCACATCAAGTTTTTGGCGCCGTTGCCGGGGACTCTTGGCGATTGCGTTAATTAGCTTTGATTGAACTTATCTGAAATATTCGTGCTATTTGTTATTTTTATTAAAAAAAATTTTATTTTTTTTATTTCGAGTCTTTTCTATTTTTCTTAGTTTCTTCTATCTGTTATTCTCTTACCTCTTTTATTGTCTACTCTGCAGTTTTATGCCAGTTACTCGTTCAAGGAGCAAATCAGCTGCTGAAGTTAAGCTTGAAGAGGTAAGTTCTTCTAGCTCTTGTTCTTCTAGGTCGTCTTCCCCACCACCCAGTCCACCACCAAACCTTCCCCAAATGGCTGAGCGTCGCACTGTCCACCAACAATCCACCCAGGGTTTTACGGGAGTTAACTCCCCTATTACCATTCCAGCCATCAACAATGATGGGTCCTGGCAGATACCCTCCTACATCATGACGGCCATTAATAATACCTGTCAATTCCACGGCCGCGATGATGAGGATGCCCCGGCCCACATAGCCCGGCTGACTCGCATCCTAGCTACCTTTAAGCTACAGGGTGCCACAGATGATGCTAAATTCCTCCACCTATTCCCATTTTCCCTTGCTGGTCGAGCCGCCACTTGGCTCGACTCTCACCCTACTGACACTTTTACCACCTGGGATGCCCTTAAAGAAGCTTTTCTGAATAAGTACTTTCCACCTAGCAAGGCATCCCGCCTTCGCGATCAGATCCATTCGTTCCGGATGGAACCTGATGAGCCTTATTATCTTGCATGGGAGCGTTTTCAAAACCTGCTTAGCAGGTGCTCCCAACATGGTCTGACTGATTGGGCCCTTGTAGAGAAATTCTACAATGGCTTAACTTATGAGGCAAAGAACCGCTTTGATACTTCTGCAGGCGGCCACATGATGGGTAAGAAAACTGCGGCCGAATGCAATGACTTATTTGAAAGTTTTGCCCAAACAGACCATGAGCAGCGGACTTTAATCAGGAATTCCATTCCTGCACCTAGTCCCACCTCACCAGCTCGAGGTGTTCACCAAGTCACATTGGATACTAGTGTGGCTGCTGCTTTAGATGCATTAACTAAGGAAGTGAAGGAGTTGAAGTTGAAATCTGAAAAGTGTGAGATGTGTAGGGGAGGGCATGTTACTTCTGAATGCCCTTTGATTCATCAGGATGAGCAGGTGGATTTTGTAGGGGGTCAGAACCGCGGGTCAAGCAACCCTTATGGAAATTCTTACAACCCAGGTTGGAGGAATCATCCAAACTTCAGCTGGAAATCTTCTGGTAATCCCCCTGGTTTCTCATCAAACTCTACTCATAACCAGGGGCAGGGTCAGTATTCGGGTGGAAATTCGGGAACTAATGTAGGTTCGGGTACTGAGGGTGGTTTGGGTAAAATAGAAGAGCTTTTAACCCAGTTGGTAGCTAAAGATGCCCACACCCAAAAAACTCTAGCAGAGCATGACACCTTGTTGAAAAATCAGGCTATGCTCTTGAAAAATCACCACTCTACGTTCTTAGATCTTCAGCGTACCGTTGGTGACATTGCTAGGCAGTTGGAAGAGCGGCCCCAAGGTCAGTTCTCGGGTAGTACTCAGCCCAACCCAGCCGCCCAACTGAAAGCAGTCACCACTCGTAGTGGTAGAGGGGCAGAGAGAGTTAGTGAGCAGGTAGAGAGTGAGGTAGAGGAGCAGGTAGATGAGGAAATAGAGATGGAGGCTCCTAGTAGGGTGCAACCTAGGCTAGTCCCAGCAAGTACCGCACCAAATAGTGAGCCTCGGATAGAGAAGGTTGTAGGTAGGACACCCACACCGATTAGGCCTACCCCTGAGATTGATCCTTCTCGTCTTCCATACCCAGCCCGCCTTAGGAACCAGAAATATGCTAAGGAGTATGGACATTTTCTAGATATGTTTAAGCTGCTTAAAATAAATCTCCCGTTCATTGAGGCCCTCCAGCATATGCCTAAATATGCCAAATTCCTTAAAGATCTTCTGAAAAGGAAAGATAGGCTGGGGGAGGTCTCAAACATTCCATTGACTGCGGGATGTTCTGCGGTGGTTTTGAACAAGCTGCCGGAGAAATTGACAGACCCCGGGATTTTTACAATCCCGTGTATGTTTGGTAGTGACACTCAAAACCACGCGTTGGCAGACTTAGGTGCTAGTATCAACCTGATGCCTTATTCTCTTTATGAGAAACTAGACCTAGGTGACCTGACCCCAACGCGCATGACTTTATCCCTTGCTGACCGATCGGTCAAATATCCACGGGGCATTGTGGAAAACTTGTTGGTGAAAGTTGATAAATTTGTTTTCCCCGTGGATTTCGTTATTCTTGATATGGAGGTAGACGACAAAGTACCTCTAATTCTAGGTCGTCCGTTTCTGCGTACCGCCAAGGCACTCATTGATGTCTTTGACGGGAAGATCACTCTACGCGTAGGAGATGAGACGGTCACCTTTGAGATCGTCAAATCCATGAGATACCCTGGTAGTCATGACGATTTTAGCAGTCCCACTGACTCTGTTTACTTCATAAATTCTTTTATCTCTCGTGTGGACCGATGTCTTGATTACATCTGTGGGGGTGATTTGGTAGTTGAGACCCATGATGAGGAGTTAGAGTTAGTTGGGGAGGAAGCCCCTTTGTTTCCCGAGGCATTAGAGATTAGTGAGGTTCGTGAGGAGAGTAGTAAACCTTCATTAGAGATACCACCGCCTTTAGAACTTAAGGTTTTACCCTCTCACTTAGAGTATGCCTACTTAGGGGAGAATGCCAGTTTGCCCGTCATTATTTCATCTAAACTGACGGAGGAGGAGAAGAGTCGGTTGCTTGATGTGTTGAAGGCGCATAAGCAAGCCATTGCATGGAGGCTCTCTGACATCAAGGGCATCAGCCCTACCTACTGTACCCACAGGATACTCATGGAGGATGATTATAAGCCTGTGGTGCAGCCTCAGAGACGCCTAAATCCGAACATGCAGGAAGTAGTTAGGAATGAGGTTCTTAAGCTTATGGATGCTGGTCTGATCTATCCCATATCTGATTCCCCGTGGGTGAGCCCGACTCAGGTTGTCCCTAAGAAGGGAGGGATGACTGTGGTCACTAATGAGAAGAATGAGCTCATTCCCACTCGTACTGTCACTGGTTGGCGTGTCTGTATTGATTATAGGAGACTGAATGATGCCACCAGGAAAGACCACTTTCCTCTCCCGTTCATTGATCAGATGTTGGAGCGTTTGGCAGGGCAGCAGTTTTACTGTTTCCTTGATGGATTTTCAGGTTATTTCCAGATCCCCATTGCACCGGAGGATCAGGAGAAGACCACCTTTACATGCCCCTATGGCACTTATGCGTATCGCCGCATGCCGTTTGGGTTATGTAACGCTCTGGCCACCTTTCAGCGTTGCATGATAGCTATTTTTCAGGATATGATTGAGACGTCTATGGAGGTTTTCATGGATGATTTTTCGGTTTATGGTAGCTCTTTTGATGTTTGCTTGGTTAACTTAGAGAGGATGCTAGAGAGATGTGTAGAGTCTAAGTTAATGTTGAATTGGGAGAAGTGTCACTTTATGGTGACTGAGGGGATAGTTCTAGGACATAAGATTTCTAGGGATGGTATAGAGGTTGATAGGGCTAAGATTGACACCATTAGTAGGCTTCCACCTCCGACCAATGTCAAGTCCATCCGTAGTTTTCTTGGTCATGCGGGTTTCTATCGTAGGTTCATTAAGGATTTCTCCAAAATCACTCGCCCCATGACCCGTCTTCTTGAGAAAGACGTTCCTTTTGTCTTTGATGGGGAGTGTCTTAAGGCTTTTGAGTTTTTGAAGGAGCGGTTGGTGAGTGCTCCTATCTTAGTTTCACCCGACTGGAGCTTGCCTTTTGAGCTCATGTGTGATGCGAGTGACTACGCAGTCGGGGCAGTCTTAGGGCAAAGGCGTGACAAACATTTTCATCCTATCTACTACGCCAGTAAGACCCTTAATGATGCTCAGGAGAACTACACAACCACCGAGAAAGAGCTCTTGGCGGTTGTGTTTGCTTTTGATAAATTCCGTTCTTATCTCGTGCTCTCTAAGACCACCGTTTTTACTGATCACTCGGCTTTGCGATTTCTTTTCGCAAAGAAGGATGCCAAACCTCGTCTAATTCGGTGGATTCTTTTGCTTTCTGAGTTTGATATTGAGATTAAGGATAAACGAGGGGCAGAGAACGTGGCTGCGGATCACCTATCCCGTTTGGAGGATCCGAGTAGAGAGGAGATTCGTGAGGAGGCGATTGGAGATAAATTCCCTCACGAGTCCATAGATTTTGTTGAGGCTGAGAAGCAAGGTATGCCATGGTTCACTGATTTGGCAAATTATCATGCTCATGGGATGTTGGTAGAGGGTATGAATACCCAACAGCGTAAGAAGTTTCTTAGAGAAGCTACTAAGTATGTGTGGGATGATCCTTTTCTGTTTAGAATAGGAAGTGATAGAATTTTGAGGAGATGTGTTAGTAGAGAGGAGGGTCTAGAGATCATTAGGCACTGTCATGAGAGTCTCTATGGAGGGCACCATGCTCATCACACTACAGCTCAGAAGGTCTTTGATAGTGGTTTTTATTGGCCTTCAGTGGTGAAGGATGCCCTCGATTTCGTGAAGCGGTGCGACGCTTGTCAACGCACCGGTAACATTTCATCCAAGGATGAGATGCTTCAGAACCCCATTCAGGTTCTTGAAGTTTTTGATGTTTGGGGCATTGATTTCATGGGACCGTTCCCCATTTCTGGAGGGAACCGGTACATCCTCGTGGCCATTGATTATGTTTCCAAGTGGGTAGAAGCGCAAGCTCTACCTACTAATGATGCCCGAGTGGTGGTGAAATTCTTGAAGAAGTTGTTCACTCGGTTCGGTACTCCTAAGGCTCTTATTAGTGACCGTGGCACGCATTTCTGTAACACCTTGATGGAAAAGGTGTTAGCGCGCTATGGGGTCACTCACCGTTTATCTACTGCTTACCATCCTCAAACAAGCGGTCAAGTGGAGAATGCGAACCGAGGAGTGAAGAGAATCCTTGAGAAAACCATTGGGAAAAGTCGGAAGGATTGGTCCGACAAGCTAGATGATGCGCTTTGGGCATTCAGAACTGCATACAAAACACCGTTAGGCACTACTCCGTTTATGATTGTCTACGGTAAAGCATGTCATCTCCCCGTCGAGCTAGAACATCGAGCTCTTTGGGCCCTTAAGGCGGTTAATCTTGATCTGACCGAAGCAGCGAAGCGACGCTACTTTCAACTTCATGAATTAGAGGAGCTGCGAGATGCAGCGTATGCGCGATCTTTGAATATTAAGGAGAGAACTAAAGCGTTGCATGATAGGAGATTGAAAGGTGTGAAGGAGTTCAAGAAGGGTGATCAGGTGCTTTTATATAATTCTCGTCTGAAGTTGTTTGGAGGAAAGCTTAAATCTAAGTGGGCGGGACCGTATACGGTGAAAGAAGTGTTCCCGTATGGCACCATTGAACTACTACACCTTGATGAGGGAAAGACATGGAAGGTTAACGATCATAGGTTGAAGCACTACATTGGAGGACCGTTAGACACTAGCGAGAGTGAGGAAACTCCTCTCGAAATTCCTGAGAAGATGAGTGATTAGAATTCTTGGGTACAATCCCAAGTGTAGAGTTTGTAAATTTTTTTTTTTTTTTTTATTTATACTTATTTATGTTTAGCTTTTCATTTTGTTTATTATTATTTGTGGTTCGGTATTATGCTCGGGTTTTGTTTGTTTCATTTTGCGCAGGTTTGGATTGCACCGCCCGTACTCAATCTCCATTCGGGTGATTCCGGAGCTGTTATCATTTATCAAAGCAAGCCCAGAGTTTACCATTGTGTCAGAGCCGATCGCGAATGAAATGCTATACGATCGAGTTGGACTAGAGTGTTAGAGCTTACAAAAAAAAAAAAAAAAAAAAAAAAAAAATTAACCAGCTAAGTCCTTCCCAACTTGCCCTCGTCTTTTTCTTTTTGTATTCGGAATTTATTTTTGTTTTGAGTCGTTTTCTATTCCTACATTGAGGGCAATGTAGAGTTTAAGTGTGGGGATGGGAAACTGTCGTCTAGTCTGTATATAGAGTCATTTTGAGTCAAAAAAAAAA
Organism: Ambrosia trifida; assembly: GCA_028751855.1. Taxonomy (NCBI): domain Eukaryota; kingdom Viridiplantae; phylum Streptophyta; class Magnoliopsida; order Asterales; family Asteraceae; genus Ambrosia; species Ambrosia trifida. The sequence goes on along the minus strand of CM054123.1, from coordinate 55,540,892 downwards.
AAAAAAAAAAAGTCCCTGATTTTGAAGTTTGCATTATATAAAATATGGAAAATGATAGATAAAGTTAGGTGTCTGGTTTTCAAATAGTATGTATAATAAGAGATTAAAATTGATTGAAAACGTGTCTGATTTGGGATATGTGGGTAGGCTCAACCGGTAGAAAGGTTTCCTTTGAAAAGTAATAAATTAATTATGTTAGGCTATTTTGTGGGTTCTCATCTAGGAGAAACGGGGAGACCGAAACCGCCAAAAATAGTATAAGAAGCACCGTTATAAGTAGAAAACCGTTAGAATTTCTAATTGCGTTTAAAAAAAAAATTATTAGAAATCAAAGCAAAAATGCTGAAGCTTAAGGTGCCTGGCCACTGGGATAGCGACTTGGATTGGTCACACCCTCTGAGTTAAGTATGCTGAGATGAAAAAAAAAAAATGCTGAAGCTTAAGGTGCCTGACCACTGGGATAGCGACTTGGATTGGTCACACCCTCTGAGTTAAGTATGCTGAAAAAAAAAAAAAAAGAAAGAAAGTGATTTTAAATTCTCTTGGTTTTCTACATAAGACAGTTGGGAAATGGTCAATTGGTCGTTCCTTTAGCTTCATAAGCTTGAGGCGGGATTAGGAGGAACTGTGGCTTCCTTCGAGTGAGACCCTAGATAGACTAATAAACATGAACTTAACATAAATAAAAAGGGGCTTGGAAACCGGTTTGGGTTTAAGAGGATCAGAATACCTGCAATCGCAATCAACATGTTAGTAGATTATTAACTAAGTAACCTATGTTTTGAAACTGGATGTAAACCTAACTGTGATTCCATAGCATAATTCTTTTTCAGGGACGAAAAAGAGATAAGTGTGGGGATATTTGATGTATTGTAAAATACATCTATTTTCAGTGTAAAGTTTGTATAATTTTTGAGTCGTTTAGATAGTGTTTTTTTTAGTTTTAGGCTTGTACCGGTCTATTTTATATAGTATAGGTTTTTATAGATTTTTATTAGTTTTGGGTCTTTTTTTAGTATTTATCTATTTTATTTTATATTTTGGTAGGTGTTCATTGGTGTTGGAGCGTAAACGAGCAACTTTGGTCAAGCCAGTAACACCCGAATCAAGAGCACGGAGTTATAATACTATCTAATAATAATAATAATAATAATAATAATAATAATAATAATATGTTACAATAATAATAAAAGAAAAAAATAATAATAAAACCAAATGTGACTTTCATGTCACAAAGATTTTTCGAAGGCCCAAAAGAAAAAAAAACCCACACAAGAAAGTGAGGGCTCCACAAGAAGGAATATAATTATTTGGAGAGTTGGAAAAGCGGCGGACGATTGATTTAGTGAGGATACATTATTATTTTGGGAGAGGGCTGCGCAAGAACTAGTGTGGTGGCAGCGAATATTATTTTTTGAAGGAGCAGAATTATTAGAGGCGCAGGTCAAAGGGTGAAGCATTGGTGTGAGCACGGGTTGTTTCTACTTTAATTATTTATTTATTTGCTACCCGTTGTGAACATCATGATTTTTACTGGCTTTTATTGTTTTGATTTTATCATGACTTTTATTGGCTAGATTTTTATTACTACCTAGGTTTTGATGAATACTCATGATTGATTGAACGTTTTTATGGTTTTTTGGAATTTTGACTATGGGTTGATGGTTTAGTAAAGACTTTGATTATTTTTGATCTAGTGTATATGCGTACCTAGTTTTGTTCAATTAATAATTATTTACTCCACATGCGTTTTTGTGAATGTCTTTCATGTATGAATGCGTGTTAGGTTGTGGACTGTGTGTTAACAACTAGTTTATGGTAAATTGCTAGTGTTTTCCATAGGAGTGGTTTTTGTTGATTGAGTAGTTCTATGTATTCTTCCAATTCCAATAGCTGTAAGGTGCGGGATTGTCGATATGTCTAGGGTGTTAAATTGCTAGATCTAGATGCTTTGTAAGAAGATCTTCCTAGTTTCCTTACCACTACTTGCGTATCGAGTCAGATCAGGTTTTCTATAGTTACCCCTTGCACTCTTAGTGTAGTGAGGCTTTCGCGCTGTAAGGTAGACTGTCTAGCGGGTACTTTATCATCAGAGTAGGTAAGCCTGTAAGGGTAACCTCTCAATCGGTAGTTTAACGGCTTATAGGTAACCTTAGGTTTCTCCTTGAGAAGGGTCGAGGGTCCTCTAGTTTATCCTGTAAGTTTAGTATTTGAAGATCCCGGTTCCATAGCTAGTTCCATAACCATAGAAGTTCGTTAGTCATGAGTAGGATTCTAACTTAGGTAGTACCTTCACCATCATTTGAATTTGATTCAACTCAGTTCGCTTCTTTAGTTCAGTTAGTTTATTTTAGTTAAGCTTTATTTTTCTTGAATTTAGTTTTAGTAAACCCCCCTCTAAAAATAATAAATAGTTTTATTTCAGTTTTAGATAAGTTTTCGAGTCTAGTTACCGTCTTCCATTAGAGTCTCGTGGGTTCGATATCCGGACTTACTTTAGCTTTACTAGAGTCGATAGGTTCACTTGCCTGTCAGTAGTTTAGTTTTAGAGAGTCTAGAGTATTACTAGGTGTCTAGTTTTAGGTTTAATTTAGTTATTTTTATTAAACTACTTTTAGCACATCAAGTTTTTGGCGCCGTTGCCGGGGACTCTTGGCGATTGCGTTAATTAGCTTTGATTGAACTTATCTGAAATATTCGTGCTATTTGTTATTTTTATTAAAAAAAATTTTATTTTTTTTATTTCGAGTCTTTTCTATTTTTCTTAGTTTCTTCTATCTGTTATTCTCTTACCTCTTTTATTGTCTACTCTGCAGTTTTATGCCAGTTACTCGTTCAAGGAGCAAATCAGCTGCTGAAGTTAAGCTTGAAGAGGTAAGTTCTTCTAGCTCTTGTTCTTCTAGGTCGTCTTCCCCACCACCCAGTCCACCACCAAACCTTCCCCAAATGGCTGAGCGTCGCACTGTCCACCAACAATCCACCCAGGGTTTTACGGGAGTTAACTCCCCTATTACCATTCCAGCCATCAACAATGATGGGTCCTGGCAGATACCCTCCTACATCATGACGGCCATTAATAATACCTGTCAATTCCACGGCCGCGATGATGAGGATGCCCCGGCCCACATAGCCCGGCTGACTCGCATCCTAGCTACCTTTAAGCTACAGGGTGCCACAGATGATGCTAAATTCCTCCACCTATTCCCATTTTCCCTTGCTGGTCGAGCCGCCACTTGGCTCGACTCTCACCCTACTGACACTTTTACCACCTGGGATGCCCTTAAAGAAGCTTTTCTGAATAAGTACTTTCCACCTAGCAAGGCATCCCGCCTTCGCGATCAGATCCATTCGTTCCGGATGGAACCTGATGAGCCTTATTATCTTGCATGGGAGCGTTTTCAAAACCTGCTTAGCAGGTGCTCCCAACATGGTCTGACTGATTGGGCCCTTGTAGAGAAATTCTACAATGGCTTAACTTATGAGGCAAAGAACCGCTTTGATACTTCTGCAGGCGGCCACATGATGGGTAAGAAAACTGCGGCCGAATGCAATGACTTATTTGAAAGTTTTGCCCAAACAGACCATGAGCAGCGGACTTTAATCAGGAATTCCATTCCTGCACCTAGTCCCACCTCACCAGCTCGAGGTGTTCACCAAGTCACATTGGATACTAGTGTGGCTGCTGCTTTAGATGCATTAACTAAGGAAGTGAAGGAGTTGAAGTTGAAATCTGAAAAGTGTGAGATGTGTAGGGGAGGGCATGTTACTTCTGAATGCCCTTTGATTCATCAGGATGAGCAGGTGGATTTTGTAGGGGGTCAGAACCGCGGGTCAAGCAACCCTTATGGAAATTCTTACAACCCAGGTTGGAGGAATCATCCAAACTTCAGCTGGAAATCTTCTGGTAATCCCCCTGGTTTCTCATCAAACTCTACTCATAACCAGGGGCAGGGTCAGTATTCGGGTGGAAATTCGGGAACTAATGTAGGTTCGGGTACTGAGGGTGGTTTGGGTAAAATAGAAGAGCTTTTAACCCAGTTGGTAGCTAAAGATGTCCACACCCAAAAAACTCTAGCAGAGCATGACACCTTGTTGAAAAATCAGGCTATGCTCTTGAAAAATCACCACTCTGCGTTCTTAGATCTTCAGCGTACCGTTGGTGACATTGCTAGGCGAATCAGGTACTCGAGAGCCACCAATTTCCGGGAAAACCCGACCACTCACCCGCCCGAAGGCACGACAGTGAAATAATCAGTAAAACCGGTCGGGATCAAGACTCGAACCCAAGCCAATGGTTGGGTCATCCCTCATTCCCCTCAATCAATGTCCTCCAAATGTATCTAGTGGGAATTGAACCCAAGCCTTCCATAGGAAACTTTAAACCCTCAACCAACTGGGCTACAAGTGTTGGACAATATGCAGAGTACTTAAAAGTCCTCTATGATTCTATAGGCAATATGTTCTCGAATTTCCATCTCTACATAATAAGATCGTTTGCTTTTAAAGTGTTCGGCTCAACTTTTCAACTAATTTCTAAACTTCTATAGTCTATACTAATTAGTTAATTATAGTATAGGTTTATTTAAGTATGCACCTTTTTTGGATAACTAGAACAAATAAATAGATAGCTCAACCCAAATACAAGGTAAAGTGATATACAGAAACCTGCAATGTAACCTTCAATATGAATTTGAAAAATCAACGGTTGTGCAACGACTACTTCAAGATACAGAATTCACCACCTGACGGCTGACTCAATCGATGGGTTGCCACAATTGAACTAGCTATATGAATAATGACACACTCATGTCATCTAAATTTACAAGCAGGTGAAATGGAAGTTACAACCCACGTCGTAACCCATGTTGCTAAAAGTTAGGATAGTGGAGAAACTAACTTAGAAAGTCAAATAAAATAAAATTGAATAAAAGTAAATGTTTCAAGGAAACAAATTAGCTGCATGAGGCCATGAGATGCTGAAATGATGTTGGGCTTCATGGGTTGTATGGGCCTCTGTTTACTGATGGGTTACTTGGATCTAGTTGAAGCAAGTCTGGTCGTTAAAGTGGGTTAGAGATGTACCACAACGGCACAACCCAAGGTTAGAGAAGTAGTTTAATCCAATTTCGAAGTGAAGAGGCATGTGGTAAGGTGGATAACCAAAATATGATATCAAAATTCTGAAAAAGTTGATATCGAATACCGTATGAAATCATCGGTACTGCACCGGTAGTCGATATACCGTATGAAATCATCGGTACTGCACCGGTAGTCGATACCAAATGCTCATCTCTATTTCGGTCCATGATGAGATTACATTGAGTTCACGCACGTTTATAATATTGTGCACTGTTGTATACTATTTTTATAGGTTTCTCGAGTTTCATTCTTGTTAGTGCAAAAGAAAACATTTCTGTTGAATTTATGTTAAAGGTTTAATGGATATTTGCGTACAATAATGTGCAGTTTTGAAGAAACACGGATCCTAGATCATCGGGTCAGGGCTAATACAAGCAGTGAATCCACAGGGTAGATAGTTGGTTTAGTTTAAAAAGTGTGTATTTAAAAATGTGGATCTATGAATAAGACCAAGTAGAAAAGAGACAACCGGTTAGAAGAGCCGAGCCTCTAAACGTTGGAAATAAAAACAAGGGTTGGAAAAGTACGATGTGTTTGTAGGCTTTTCAGTGAGAGTTATTGTAAGAGAAAAAATACCAATAAAAGGAGAAGAAGTTCCCTCTTTTATAGCACATTGACCTCAACTCTCTCAACCTATTCTCTGCCTTTAATACATTAATTAAAGGATTAATGGATATTTGCATACAATAATGCGCAGTTTCAAATAAAAACTATCATTTTTCTTTATATACTTTTTTATTCACCTGAAATCGTTGAATAACAAAAAGGGCTTTAACATATTTTACTTTTCTTATCCCCATACAATACTTTATAACAAATTTATATACTTTGGTTATTAGGTTTTTTTTTTTTTTAACAGCTAACCCACTCATTCTCTAAACGTATTCCTAAATAAAGACCAATGTTTCACCATGTGACTAGAGATCTCTCAACCCTTTGGTATTTGTTATATACTTATATATAAATTCTATAAAAGCATACATATATTAATGTTTAACGGACAGATCAGAAGCATAACGAATCGGTGCATCTCATGTAACAAACAATTTGATTCAACATGGGCTGGTTTGAACAGTTAACTGTTCACAACAAGCATATAAACAATTTGATTGATGCCAACCACAAACGAGTAAACAAATTACACGTAAGAGCGCTCTTTAGCCGGCACAAAACTTACAACCACTCATCAAAAATACACGGAAGGAACAGGAAAATTTGACCCGCTCCTCTCGAGATGAATAAAAGAGACCAAACCTCAAACCCGACCAGACAAGATCCCCTATTCGATTTCAGAATCTATTAACAGTTTGCTAATAAATGGTAATACAACTGCAAGCAACGCCTTCGGGCACTCCTCGTGAGGCAGATGGCCGCAACCAGAAATCGCAACTAGCCTCTGCATAGGGGTTAATATGTAACTTTAAGTCAGATGAAGTCTCAAGTTACTACTGTTGCGTAATTTCCAGTTGAATAAAAGGTGGCAATTTCGACTCACTTTATGTGAGCTATGTTTGATATCAAACGGGTCATACTATTCAAACAATCCAACGTTTAATTTTTAAAATGCTTAAAGTCCCCTCCTAAATCATCTTATTCAACAATTTGCAACTTTGGATTTCTTTTATTTAACAGGTCAATTTGACCATGCTAAAAGTCCTAAATCGTTTTACTTCAAACTTTGCAACTTTAGATCTCTTTATTTTTAACTATTAAACCCTTAAAAAATGAAATAAAAAGTGTTTGTAGGTCAACCCAGCCCAACCCAAACCTGTTGCCAAACTGGCGCATTTTTCAACCTCTACCCGAGACCTAAAATACCAAGAGAGATAAAACTATTGTTAAAAGTAACAACAGAAAAGGACCAGGATGGAAATAGAATGAACTCACAGAATTTACAAACTTGGATGCCATGGCTTGAACAGATTTTAGAGGAACAAGAGCATCTTCCGCTCCAGCAATAACCAAAAGTGGCGTGTCGTCCACTGCTTTTACCAGCAACGATACATTTTGTTGTGTGAAAATTGTTTCTGATGATAACTTGCCAATCTCGTGTAACGCTTCATCCCAACCTTCTACACATAGTGGCGCCTAATATCATACCAAAACGTCACTCTCAATAATTTTAAGAAAACATATGAATATAAAAATAATACTATTTAATTTATCTGCTTGGTTCTAAAAAAACGCAAAGTGAGAGCTTCATGTATGCGAGGTGTTGCTTTATGTACAGTCAAACAAGCTATACATACGACCAAAAGCTGCATCTATCTCATCTCTTTTACATATCAGCCTTTCTATCAAGTTTATTCATAATTATTTCATCCCTTTGGCTGTTTTAGTATATCAGCATCACACTAATTTTAATTTTTGACCAATTTTGACCCAGATGCGCATGAAGCTATCACCTCAAGGCCCTCAGGCAGTTTCCCGATCACCTCATGCTCCTTACGGGTGCTTTTTAAAACCAAATTTATCAGAATTATATACTTAAATGGATACCTTGTAAAGGCTTAACACGTCCATCGTTAGCTTGGTAGCATCATACCATGCCCGCCTGTTAACAACCTGTGAAATTTCGGTTCGGAGTAAAGGACGAACCAAATGCTTCTTTCCTAAAGAGGTACGCATGAGTATTCTAGCAAATCCAGGAACAACATCTCTTGACAGACTTGTTGTCAGCAATACCACACCTTTAATTTCCACCTGAAAATGTTTCTTCTTAATCTATGATGTAATCTTCTTTTATTATTTAAATTAAAAATTGACGAAATAATATACAAAAAAACGGTTTAACTTACATCAATAAGACTCGAAGATGCCTTCACTCTTTGTGCAGCCTTTAAAGCAAGAAGGCCTCCATCATCATGACCAATAAGCACAACAGAAGAAAGCCCCATTTCTTTACAGAACAAAAGAAGCATGTCAACCTGGAAATTATTTACAAATATGCAGTTAAGATGTATGCTGCAAGATTTGCTAATAAAGAACGATATTATCATGAAAAATTCAGAACATGTGGATAAATAACCTGAGTATTAAGCATGTATGGGTTGGGAAGATTATTTGATTCCCATTCGTCTCGCCTTGGTCTTGAAGTCAAACCCCAACCAGGACGGTCAAAAGCTGCTACAATACAATTAACATGTCTACATAACTCATCCATGACATGCCTCCATGAGAATACACCCCCACCAAACCCATGCACCAGAACAATCCCAAACCGACCATTAACTTCAGGAACTTGTTCAAGCGAGTGATAAACTGGTTTCATGGTTGCATGATCATCATTCCCTTCATTCAAACTGAAAATGGGAATTTCTTCAGAAAGTACAACTGGGGAGTTGATACCATCTAATAAAGGAGTATACAGAGGAGATGTGTGAATTTGATTGCTAAAGGTCCTGCGAAGATGCTGTTGTGGTTTTGGAACTATATTTAATAATGGCCTCTCGATCAGGGTAGAAGATAGTGTACGTGAAGGTGGACTAGGCATGCTAAGCTTGTAGTGAAGAGTGACACCCTGGAAACCCATGAATAGACTGTCCACATCAGCAAGTAATCTAACTGGGAGTTCACTGTCATTATGACCATGCCCCATGGGTTTTCGTCTAATCTCACTGTCACTTTTTGGTGTCCGACCAGCAGGAGTTGGCGACCGTGGCACTTTAGCATACCCAGATGTAAATAAAAAACTGCTTGAAAGAACCTACAGATAATAAATAATAAGAACCAGACTATAATTAAAGCGCATACCATACGTTTTCTAATATAGCAGTAACTAAACGTACTGATTCAGGATCAATTCGGTGAAGCATATGTTTTCTCCGTGCTCTGCAGCTTGCCCGGTAAGCAATAACAACATGCCCAAGAGCAAAAACCACAGATGATAGAAACAATACAGGCATCCCCCATGATTTCTTTAAATGAAGCCTTTGTCTTGACGGTGAAGATGAAGCTTCAGCTTCGAGTTGTGAATTGACAGTGAAAATACAAACTTTCGCTGATAAAAGAAGTATTGAAAAGGTGGAGCACAATGTAACCGTGCCAAGATATTGCCCGTGTGAGAGCACAGGACTATCACAGATCATATAAACACCTGAAATTACAATTTACAAATGAAAGACTTATATATTACTCATTAAATAAGCTTCCAGTTCAGGAGTAGTATTAATATTTTACAATAATGCAGATAAAAGAGAATATATTTAAAGATTAGTGTCTAAATATCCAGATCAATCGAAAATGATGTAACTAACGAAATTCATATTGTAAAGATATATGTTCTTGTCTTTTCCGCTTGTAAAGCTTTATCCGCAAGTTTATTTATCCGCCTTATAAGTTATAACTACACCTACTACATTCAAAGAAACACTTCTACATGTTATTCCTTCTGATAAGCTCATCTGATTAGCAAAGATGGCAATCAATTAAAGAAAAAAGGTAAAACTGGTCAACAAGACCAAGGAGGACAGAACACAGAAGCACTGTCTGACATCACTATCAAAGTTCCACTTTAATATGCAGAAAAGAACCACAAAGTAGCATCACTATAACAACATTTGGCATCCACACATGTAATAAAACTTTTTACTTGTCAACCTGTTATTGAACCTCATTTCAGGTCCAAAATTCACTAGAAAAATAACACACTTCAAAAATTAAAACTATTCAAAACTGCTCTAAACGCACCAACACTTCAACAAAATCGAATTCACAAACGAGCACAAACTATGTCCTCATGTCATAAAGCTCTTCTCGGCCCATACAAAGGCGCAACTACAGTACCTAGGAGTTCATAAACACACACACCCACACATATATGCATTAATGGGATGGTTCATGTACAAACCATGAGAACTGAGAACCAATGTGCTACTTATAAACAACTCAGTGCCGATAACAAAATAACCGAGTGCGATTTTAAGCATGTGTTTAGGTACAATTTCCGAATCCTAAGGTACAACCGTACGCATCACGAGTTATCAAGCCAAAGTGCTATCTACATTTATAAATAGCTCAGTGCTGATAAGAAAATAACTCAGTGCTATTTAATGCTACTATTATAATATCACTGAGTTCAGGGGCGAAGTATTGTTGAGGCCAGGGGTGGCCCTGGCCCCCCCCCCCTGTTTTTTTGCGCAGTAGTGGAAATTTGCGATTTTCATAGGTAAATTGAGTCCGGGTTGAGTCCGGCCCCCGCCGATTTTCCACTACCAATCGAAAAAAATTGAGTTCGGCCCCCGCCGATTCCGAAACCAAGCTTCGCCACTGACTGAGTTAGTTATTTGTTATCAGCACTTCGGTTATCGCGGTTTTTACAGAAACTAAAGTTTGTATTTACTCCTACACCTGAATCAAATTCAAATTCAAATTCAAAACAATTGCAGTATGAAGCAAAACAAACAGCCCTAAAACAAAATAACAATAACATACAGGTGATTATGAGAGATCTGATAACCGAAACAACCGGAACATCCGTCAACGAGCTTCTAAACTCATACCGACTCAAATGCTCATTGAAACTATAACAATGAACACAAGTAAAGCTGGAAATCAAGACACAAGGAACCAACACGTCACCAATTGCCACAAGAACAGGGAGAGATAACACCAGCAATGACGTCACCATGACCACCATAAAGTAAACCGTCCGTACAAACCTCCACACCTTCTCAACCGCCCCTCCCTTCCCGGCACCCATTAGTATTATTATTATTATTAGTTTTCGTTATTATTAATGTGTGTTTTCCTTCTTAGTATTAATAATATTATTTGGATCGTTGAAGAATGAGAAAAAAGGGAACCCTAGCCATGGAAGGTGATCGATGGGTTAAAGAGAGGGGAAGGTGAAAGGCATGGCTAGGGTTTGGGTTAGGTTGGAGATGAAGGATTTGAATAATAATAATAATAATAATAATAATAATAATAATAAAGGGGTAATGGAGAAGAGAAGAAGAGGAAGAGGAGTCTGGTTTGTTGGTTGGTTGGTTGGTTTCGACGGAGGGAGGGGAGAGCTCTGTCTTTCTTTCTTTCTCTCTTGTTGGTTGTTTTTCTTGTGCTTTTCAACCTGGGACTTTTTTTTTTTTTTTTTGGGATTAATAATTAATATTTTATCTTTCCTAGGTTGTTTTTTTATTGGGTGGTGATATTTAAACCCCCAGCTTCTATTTAAACCCCCTCCAAGCGCCTCGCTTAGGCCTAAGCGAGACGCTTGGAGGGGGTAATTTATTTTGGTAGTTTTTTTATGTTTTGAGTTGTTTTTTTTTTTTAATTTAATAATTATAAAAAGTTAAAAAAAATTAAAAAACAAAGTAATAACCCTCAACATTGTCAATGACTTAAACTTGACATCATCAAAGGATATGTGTAAATTAGGTGTATGTCATCTTGATCAAAGTAGTTGAACATCTGATCATCAAGGTATTTTAAAGGGCTTTGATGGTTTAACTTCTTCATCATTATGTTAGTTAACTATCAGTTTTACACTTAAATTTTATGAAAGATAACATTAATCGGTTTTATTTAGCGTAAAAAGTTCATTGTACATATACCTCCTTATCTAAAACAAATCACTTCTCTATGGAAGTTGCTAAAATAGTTAAACAAAAGCTGAAATTGAACAGTTATTTGAATATCTCTGATCCATGGTATCCACTTTCAGAATCTGAAGAGAAGCTATCATCTCAGAGAGATATCTGTCTAGTCCAAAAATTGCAAGTCCAAATCATTGTACGATGTCTTTTTCAGAGGACCTCGACTCTTGAGATGTTGCAAGTGTTTGAAAAGTTTGAACTGAAATTGAACTTTTCATGCAAGCAAGTAAAATTCAGTTGTTTTACTAATTTCATAGTCTTGATACTTTTAACAATCGGATCGGCGCTAAACAATAGAAAAGTAATTACAATCCGAAACAATAAAAAGTAATTACAAAGAAATCATTCTCACATGAATATCCTTTGAAATCAATGGGAAGATAGATAAACAATCCTCATCCACAATGTTCTTACCTATAGCTACCAACGATGATTGCCAGTGAGATTGATAACTGGACAGGTTAGCCAGGTGTTTGTCAAAAAGGTAGAGCACACCACTAGAGCAAAAAGTTGTGTGTATGAGCAAAAAGTTGTCAAAAAAGCTGAAATTGAACAGTTATTTGGAATGTTCCTGATCATTACAGTAATACTTGGATCTGGTTCGAGTCTAAAGCTTCGTGTGTCATCTTGGTCGAACTCATGTTGCAACATTCGTCTTGAATCTCTCTGATCCATGGTATCCACTTTCAGAATCTGAAGAGAAGCTATCATCTCAGAGAGATATCTGTCAAGTAATTACAAGAAGATGATCAAAGATGCTACAACATAACTTGCACCGGCTTGAGATATGAGTTTAATTAGCTTGAATCTCTCTGATCCATGGTATCCGGTTGTTTTCAGGTTGTCTTCATCGTTGACCACTATCTCTCGGATAACAACTGAAAAGTTGTCTCATTAATTCCAATTCCAATTCCACCGGTGCAATCAGAATCTGAAGAGAAGCTATCATCTCAGAGAGATATCTGTCAACGATGATGGCGCAGAGGTTAGCGGTAACTTTAAATTTTGAATGATCGTCGGTTTGCTCTCTATATACCAATCAACAGTAGCGATCATTACAGTTATTTTGGAATGTTTCTGATCATTGTCAGAGGGTCACTATTCATACATAAAGAGATAAAGGTTGTACACGAGTATAATCAAACAAGGGTTGCCCGGAGTTTGATTAGCTTGAATCTCTCTGATCCATGGTATCCACTAACCGTAGCGATCATTACAGTTAGATATGAGTTTAATTAGCTTAAATCTCTCTGATCCATGATATGAGAGCAATAATCCATCGAGAACTTGAGAAAGAGAGAATAAGAGAAGAGATAATAACATATGAGCTACAACATAACTTGCACCGGCTTGAGATATGAGTTTAATTAGCTTGAATCTCTCTGATCCATGGTAACTTTAAATTTTGAATGATCGTCGGTTTGCTCTCTATATACCAATCAACAGTAGCGATCAGAGAAAGATTTAGTTGAAAGTGGATACAATGGATCAGAGAGATTTAAGCTAATTAAACTCATATCTCAAGCCGGTGCAAGTTATGAAATGACACATGCAGAATGTAATGTCATGCACAATGTGATTTGTATTAATGGCAAAGTGATTTGTAAGGGAAGAAGAAGAGAATGTTATATATGTTTACCTTCCCATGGAAACTCTGAAGACCCTTAACGGAGGTTTGCTAGAGGGTCATTGGTCTTCAGAGTTTCCAACCCCTAATACATTCATCAAAGGATATTCATGTGAGAATGATTTTGTACAAGATTCCTATGCAAGCAAGTCAAATTCAGTTGTTAGACCAACTTGAGATATGAGTTTAATTAGCTTAAATCTCTCTGATCCATGATATGAGAGCATAAGAGAAGAGATAATAACATATGAGCTTCAACATAACTTGCACCGACTTGAGATATGAGTTTACAGGTAAAGAGATGAAAACCACTACTAGGGTTCTTTTCAGTGAAGGCTGCGAAAAGCATGCAGCGGATGATTGCCAATGAGATTGATAACTGGACAGGTTAGCCAGGTGTTTGTCAAAAAGGTAGAGCACACCACTAGAGCAAAAAGTTGTGTGTATGAATAGTGACCCTCTGGCAAACCTGCCATTAATCGGTTTTATTTAGCGTAAAAAGTTCATTGTACATATACCTCCTTATTTAAAAACAAATCACATCATTGTAGAGGTTACTAGGTTACTCATTACCGTTGGACGTTGAAGGTAAACATGGACAGTGAGAAGTGAGATTGATAACTTCTTTATGGAAGTTGCTAAAATAGTTAAACAAAAGCTGAAATTGAACAGTTATTTGGCAACATACTTGAAATCAATGGGAAGATAAACAATCCTCATCCACAATGTTCTTACCTATGAGTTTAATTAGCTTGAATCTCTCTGATCCATGGTATCCACTTTCAGAATCTGAAGAGAAGCTATCATCTCAGAGAGATATCTGTCAAGTAATTACAAGAAGATGATCAAAGATGCTACAACATAACTTGCACCGGCTTGAGATATGAGTTTAATTAGCTTGAATCTCTCTGATCCATGGTATCCACTTTCAGGCTGTCTTCATCGTTGACCGCTATCTCTCGGATAACAACTGAAAAGTTGTTTCATTAATCTATAAATAAATCCTTACAAAATATTTTTAAATTAAATCTTTGAGCATACCACACTTAGAGGGTCACTATTCATACATAAAGAGTATAATCGTGATGTGATGGATTTTTATATCTGCAACTTAGTTCCTTTTTACCTGGTTGCAAAGGAACTTCAGGTCAGCCAGACCTTTGTCAAAAGCAAGTGTGAAGATCAAGATCAAGAAGAACAGTACGGTCAACGATGAAGGTGTGTTGTATGTATAAAATTGTGAATAATTGTAGTGTGTTCGGTGCAGTCGACGAACATCATTCAAAATTTCAACTTCCCGTTCAGGTGCTTAAGTCCACCTTGAAGACTGGATACCATGGATCAAAGAGATTCAAGCTAATCAAACTCATATCTCAAGTTGGTCTAACAACTGAATTTGACTTGCTTGCATAGGAATCTTGTACGAAATTATACAGTTATTTGGAATGTTCCTGATCATTACAGTGAGATTGATAACTTCTCTATGGAAGCAACAAATTCAAAACAGAGGTAGGGTTTCCAGAGGGTCACTATTCATACATAAAAGACCAAGAAGAACAGTACGGTCAACGATGAAGGTGTGTTGTATGTATAAAATTGTGAATAATTGTGAGAGTCGATATGAGAGCAATAATCCATCGAGAACTAGAGAAACAGAGAATAAGAGAAGAGATAATAACATATGAGCTACAACGACGTCGTATTTTGGAAGCTGAAGTTCGGAGAGAACTAAATATTCGGTTGTTGATTTTCTTCTCTATACAGAGTGACGATAGGCGTTTTCGATTTCCAAATGAATCAACGACTTAAACTTGACATCATCAACCACGTATAGTCAAATATTTATTCTCCATATCCATACCTTGTTTCAAGTATCTTGTAAAATTCATTTCGTCTTCAAGACTCCTATGAGTCAACAAAGGTTGACTTTTTTGAGCATTAACAATGACTATATTACATTATTATTATTATTATTTTTTATTATATTTGTAATTTAGTTCCTTTGTTTTATTATTATAATAATTTATTATTATCAAGAATTGGAAATTAGTAAAACGATTTATGAAAGTATCAAGAATCAGAAATTAGTAAAACGATTTAATAAATCATTGCTCAGACGTTAGGGTTTGATAAACACAAAACTTATTATTTATAAAGCAACAAAAACACAAATCGTACCGTGAAATAAAGAGAGGCCCATTAGGAGTGCCGTGGAGGAAGATCGTCGGTTTGCTGTAGTCGATGATGGCACAGAGGTTAGCGGTAACTTTAAATTTTGAATGATCGTCGGTTTGTACAATGATGTGGTGTCTTCAATGATTCTAAAAAACTTGAAAGTAATTACACCGGCTTGAGATATGAGTTTGATTATTATCGTATTTGCAACTTAGTTCCTTTCTCTCGAAAAACAATCCGATTGTTAAAAAGTATCAAGACTATCAAAAAGTAATTATCATTTCTTGACATGCTTGGTAACACCTTGATCTGTAATATCTGAAAATTATCATTTCTCAAAAAGTAATTAAAAACACTTAAAAATGAATTAAAAACAATTGTTGCGAGTTAGGTTTAGTCGGAGGACCACGTACAATGATTCATCAAAGTTGTACAAAGCTGGATGTTTTTACTGGAAAACCAAAACGAGCAATTAACGAAGCGAAACGGAGAGTTATAATTTTCTTGGCTAGGAAACAACTTAAAATAACCAAAAATGAATTAAAATTATTTTTTGGTGATTAACAGATAATTTTAAATAATTAAAAGAAAATCATTTTTTTTAAAAAAAGGCCAAAGTACCTCGCTTTGGTCAAAGCGAGGCGCCTGTGGTCTAATCAAACCACTAAAGCACCTCGTTTTGGTCAAAGCGAGGCACTAAAGCACCTCGCTTTGACCAAAGCGAGGCACTAAAGCGCCTCACTTTGACCAAAGCGAGGTGCTTTGGCCTTTTTTTAAAAAAAATGATTTTCTTTTAATTATTTAAAATTATCTGTTAATCACCAAAA
This sequence comes from Ambrosia trifida, assembly GCA_028751855.1. Classification (NCBI taxonomy): domain Eukaryota; kingdom Viridiplantae; phylum Streptophyta; class Magnoliopsida; order Asterales; family Asteraceae; genus Ambrosia; species Ambrosia trifida. Next base: position 55,524,531 of record CM054123.1, on the reverse strand, counting down.
AATAATTTTAATTCATTTTTGGTTCTTTTAAGTTGTTTCCAAGCCAAGAAAATTATATCTCTCAGTTTCGCTTCGTTAATTGCTCGTTTTGGTTTTCCAGTAAAAACATCCAGCTTTGTACAACTTTGATGAATCATTGTACGTGGTCCTCCGACTAAACCTAACTCGCAACAATTGTTTTTAATTCATTTTTAAGTGTTTTTAATTACTTTTCGAGAAATGATAATTTTCAGATATTACAGATCAAGGTGTTACCAAGCATGTCAAGAAATGATAATTTTCAAATATTGCAGATCAAGGTGTTACCAAGCATGTCAAGAAATGATAATTTTCAAATATTGCAGATCAAGGAAAGAATAAAAATACGTGATGCACATACCGTGAGTGTAGTCGACGAACATCATTCAAAATTTCAACTTCCCGTTCAGGTGCTTAAGTCCACCTTGAGATATGAGTTTAATTAGCTTGAATCTCTCTGATCCATGGTATCCGGTTGTTTTCAGGTTGTCTTCATCGTTGACCGCTATCTCTCGGATAACAACTGAAAAGTTGTCTCATTAATTCCAATTCCAATTCCAATTCCACCGGTGCAATCAGAATCTGAAGAGAAACTATCATCTCAGAGAGATATCTGTCAACGATAATGGCGCAGAGGTTAGCGGTAACTTTAAATTTTGAATGATCGTCGGTTTGCTCTCTATATACCAATCAACAGTAGCGATCATTACAGTTATTTGGAATGTTTCTGATCATTGTCAAAGGGTCACTATTCATACATAAAGAGATAAAGGTTGTACACGAGTATAATCAAACAAGGGTTGCCCGGAGTTTGATTAGCTTGAATCTCTCTGATCCATGGTATCCACTAACCGTAGCGATCATTACAGTTATTTGGACTGTTGCTAAATTAGTTAAACAAAAGCTTAAATTATACAGTTATTTGGAATATTCTTGATCATTACAGTGAGATATGAGTTTAATTAGCTTAAATCTCTCTGATCCATGATATGAGAGCAATAATCCATCGAGAACTTGAGAAAGAGAGAATAAGAGAAGAGATAATAACATATGAGCTACAACATAACTTGCACCGGCTTGAGATATGAGTTTAATTAGCTTGAATCTCTCTGATCCATGGTATCCGGTTGTTTTCAGGTTGTCTTCATCGTTGACCGCTATCTCTTGGATAACAACTGAAAAGTTGTCTCATTAATTCCAAAACCTAAAGAGAAGATATCATCTCAGTGAGATTGATAACTTCTCTATGGAAGTTGCTACAATAGTTAAACAAAAGCTGAAATTGAACAGTTATTTGGAATGTTTCTGATCATTACAGTTATGCCTTTTTTGGTGAAATGAACTTGAAGAAATGATTTGGTGGATATATCATGAGTTAAACAAAAGCTGAAATTGGACGGTTATTTGGAATGTTCCTGATCAATACTTTTCATGCAAGCAAGTAAAATTCAGATCATTACTTTTCATGCAAGCAAGTAAAATTCAGTTGTTGGACAGTGAGATTGATAACTGGACAGGTTAGCCAAACCATACGAGGGTGGCAGGAAAAAGTTGACATTTTGATCCAAAGGAAATTCAGGTTAGCCAGACGTTTGTCAAAAGAACATTTTTTATAATAATTATATTAAAAAAAACAAAAAAACTAACTCAAAAGATCAAAAATAAAAAAAAACTTTTTGATCCGAAGAGCCTCGCTTAGGCCTAAGCGAGGCGCTTCGAATTCAAAATCAGCTTTTTATGCCCCCTCGTACTGACCTCCTCTGATTGAATTCAAAGCGCCTCGCTTAGGCCTAAGCGAGGCGCTTTGAGGGGGTGGAAATAGAAGATCGGGGTGGGAATAGACCGAGCCTTTTTATTTTTTATTTTCCTTAGACAATTTTTATTTTTTATTTTCCTTCACTTTGGTAAGTTTTTTATTTTAATATAGGCACACATATATGGTTAGGAAGCTGATAAAATCTTTATTATAGGAAGCTTATAAGTTTTTTATTTTATTGTAAGAAAATATTAATTATTCGGAAAGAAAAATCGTTTTTAATGTTATATTTTAATTATATTTAGGTTTGTATTGAAAAAAATGATTTTGATTGGTTTTTTCATTTGTTCTCACGGTTCTCGCGATATTTAGCGTTCTCAGGATAACCCTCCCTTGTGTGTGTGTATATATATATATATATGTAAAGGTTCGGGTACAAATGCTATATTTCGTGAGAAGGATCAAGAATTGACATGTACGCACCATGTTTTAGATTTAAGTATGATGTTTTAGGTTGTTTTTGCTAGAAAAACATCAAATACAAGAATTTAAAACACAATGCAATGTACTATAGCCATGGAATCTAAAACATAGTTAAAACACACGGCTAAAACATACCAATGTAGAGCACATGTTCTTAGCATTGTGTTTTAAGTTTTTAAGCTCAAAATACAGTGTTTTGTGTTTTTAATCGTTATGTTTGATGTTATTTTAGCATAAACAATCCAAAAATCATGAATAAGTGCAAAAAATGATGCATACATATCAATTTTAATCCTTCTCACACTTCTCAGGAAATATGGTCTTTGTACCCTAACCCCACCATATATATGATAGGTTTGTAATTTATATTATCGATATACTTACTTATTTTTTGATGATGTCGATACGGGTACATATGTTGTTCAAATGATGTCGGTTTAATTTGATTTGTTATGGTACCAACACTTTACGGTATAAATTGAAATATTTGTGTTATATTTTCGGTACGAATTCATTTTCGACAAAATTTATACTATAATGTTGAAAAGAAAATTATGCGTAGTTACGTATTTCGGTATTTGATGTTTAAAAAACTAACAACGCAAGCTACTCTCATTCAAGTTATCGGAGGAGGAATCGCCTGGTTCTGAGGTGTTTGGTGAGCCGTATAATTCGTGGTATGTGTTTCCGAGATAGAGGGGGAGAGAGAGATTCGATGTTTAAAAAAACTAACAACGCAAGCTACTCTCATTCAACTTATTAGATGAGGAATCGCCTGGTTCTGAGGTGTTTGGTGAGTCGCATAATTCGTGGTATGTGTTTCCGAGAGAGCGAGAGAGATAGAGATAGAGAGAGAGAAAGGGAGAGAGAGAGAGGGAGGGAGAGAGAGAGAGGGGGAAAGAAAGGGAGAGAGAGAGATGGAGAGAGAGGGGGGAGGGAGGGAGAGAGAGGGAGAGAGAGTGATAGAGGGAGAGAGGGGGAGAGGGAGAGAGAGAGGGATAGGGAGAAGGAGAGAGGGAGAGAGAGAGGGGGGGTGTGGGGGTGTGTGTTTAGTTTGGAATTAAAAATAAAGATTTGGGTTTTTATATATTATTTAGTTTATTTAACTTCAACATATTTTTTAATTTGTTTTTATATTGTAAGGGCATTTTTGTCCTTTCACAACAAGTTAAAAGATATATTGAATGGTGTTACTAAATTGGAATCAGATTGTTACAATAGAAAAACCAAGTACTCAATTAAAAATTTTAGAATTTGACACAAATAATTAAAATCATCACTCAATAGCAATCAAATCAAAACCAAATGCATCTAAACTCAATTTAGTAAAGGCTTTGTTTTATCTTCTGTAGCCAAAGTGTTGATGCATAATTAAATTTTGTCACGAGATTGTGATCTGGCTAAAACAGGCTTAGATATATGTAATAGGTGTTTACATTTTGTGACAGTTATAACGGGGCAAGACATTAGTCAAGTTAGTACGTTAGCGTGTATGTGAGTATGGCATTAGGCGAATGGCTCCACAAAACTCACGCGTTTACTAGCCTCTTTAGACACATCTCATCGTTTAATTGGTTAGTTTGTGGGTCGGATACACGCTCAAGAATTTTCATTTAACCCTATAGATGTTTATTTTAATAATTTCTTATCGGTCAATGTTTAATTTTATGATTTTCCCTTTATTAATATAACATTTTTTTGAAAATAATCATGAAATTTATTAAAATAATCTATATATATATATTGCAAAGGGATTAATCCTACATGTCATGCTCTTATGCAATCTCTTCTTTGAGAGATGCCACATAGGATGTGATGTGGCAACTCTAAACCAATTAAAAACAAGAAATAAATATGATTTTACTTAATCTATTATAATCTTTAATCTAATCTATTAAATACCTAATCTATTAAATCTAAATATTAAACCTTTATTATTTTATCTCTCGTGTTTCCTCCCATAACTTTTAAACGTTAATATCTTTTATATACAAGATTTTTTAAAGAAAAAAATTACACCAAATTAACGAGCGTTTTATTATCTTTCCAACGAGTACCATAGTGCTATATAAAAATCGGAGAAAAAAATGACTATTTTTTGTAACCCGACAAGTATTGTGTTGGGTTTGGGATTAGTTTAAAAAAATTGTGGGTTTGGGTCGGGTCTGGGATTAGGTGATACCCGACCCGATTACCCGAAACAACATACCCAAATACCCAAACTACATACCCGATCATATACCCATGAATTTTTTAACGCATCACATAACCCTTAGACTAATGCGTTCGATATTTCAATAATTAACTTTTTTTTTCTTATTTCATGTTAGTTCTTTTTAGAATGATCGATTACAAACTTCCGAATTCATTTGTAATGGCACTAGATTTATACCCTGTCGCAGAGATTCGTTTTTTTATATTGGAATACTAGCTTTTATCCCGGGAGTGTCCCGGGGTTGAAAAATATAACCATTCTAATAATAATAATACTAATAATAATAATCATTACTCTTGTAATTAAATAAATAAAAAAATAATCTTGCTATAAGGTGACACCATGTGTTGCAGTGTTGCGTGATTCTTTCTCCTAGCTTCTCTTTAGAAGAGTAAAATTCCAATGATAGCATGGCGATTGAGCTGAATTTCAATATCGTAGATAAGAACCTGGTTTAAAAGAAAAAACATGATTAATTTGTGTTTTTTTCCTGTATGAACAAAACCCCACAAAAAATAATCGTTTTTTTCTCCGTTTTTTATATAGCAATATGGTACTCGTTGGAAAGATAATAAAACGCTCGTTAATTTGGTGTAATATTTTTATTTAAAAAATCCCGAATATAAAAAATATTAACGTTTAAAAATTATGGGAGGAAACCTAAGAGAGAAAAATTTTAATTTGTTTTTAAATTCTTTTTTTTTTTCTAAAATAACTCAATTTAATTTTAGTAATTGAGAATTGAGAGATAGAGAGATAAATTTAGGGTTTTATGTTTATCTTTTTTTAATTAAAAAAGGAAATAATTCAAAAACACTAAAATCTTTCAATGATGATGCCACGTGGCAGTTTCATGGAAAGATTGAAGGCACCATTGCACGCCACGTCAGCAATGTTCAATTCTTTTATATATATTAATAGATGATAACTTATGGCAGAGATTTGTTTAAAATAATAATAATAATATATTATTATGTTATATTAGATATTTCAACCCGGGACGCTCCTGGGATAAAAACTAGTGATAAATAAAGTTAACGAGAGGATTGAAAATGGAATATAATCCGATAGGAAGCCTTCACTTGATTCCTCCGTTAGTTTAGGTTGGCAGTTTCTCATATCCACTGTCATTTGTTGTCTCTTTAAGCTTTTCAATGTTTTATTTATTTAATCTCCCCAATTCAAAGAACGATTTGATATCCATATGTTTATACATTTTTTGTATTTTTGATGTATTATTTTTTAGAAAATGCTTGCCATGTAGTTGTATAGCTAGTATTAACTATTAAGTGCCACACCGTTGCGGTGGGCGTAAAGTTGTGTCAAATAGTACCAATGTCACATCATCGTCATCAACCACTAACACCGGAAAAAAACTTATAAAAATAAATTTTGGGCTAATCACTCAATTAATCAGTGCGTGATTAATCACCGATTAGTTGGACCAAATTGGTACTAGTCCGACATAAAAAACTCAAAATTATGTAAAAAATGAATTCAAACAGGTCAAAACTGGAGCAAATCGATAAAATAAAACAAGTTCTTACCTCAAAATTGGATGATAATCCATGTTTTAGAAGCAAAATCGATGAAACTCCATGAACCCTAGTTGCGTTTGATGGTTCCTTACGATGAAAGAAAGAACGGGGATGAAAAAAACGGGATATGGTCAATGATAGAGAAGATTAGGGTTATTTAAGTTTAGGTAATTTAATATTTAAACCCCTTCCATATTCACTAGTTTATATTTGGCCCCTAAATTTCTAAATTTATACATATAAAGTATAAAATTAGCATTATATATTTATAAATTTGGAAAATATATGTATATAAAATCTAATTCGATTAATCCTGATTAATTCGATTAATCGATAGTCAGTACCCACCAGCCGACTAGCACCTATCGAGTTCTACAATATTGGTGACGGTGGACTATCCGGTGACGACCCGGGTCCCTAAGTCTATCAAAGTTTAAGGTGCAACAAAGTGGTTAAATGGAATGGGCGGTAATAAATGAAATGAATTGAATTGTCAAGGTGTCGGAAGCGGAGAACATGAGCGTTATAAACGGTGAGGGGAACGTGGTCGGGACCAGAAATCAAAACAATGTTTCTCATGTGTCACATCAAGCACCATAATCCACCCTGTCTTTGCCCTCAACCTACCAATGGTGTAAAATAACTAGAATCCAATAGTTCAAATATACTTGCATGTATATATTTTACTACTTTTTATTTAGGAATATACTGTAAACTGTTATATTAATGTGATCCAACCTTTTTTCGTAATTTATACAAAGTCAATTGCTTTCCCTGAGATGTTTCAGTGTTGCATAATTACTAAGTTACTACTAGTTATTCAAAATTCATTCTTTACACTACTTAAAAAAAAATACATTTGTTAGACATACAAATTATGACACGCACCATTTAATGACATGCATTTTTGTATGTCATAAAAAAATGTCATAGTTTATAAATTATGCTAAATTTATGACACTTATTTTTGTGTGTCATCATCTTAGTGTCATAACACAAAAAAAAAAAAACACTACACTCCATGCTATGTGTCAGTGACGGATCTAGAAACATTTTTCAGTAGTAACGTTTTTTATTTTTTTTCATTTTAGTAGTAACGTTTTTCAAATTTCGTAAAAAAAATCAAATTTTCCACTACGCGCGCGAAGTTGAGCCGCAACGTCCGCAACCCCTACTTGTTATCTACATCCGCCCCTGCTATGCGTGTCAAGATTTTATGTCATGGTTTTTAACTATAAAAACCCAATCATCTCTTTCCCTTCTATTTCCCTCTACAAACCCTAGCCCCCAATCTGTCTTTTGGCTTTCTTCTTCAATCTCTATTGTCTTTCCTCATCATCAGTCAATAACCAAACCTAAGGATAAAAAAATAAATCATCTCCTACCTAAACACGCACACGCAATACGATTAATCATTTAAGTTGATTACGGGGACACAAGGAGATCTGTGAATCAGAATAACCGATTACGAAGGTAACGGAGAAGATACTTAACCCTCTGCAGGCGGATATTCCTCTCCTCGGTCCGCTGCTAACAACCACGACGCCACCACCGAAGAGTTCAGTGACTCCAAGTCACAGGTAACCCTAATTCTGTTTTAATATTATTAATTGCCTCTAGTTTTTTAGCTGATCGTGTTTTAGGATTGTAGATAAATGTTTAGAAGTAAGTTATTGGTACTTTGAGTAAGTAGGTTTGTGTGACACCCGGCAAACTCCGGTTAATAACTTTCGTTAAACTAGTAAGTCTACCTTAGCGAGTCATGCATATTACGTACTTAACTGGGTCAGTCGATTCGTTACGATGATTCTGGGAATCATCGGGAGTCGTTACGATGATCCGCGGGATCATCGGGAGTCGGTCCATAACCATGTGTACAAGGATTGGTGATTCGTGGAATCGTCGGGTTTAACGCACACACGCGAGTCTCGAGTCCCGGGAATTGGTGAACGGTTGTAAACGTGTTAGTTATCGTGCATTATGTGTTTGAAATCATTATGTGACTTGTCGGTATGTGAATACGTGTTTATATGTGTTAAAATAGTGTTTAACGCGCCAAAAACTCATTCTGGAACCGTATAGGCGAATAGGGGATGTTTACTGGCGATTAGGGCTCTAATCGCCAGTATATAGGCGATTAGAGGCCCTACTCGCCTGAACTGATTCCCTACTCGCCTGATCTGATGTACACGAGTCAAAACACCTATAAATACAACCCTTGACTCCCCATTCCCCAAACACCATTTGTGCAACCCTAACTAATCCTAAGCCTCCCACACACCTTGAAACACCTCTGGAACTTGTTTTGCTTCAAAACTCACAATTTCCAAGCTTACACACCTTTCTTTGATAAAATCCAAGGTGTGTTCTTCATCCCAAACCTTTGTAATGTTATTATTTTGGTTCCCCAAAAGTCCAGACCTTGTTTTGATAAGAATGTGTCTTTAAAAACCTTGGAAATGAGTTCTAAAACAAGTCTACACCATAATACTTGCTATATGTGAAGTATTGATGCATATGATGATTTTTGGTGATTATAACATGAATGTTTCCATGAATTTGATGTACTTTTGATGTGTAGGAGTTGTTAGGATGATTATCTATGAGTTTAAGCTATTGTTATAGTGTTTAGATGAAAGTATGCATTTTGACCCATTTGGGTGATTCTTGAAGAATTAGGATGTTATGATATGATTCATTGCTTGTTTATGGTTAGGAATCATGCTAGAATGATGTTATAACATAGGGATGATGAATTGCAAGTTATAGGAGGTGTAATCTGATCTTTACTACTTAGGGAAAGATTTCATAGTTAATGAAACCTAGTACTTTGCCATTTTAGGAAATAATCGCACCGAGGCCGTTAGAGCAGAGATAAATTGGGGGTTTTTGCTTGGAATGGGTTGGCTAATAGTTTAGTTTTGATATTGGGTGTTTTTACATGTTTCGGATCTGATTTAGAGGGTTTAACGCGCGAAAACGCGCGACAACAGTGCTACAGGCGAATAGAACACTAATCGCCTGATGTATCAGGCGATTACAGCCTATTCGCCTGATACATCAGGCGAGTAGCCCCTATTCCCCACTTTACTAGCAATTACAACTCTATTCCCCACTTTACTAGCAATTACAACTCTATTCCCCACTTTACTAGCAATTACAACTCTATTCCCCATTTTTACTAGTGATTACAATTCTATTCACTAGTTTGACTCTCCTAATCACTAGTTGACTTTTCCTAATCACATGTAAGTTTCCTAATCGCGTGTACTGCTGTCGTAAGCGTATTTTGACATCCCGGAACATGATTTGACACCTAGGAACATGATAGGAACCCCGGGATACACCCAATGGCTTAGTAACACGTGTTCGGACCTGTTTATGCGTTAATTGGACATTATGCTAGACTAGGTGAACTCTTGCGCGTATTAAGTGTTTAATTGCATATGTTGCATGATGTCTTGTATTTATCTAACACGTGGGATGTCGAGTCACCAATGGGATGTCGGTTCTTGTCTGGTACGGTCGGTTTAACAGTCAAAGGTGTTTTCAAACGTTTATGGTTATGGTTTGGACATTCGGGGACTAGTTAACCTACGGGTTATTAGTCAGGGTACTTACATACATCTTATGATAGGTCGCCGCTATTTGGGGCTATCATAGCATACTGATTTAACTGTTTTCAAGTAACGCGATCTAAGGTGAGTTCACGGCCCCACACTTTACTAGTTTTGTTTTCGGGGTGAGAAACATGCTTATACGTTTTGATCACACATTTACATGTTATACATTATAAACACACGTTTTCATGTTATACTATGGCTCACACTTTATTACTATACGGTTCATCTAAGTCCCTTAGAAACCACTAATACGGGGATGTAGCGGGGAAATGTGGATAGCGCTATTGGGCCTGACAAACCCCACTCGACGGCTGGAGGCCGGGCGGGTGCATATGGTCTCAATCACACCAGGCTTACCGAAGATGAGGTAGTCTGTAAACAAGGGTATCACACAGTCAGCAATGGTTTCGCCCGTATGAGTAACACACTTGACGCCTAGCTAGCGTACGAACAAGCATAGTATGGACAGTAACAATAACAGTAACGGTAACGGTAACAGTTTTTAAAGGATTAATGAAACGATTATTGAAAAAGAAAACCTGTGAACTCACCAGCATTATATGTTGACATTTTTGGCATGTTTTCTCAGGTCGCTAAGGTAGCGGTTAATGGACTAGGCGCACAGAGTCTGGCACGGCGTCTAGAAGTCTTGTTGCATAGTAAACAATGTTTTTTTGTAAACTGTAATATGTCTTTTGGTTGTAAACAAGAAATGCTTCTGCCGATGGTTCATGGCTCAAAGCATAATGTTTTGGTTGTTTCATGGAATGTCTTACGTATTTTCTTCCATTTAGTTGTCGTTTATTGTGACCGTTGACTTGGATCCTGGTGTGTCACGCGCCTCGCGGTAAAACCCCGCATGTGAAAATTTGAGGGTGTGACAGTTTGTGATGGTTTAGAGCACTAATGTTTTATTCTTCCTTTTCATTTATTATATATATCAAGTTACTAATACAAGACTGCTTTGTAATTGTTTTTACACTGATTGTTTGATAGTTGGATATGGTTTTATGGTCATGGTTTCTCACATTATTTTGGATTAATTCAGGGTTTGACTGTAAAAGAGATGGAAGAGCTTCAGGAAGACATAAAAATGCATCTAGATTTGGACAGATGAACACCCACACATATGTAGTATGATGTGTGATACACAAAGTGCGCGCATATAGATGATAATATTTTAGCTTGTAAACTTTTAAACATGAAAAGTTAGAACTTTTGTATGGTGAGCAATAGCTGCTAATTTAGAGAGTAATGACAAGAGCATTATTAATTGTGTCTTAGGTTGGGGGAGGAGTGGATGTTTACACGGATGCGGATATTGATTTTATTCATGAAGAATGGTCAAGTTATGCCGCGACCTTCATTTTCAAGTGATCCGTATGTTTAGGTGTAGATCTACTAATGTAATGTATAGACACAATGTTTTTGTAACCGTTAATACTTGTGGTACAATTCGACAAATGATTGTAATGGGTTTTTTGGTGGTATATATAATATATGCAGTTTTATTATCAAATTTATTGATTTTGTAATTATAAATATAAATTATATCCAGTGATATTAGTCATTTTGTAGAATATATATATATATGGTAAAAAACAAGGCTCTTCATATCTACACACCCCCTCACTTATCTACACATCCTGACACATTCATATGGGGCGTATGGTATCATACGCCCCATATAGAGGGTGTGTAGATAAAAATGGGGGGTGTGTAGTTACCATGACCCAAAAACAATGACACGCAAAATGTGTCTCATAAAGGTCTGTCATAAATGCATGTAAAAAAATATCATAAATAAGTGTCAAGAATGTATGTCATTAAAGAGTGTCATGAAAGCGTGTCAAAAAAGCATGTCATAAAAGAGTGTCATTAAAGCGTGTCATTAAAAGATGACACACGGTTGCATGTCATAAAAATTTAATGACATGTCATTCGTTAACACTTTTTTGTGTGTCATAAACACTCTTTTATGACGCGCAATGCATGTCAAAAAATGTATTTTTTCTAGTAGTGTTAACAACAATTTTTTTCTTATAAATACCATATAACTTTGCACTTATAAAGATGTAAACTCATACTTGAATGAGAAAATGCTATGTTTTTATGCTTTTTTATGATGGATATGTTGGTTTATTTTTCGTGTTATAATAAATCTTTAGATTTATTTATTAGGTTTAAAAAATAAAACATGATTAAGGTGTTGTTTGTTTTTTCTGCAGGAAAAGGTCTGCAGTCTGCGGACCACATCTGCAGACATCTGCAGGAGAAGAGGTGGACCAAAGGTCTGCAGTCTGCAAGAAGAAGACTGTTTGTTTGTTAATGTCTGCAGGCTGCTGAAATAAATTGAAATTTAAATAAACTGATTTTTTACAGCAGTCGGGTGATAGACGGTGGTGGGTGGTGGTGGACCGTGGTGGGGGTGGACCATGGTGGTAGTGGACGGTGGTGGTGGATGGTGGTAGGTGGTGGTGGACGGTGCCGTGGTTGGTGGTGGACCGTGGTGGTGGTAGACGGTGGTGGTGGTGGGTGGTGGTGGTGGACGGTGGTGGTGGTGGTAGTGGACGGTGGTGAACCGTGGTGGACGGTGGTGGTGGTGGAAGGTGATGGTGGACGGTGGTGGTGGTGGACCGTGGTTTGTGGTGGTGGTGGACGGTGGTGGTGGGTGGTGGTGGACGGTGGTGGTGGTCGGTGGTGGTGGACGGTGGTGGTGGTGGTGGAAGGTGGTGGTGGTGGTGGTGGACCGTGGTTGGTGTGGACCGTGGTGGTTGTGGACCGTGGTGGTTGTGAGTGGTGGTGGTGGTGGGTGAGGAGAAGAGAAGTGGAGAAGACCTTAGAAAACTTTGGAACAAGTCTGCACCAAGAAGAGGTCAGGAAGACCTTTTTGAGTGAAAGGTCTTCCAAAAAACAAACAATCTGCAGACCCCAAACGTCTGCGCGCGTCTGCATGGTGCAGACAAAAGAGGTCAGAAGTGCTTCAGAGCAAAAAACAAACAACACCTAAGTATCTCCAAAGGTATTTTTTTTAATTTAATAATTAATACTTAAAATGCTATTAATCCAATCACAAGTTATTAGATAAATATCAAATTAGATTAAAAAAATAAATAGGTTATATACATATTGTGACAACTTGCACCCTTCATTTTTCATAAATGTGCATAATTGGTTTCTCAACTATTTCAAAATTTTCATTTTTAACCCTCGTATTTTAATAGGACCAAAATTCACAATTTAATAAAACTTATAATTTTTATAAGTAAAAGTATGCATGTTTTATACTCACATCTACACCCGAGCACGTATGTTTCAGACCTTGATACTTAAAGCCCTTAATTTTCGGTCATAAAACAACTTAGAAACAGAAGGAAACAAGTCTAGAACTTAAAATTGATTAAATTAGAAAAATTATTTTAGCCCTCGCGGTCCGCTAAGACAGTCAAAAAGTCAAAGTCCTAGTCAAAGTCTTAGTCAAAATCCTAGTCAAAGTCCTAGTCAAATAGCCAATTCATTTTAAAACCTTACTTTATTGTGTTGACCAATTTTAAAGCCTAATTGAATCCAAAACTAGTATAAAAACCCACCTATGACCCATTAAATTTTGCACATCTAAATCGATTGTTTCAATTTGATTAAACTGTCCCTCATACCTTTCTTCTAGAGTATATTACTTCTACATTTGAAGCTTTGATTATAAGCTCTTGTAATTGGCGAATTAGAAGCTTGATATTTTTTCCTATTCGGTTTCTTTTCTATAAAATTGGACTAGTTTCGTTGTTGAATCTTTGGATTGCTCGCATTTTCACGCTCACTTAGTCATCTAGTCATTTGGCGAAAGTGAGTAATTCCTAACCCCTTTTTGTCTTTATTCACTTTTGGGGTGTTACATGTACACTTATACAAAATACACATGCAAGTTCACATTTTTACAATACAATTCTAGTACATTGTGCATTTGCTTACATATGTGCTTTATGCTTAGACATTACATGTAGAATACATTTGTACTTAGTGAAATCATTAACCATGTACAAGCCGGCCTTAACATTGGATAGCGCTATTGGATTGACAACCCACCTAGGTGATTCTCCCCCTTTTTCATCGGAGAATCCATGGTCTTGTTAAGTTATTATCCATTTATTGGATAAGTACACCGCCGTTCATTTTAGTACATTTATACAGTCACAGGATTGATTTCGCTCATTTGTATGATACATAGCTTACATAAATGCACTGTAGTTTGCACTTGAATTGTATAACATTTTTCCAACTTACTATATGTATTAAAACTAGGAATGCTCACCAACATTTCATATGTTGACAAAACTTATTTTGTACATGTTTCAGGCGCAGTTTGATCTTAGTTCCATAGCATTGGATTTTAGTGCTTGCTTTTAATAATTTATTTCAAATTTCATGTTTTGTTCAAACTTATGTATTTTTCCCATTTCATCCATGTAAGCCAATTTAAATTATACAATAATATTTACATTTTAGTATCATGTGCTTTTGAACAATTGTCACTACGTGACACCTCGATGATTCCATCATCGATTAGGGTGTTACACATATACATATATATATATATATGTATATATATATATATAACGAATAAAGATAACGATAAACAAATGTATATCTTACGATATAAAAAAATAATGTGGTTTGAATTAAACTTCATTTTGAATAAAATTTATACTGGAGTTTGAGGAAAAAAATAAACACACTTGTTATTCAATTTTTTTAACATAGCTTTAAATATAAAAATCATAATATATTTTAAATACAAGTTCGTGTTCAACAAAATTTATACTGAAATGTTGAAAAAAAAACAAACATAACTGTTATTCAAAAATTTTAATATATTTTACGATATCACTAAAATAATCAGTTTTGAATATAACTCCATTTTAACAAAATTTATACTAGGGTATCAATAAAAAAAACACCTGCTATTTAGCTTTTTTGTAAATAATTTAACGAAAGCTAATTATAAGAGAAAAACAAATTAATAAAAAATTAATTTTTTTGAACTCGTATATATTTTTTATAATATAAATTATGAAACTGTAAATAAAGAACAAATCCTTAACACTGTTTGTGTTTATAATATATGTAATATAATATAATAATATTATTTTAGGAAAGCATGTAATATATTCGTAGAGTTAAAATATACTTTGAGTCCCTGTGGTTATACCTAATTTGCTTGAAAAACCCCTAATTCTGAAAATTAGTTCCCCGAGTTTCTATTGTTTTCGACATTGGTCAATCAAATCTCCCCTATAATGGACATCCTCTTTTATTCTATTCTATTCTATTCTATATTAATAAAAGAAAACACATGAGGGACACATGACACTCCCTCATGAAGTTTCTTATTTTATATTTAAAATTAAAATAATATAATTTTTTAATTTATTTTTTTATTTAATAATCCGCATTCATTATGTTTTAATTATTTCGGTTACAACTATGATTATTAATATACTTACCAAAATTTAATTTAATATATTTACACAATGTTTTTATAAATTAACTAATACAATTATATATATACTTAAAATTTTCCTTTAAACATTTTGTAATGTCGTTTTTGTGTGCCCTTGAGTCCTTGCTTTGAGGACTTCTTGTGGCGTTTTTGAATGAAATTCACTTTTCAAAAAAAAAAAATATTTATACATAAAATTAGAAATAAATTATTGGACATAGCTAAAAATATGTTTATTAACTAAACAAAGTAAGAATTATCAAACAAAAAAGTATTGATTCTTTTTAAATAACGTATTTCTATGTTATTAATTTGAATGTAAATCGTGTACCTTAATTAACCTATTATAATAACATGGTCATTCACTCAAAGTTAAAACTACATTTGTTACAATGCTTGACAAATGATTATGAAGTTTTATTATTACTGGATTTGGTTATTATTTTTAGATGTTAAATATGCTCAACAATATAAATTAATTTTAGATGTTAACATTAGTTCAAAAGTAAAAATAAACAATTTAGTAGTAACACAATGTAATTAGTTAAGCTTTTGTGAGACAAACATATTTTTCTGAACAAATAAAATAAAATAAATCAAACCATATTTGTTTTTAATATTTTATTTAACACTAAATTAAATATGCTTGGTTACTTCTGTACTAAATGATTATACACTAAAGGTTAAATATGCTTTGGAAGAAACCTAATGTCAAGCTCCAAAATATTGGGAAATATTGGTTACTTATGTACTAAATTATATATATATATTTTTTACTTAGGCCGATGAATAATTTTTATTTTTTTCGGTTGTTTACAAGAAATTATTTTTAATATAATATGTAATTTAATTTGATTTAGTTACATTTATATACTTATACATACTAAATTTAAATTGTTCAACCCATGTATCACATGGGTACATAACCTAGTTATGTTATCAAGGAAGTCAAAAGACAATTATGTCCCTCGTTCTCTTCCATTATGAGTTCTTATGCTTTGTTGTTGTCACTCACATGTGTACCTCCCTCATCCTTTGCTCACAATCACAATCAACCTCCATCACCACCTTTATATGTATCTATATTTCCATATTCAAAACAATAAAATCCCCTATTTTGTGCTATAGAAGACAACGTAATTTGTCACCTTTAAAGACATAAATTATTTAAATCACTCCTAACATGATTCCCATTTAAATCAACATACTTATGATCCACCAATGTATTAAGTTCAACACTTTAAAATTTAAACTTCCCACCATTTAAAAGCCCAAACGACCAATTATCAATAAAAGATACACCGGAACCGAAATTGAACCGTTAACCGAAACCAAACAAAACCAAAATCATTTGAAAACTGAATTAAGCAAAAACCGAATTAACTTAAAATTGGGTTATTGGTTGTTTGTACCCATAGTTAACAAAACCGAAACCGAACATTCATATATTCTTAGCTTTTATTCATCTATTTTATATTTTCATACCCCAATTTTATGTACTTCTAAGCAAAAATTATGGTATTGGTTATCGACCAAATTAACTGAAACGAACTGAAAATCAACAATCTAACAAAATAAACCAAACCAATTAACGAATTGGTTAATAAGATCGATTAACAGATGACTTTAGTTTCCGTTGATGCTAATAACTGAACTAAAACGAAGCTAACCTTACACACCCTTAAAAGTGTATGTGTTCCCCATCACATCACGCAACTGGTAGTATTCATATAAACATTTTGTCATTGTGGTTTTGAAGAGAACTTACTACGTCTTTTTTTTTTTTTTTTTTTGAAATGAAGTACGGACAAAATGGGAGAAGATGACATAACATAAAGAGACCTCTGATGAAACAATGTCGTTTCTGTGGACTTATTAAATATTAATCTCATTCTTTTATTTTTCTTTTCAGAAGTCATCGATCCCATTTATCATGCTTTTGCTGCGTTTTTGCATACACTTTTAGGGGCTATTATTTTCTCATTTTCATTTATTTATACTTATGTTGTTATAGTGAATAAGTAGAAAAATATATAGATTTTTCAACAAATTTACATATGAGGTAGTTCAATACATAACATAATTTAATACACAGGACTAGGTTATGTAACCATGTATACTACTTTTTTCTTTCCTCGAAACAATCTTTTTACGTTACCTTCTAATTTATCAAAATGAGCAAATACTCCCATCCCAATTTCTCTGTGTACACTTCCAAATCCGTGAGATCATATCATATGGCTACTATGTTTTCCGTTCATATATATAAATACTTATCAGTTGATTTTTCATTAGACCTTTCATATCTCACCATTATATTTATGGTAAATGTCTAATATTAAGAGCCCTAAAAATCGTTGTTTATG
The DNA here is from genome assembly GCA_028751855.1 of Ambrosia trifida. Classification (NCBI taxonomy): domain Eukaryota; kingdom Viridiplantae; phylum Streptophyta; class Magnoliopsida; order Asterales; family Asteraceae; genus Ambrosia; species Ambrosia trifida. The sequence continues at coordinate 55,507,035 of CM054123.1, read as the reverse complement.
TATCTGATATATGGAATGCGTAACTCCCATATTTTACCTTTTTTTGTCACATATTTTAAACTCACTTACAACTTTTAATGAACATGTCCAATTTATAAACGAGGGTGCAATTTGTTCGCAATAGGTGATATAAAGTACGATGATATTAAAAAGGTGACTAAGCGGGCTTGAACATACATGCGATCCATAACGACACTTGCTTTTCAAACTTGGTTCCCTTATGTGTGTTGCCTAAAGTATATACCTAAACATACTACAAAACCAATCACTCTAAATAATTAAGGTCAATATGGAACATTTATTATATTATAACTGTTTGGTAACTTCAAAGTGGTCAATTTGTCTCAGTAGCTTAACCTAGAAAGTCAAATCTTTATTCGTAAATTTCACGATGGCTTATATTTTAACAACGGACCTACATAAGCTTTCACATTCCATCTTTCAAACTCCTATTTTTTTTTTTTCTGAGCATTCAACTTCATTAAAGAAAGCAAGCCGATCCACAAACTAGATATCGATGACAACCGATTTGACTTTATTGCATTGTTATCATGTTTTGTTCGCCATCATAGATGATTTGCTTGGGAGATAGATTTCTAGAAGGTCATTCTAGAAGGTTAACATCTTATTTGTATGTGTCGACTACCTTAAAAAAACTAAATATGTACACGTTCGATTTAAAACAAATCCACATGAACACGTTCGATTTTTTTTTTTTTTTATGGAAATATCAAATGTTGGAACTCTTTTAGTGCAAACTTGTGCACACACGACGTTTTTGTTTAATGTACCATTGGTAATGAAATAAATAAAAATAAATTTAATTATAATAACATAAGTGTACCATTGGTATTATCTTTAATAATATATAATTAAGAAAAAGATCAAACAAAGTTGATTACCTTGTCTACTTTGGTGAACAACGAGATAATGAGATAATAAAGCAAGTTGGTGGAGACCACGAACGTTTTAATAGTCTTTAGCTTACTAAACAGCTTTTGAAATTTGTGGTCATATCACTATTTAAAAGTAATTAACTGGCCCACTAATGTTTCGCATGTCACTGCTAACGTTTAGATTTATATTAAAAAACAATAGAGTTATACGTTAATATTGTTTTATATTGCTTTTCATGTATCTATGTTATAACAAAAGTCTATATTATAAATACTTATATGTGTGTGTGGTTCAATAAATTCGTTAAGAGTGAAATTCAAACTATAATAACATATGTTTATATTTCAACTTTCAAGTGATGATTAGTCTTCAAATTCCATTTACCCCCTTAGTCACCACCCACATTTCACAATCAGAAGTTTCAAAAGTTCTAGCCCAGAAATACACTTCCAAATGAATGCCAAAAATGAGCTTCACAATGGTAAAATCGGATGTGGCATTTCTGGAGGGCTAAAAACCACAAAAATGGCTTAGATCACCTGTAGTGGTAATGTGAAATGGGCATGGATGACACAAAAAACGCCCAATAAAGCCCCAACCCCGCCCCAAAGGCGTTTTTCTTCAAATTCGAGTCTGAGCGTTGGGTATATAATGCCAGTTGATGGCGTGGAGAGAGAGAGAGAGAGAGAGAGAGAGAGCACTTTTCAGATAGACGAATTTGATTGGTGGGAGACTAGGAGTGGCTTGGTGGGGCGTGAAATTTCACCCCCACTACACATAGTCTTAGTGGCCATGCTGTGATGTTTTTATAAATATTTTCAAGGGGCTAAAACTATTTTGTGCCTCAATTGGAATTTTAATTTCAGACAATTTTCACGTCAGATAAAATTTGTTCATGTAGATTTATGTAGCACAATAGGTTTTGAAGGTTTCAATTGGATCGAAAAAGAAAACAAAACAAGTTCGGACACAGTGAATTGTGATAACTTATCACAGACTTTTTTCTTAGAATATTATTATTCAAAACGAAAGGCACAATACAAAATTCCAATGAAAAAAAAAAAAAAACAAATGCAGACACCTACCTTTATACTAAACGAACCTTGGGTAAAAAGAAAACTACATCCTATTTGACTTAGGATAGGACTCTCAATGATAACACTAAATAATTAAAAACAAAATTTAAATAACTACTAAATTTCGAACTTAAGCAAATCTTCTTGCAGTAGCCGACTTTAATTAACTCCTTGCAGCCAAATCCTCATTATTTCAATTTAAACAACCAGCTTTATCTATAAACTTTGAGTAGATCCATCTTCAACATACTAGCTAACCCAGGTCAAATAATTTAATGAGCCAACAGGTTTAGTGTTTTTTTTTTAATAATTAGTTTCTTTTGATAAATCTATAAATTGCTATTCCCTCCCTGTGAATAAGAAAAAAAATATACAAACTTCAAAGACTTCTATAAAAAAGTAACAACCTCATATTGATTAGTAAAAAGGATGAAAACTGTGTTAATATTTTTAAAGGCGTTCAACCAAAGTTTTATAATTAACCAATAAAATTCAACAGACTTAAAAAAATATTGGCTAAAACCCCTTGTTTTCCAACAATTTATATGAATTTTAGTCACATCATGGGTGAAAATATTGGTCTACCAGTAAAATCAATTATGTATAGTGAAAACACTTTAAAGCTATGATCTGAAAGCATATAACTGTGGCCTTGAAAGAAAAAAAAAAGGAAAGATATAAAGGAAAGCAAATCACTGTGTTTAGATGGTGGAAGAGAACACATTTTTTTTTTCAAATCTTGTTAAATCCACAACAATACAATGTTTCTTTTTAATTTTTTTTTGCTTGTTAGACAGTAGAAGAGATGAATTGGTTGAGGATATTAATATACTAACACCATCCGCTGTGGGACGCCAGACGTGAGCCACCGACTTCACTCTCAAGCAATCTCATCGCCTGTGCTCACTTGACCCTGTTGTGGCTAGGGGTGAGCACCGGCGCGACCTGTGCTCAAATTGTCCCGTTAACACACGCGAGCACCATCGCGTGTGCTTGCATCGGGGATCTTCATGTGTGCCCACGCCAAGGCTGTTGTGGTTGGAGGTGAGCACCGGACTGAAACCTTGCTCGCGCCGGTGGTCGCTCAAAGCTCACAACGGACAACCTAACATGTCAATCTTTATAGCTTATTACATTACAAGTGTATTATACAACAAACAATACCCAAACTAAGTAAAATCTTAAATGATAGAATAGTTGATTCCAGAAAGAGCCTCATTATCAGTGCACGAGTACATTATATTAGAACAATGAGGCTAAACAAAAAATATCTAATAATCTAGTAATACAATATAAGTAAGCTAACATTTAGTAAATGGTGAAAAGTGTAAGAAAGTATGATCGCTTGACTTTGATTATTCAACATATACAACTATTTATAGTACAAGATGGGACACAAATCATGGAAGGAGAATTATACATAATAAATACATTGACTATACAATAAATGCTATTGATATGATTCTCGGCTGATATTATGTGGGCATGATTGTTGGCTTAACACGCCCCCGCAGTTGTAGCCGTAGGTAGACGAAGGCACAAACTGGATCGAAATCGTTGAAATAGGTGCTTCGGTAGACCTTTGGTGAAGATATCTGCGTATTGGTAGTCGGCAGGGACGTGTAGGACTTTGACATTGCCAAGACGAACTTTTTCTCGTACAAAATGTATATCCAGTTCGATGTGTTTCGTGCGATGGTGTTGAACTGGATTTACAGCAAGATAAACTGCCGAGATGTTGTCACAGTAAACGATTGTGGCATTGCGGACAGGAACCTTTAACTCGAGCAAAAGATTGCGTACCCAACTGATTTCAGCAACCGTGTTTGCCACGCCACGGTATTCAGCTTCTGCACTTGATCGCGAAATGGTTGATTGGCGCTTAGAGGACCAAGAGACCAAGTTAGATCCTAAATACACACAGTAGCCGGATGTAGATCTGCGAGAGTCGGGGCAACCTCCCCAATCGGCGTTTGAGTAAGCAGTTAAGGCAGTAGACTTGGATGGTGAGATTAATAGTCCTTGTGTGATTGTGCCTTTTATATATCGAAGGATCCGCTTGAGAAATTGAAAGTGAGGTTCCCGGGGAGCATGCATAAAAAGACAGACCTGTTGAACTGCGTAGGCAATGTCGGGTCTGGTAATAGTTAAATACTGAAGTGCTCCGGCTAAGCTCCTGTATAATGAACCGTCTGTGAAATGTGCGCCACTATCCGCGCTGAGCTTAGAACCAGCTTCGACCGGGGTACTAACGGGTTTGCAGTTTGACATATTTGCGCGTGACAAGATATCAGCTGCATAGGTAGACTGTGACAAAAATAACCCCATTAGTTTGTTTGGTTACAGCAATGCCCAAAAAATGATGTAAGCTCCCCAAATCAGTCATTTTAAATTCAGCTGTGAGAGATCGTATAATGCGCTGTAGCAGGTCAGTACTGGAAGCAGTTAAAATGATATCATCTACGTACAGCAAGAGATAAGTGATGGACGGGGTCAATCATGGTGTTTAAGATGCTTAATTGAATGATTTTAGTGTAATTTAAATGTTTATATGTCATGAATAAGATGACTACGCGAAGTTTGGATGTGCAGGTTAAGCGGCTAAAATGGATGGACTTAATATGGATTTGTGTAACGCGTGTGAGCCGAAGGAAAATGATCAAGTCGCGTACACTTGAAAGTGAGCATGGATGCTGAAGTGTTAGAGAGGAACTTTGGATAAGCCAAGAACACCCGAGTCAAAGGCCACTACTACTATTACTACTACTACTAATAATAATAATAATAATAATAATAATAATAATAATAATAATAATAATAATAATAATAATAAAATAATAAGAGCAATACTAATGAAAAGGAAAAGAATGGAAAATGCGACCATCTCATGGCCCAAATCCACAACAATTATTTTTAGGGTGACAAACTAGTGGATGAGATATATATATTCATTATTTTTGACGGCAAGTTATGAGGATTGGGGGGATAGATGATCGCACAGGAGAGAATATTTTTGTAGACAGCAACATATAGGCTGAGGGAAGGCGCAGCATTTTTGGATTTTTGAGGACATATATATCGCACAAGGAAAAAGAAAAAGAAAGAAAAGATGGAGGCTTCTACCCTAGCCATGAGCGGCTAATCACCCGTGACCCTCTCCGGGTGAATGGTTAGTTATCTTCGCAAGGTTTTATGTTTGTCAAACAATTGAATTGAAACTTTGAATGTTTAAACTTTCGGTTTTGATTGTGGTTTATTTTAATATTGATGTTGAACGTTATTTGAATGATATGCTTGTTTTAGATTTCATCAACAAACACGGTTTCTTATCGAGGGTCATTGAATATTTACAAGTTGTGTCTTTCAATACTGCGAGTCATTAAGATATTGTTAGGTGATAATCAACCGAGTCAACAGTCGCGGTCTAGTTATCGGCTGTCAGCAAAGTCATTAATCAACCTTCTTTATCAATCATATTAATCCACATATCATGTCTATGTGATATCAATTGGCAAACTAAATAAGCCTTGTCTAAATTGATTAACCGGGATCCTGGAGAGGTCACCATTTTTTTATATTGTTTACAAATCACTTTCTTTTAAGTCGTTTTTATTATTTGCAAATCAATCAACCAATCAATTTTATATTTCCGTCTAGTTTAATTTAGTTGTTAAAAAAATAACACTTTCCACAATACTCCTCGTGGTTCGACACCCGACTTACCCTAACTAATAAGGTAGTTGGTCTTTTCTAAAATTCTTATTTTTGACCGGTCCTTCGACACCGATCAAATTTTGGCGCCGTTGCCGGGGAGTCGTGCGCAAAGTGTTTTTTTTTTTCTTAGTTAATATAATATAAAAAAAAAACTCAAAAATCCAAAAATATTTATTTTCTGTTTGTTTAGTTTATTGTTCAGTATTACGCTCGGTTTTCTTGTTTGTTTTGTGCAGGCAATTCTTCAGTTGCATGCATCATACAAGATATTTAGGGAAGTCATCTCCACTAGTGTTCGATCCAGAGATTGAGAAAACAGCTCGGCAGAACCGAGTATTTCATCGAGAGAAAACGGTTTTACAATCTCCAATTTCACATTTCAAACCAATGGAGAACCTGAACCTTACCACTGAACCAATACCCCAAACTCAATTTTCACCCAGCCAAAACCACCCATCACCCAATACATTCGCCACATCTGAACCGCCACCACAATCCAGTACTCAATCATCACAAATTCCACCATTCCCAAATTTTGATAATCTTCCACCATCACATTCACAATCATCATCTTTGCCACAACCCACACTTCTCCAATAACTTCTCTCCCAAATTTCGAGAGGTTTAACCCACAACAAGGCCAATCTTCGGCACAAGACCCAACTTTCACCCAAAAACCTGTGACCAGTCACTCTTCACCGTATGTGAAAGTGATTTCTGATGATAATAACCTGAACCAAGCTGATACACAATTCCCACAGACTTGTGCAACCCAATATCCATCCTTTCAACCACCATCATTTAGCTTCAGTCAAAGAATGAATCAAGGTAACTACGAATATGATGATGGGGATTTGGATGGGGATGAAGGAGATCATGGGACATATCAATTGGTGAGGCCACAAAATTTGAACCATCAGGGATACCCTCAATTTAATCCTGCACCTCAAGGGTGCCAAGTCTTTCCAGAAGTTCCAGTTCACCCTGCACCTCGACAGCAACCAGTGGTGAATCGACCTTTGAGACCTAACCCAAGGAATGCGATACCTCCAGCTAATAATCAAGCAGGCATTCCCATGAGATTTGAGAGAGGTCCGGTGAGAGGTATTGAAAGCCACTTCAGACCTGCCATTGTTCATAACCCATCCGCAGTGGTCATTCCACAACTGCATGGTAGGTCGTTTGAAGTGAGATCACAGGCAATTCAAAGTTTGCCTAAATATCATGGGTTAGTGACTGAAGAGCCGTACATGCATCTTGGGGCGTATGATGCGAGATGCAACACGATTGGGGGACAAGGGTTTACACAGGATGAGGTGAAGCTGGTACTGTTCCAATTTACTCTAGAGGACAAAGCACAACAATAGTTCCAGTCCTTACCCTCAGCATCTATTCGTACGTGGCTAGAAATGCAACAACAGTTCCTAGATGAGTTTTACACAAGTCAACGAACCAATGATGCTAGGAAGAACATCAGGAATTTCTCTCAGCAGTCGGGTGAGCTCTTTCATGAAGCACTTACTCGTTTCAAGATGATGATCAATAATTGCCCACATCATGACATCCAATTGTGGGAGTTGATCAATTCCTTTTATGAAGGACTCCACTACGAAGACCAAGGTGCATTAGATTCTATTTCAAATGGTAGTTTTGGCACTAACGATGAACAGGTTGACTGGGAGTACCTCGAGAGGAGAGCTGAGACAACAAAGAGGAAGGCACAATCTTCAAGACGTTCAAGACAAGCAACTGTGAAGGCTGCAAGTAATGGTGGTGTAGTGGATGTTGAGAGAATAGTTAGGATAGAGTCTCAACTAGCTAATTTAGGTATTGGTGGGCAGCCCATGTGTGGGCATTGTGGGGATGTAGGACACATAGCAGATAGTTGTCCTAGCATATTAGGTGAGACGGAAGAGGTAAACCAGGTGCAAGGGGGAATAGGAATTGGTCTAACATGAACTCTAACACCTACCACCCAGGTCTTAGGAACCACCCAAACTTTAGTTATGGGAACCCTAACAACCAAAGTAACCCAGGTTTTCAAGGTAATGGGCGAACCAACCAGCAACCATATGTCCCTAGGTATCAAAACAATCAAGGGAATTATCAAGGGGGTAATGGTAGTGGGGGGTACCAAAAGGGTAGTCAGTCTTCTGAGACAGCAGGTGGCGAGTTGAATGAGGTGATGAACATGTTGAAGGCTATTTAGCAGGATATTCAGGGCATCAAGCAAAAGGGTGAGGTACGTGATAAAACTGTTCAGGCTTTAACTACGCAGGTTGGGCAATTAGCTGGAGATGTGGCAGAGCTGAAGAAGGCGAACGGGAAACTACCGAGCGATACTCAGGTCAATCCGACACATCAATCATCATCAAACACGCGGAATGTGCGGATCAATGCGGTAAGTCTTCTGTCTAGTTCTAGAGATTGTGAAGGTGAACAGGATCTAATTTCACAAACGACTCATAAAAAGTTAAAAAAAATATTTTGTGAAAAGTTTTTCAGTGAAAATTCCACTATGGCTGAGGATAAGTGTGGGGAAGTTAAACCTGCCCCATTCCCTCTAGCTGAAGTGGAACAAAATAAAACATCAGTTTTGAAGGAGAACCCACCAAAGGATAAAAAGTGGGAAGAACTTAAAAAAGTGAAAACAAATCAACTATTACTTGATGTTTTAGAAAAGGATCCTGCTCATGCTGAGAGTTTGAAGGAGTTAAGTACCCAAAATCGGCAGAATAAGCTGCCAAAACAGTTTGAATTACCGGCGCATGTTCGAGCCGCTTTATTGGGTACATGTCCGCCGAAACTCCAAGACCCAGGAACGCCTTTAATTCCAATACAGATTGGAGAACTTAAAATTGACAAGGCATTATTGGATCTTGGAGCGTGTGTTAGCATTCTCCCAGGGTGTATCTATGACCAATATGATTTTGGTCCGCTGAAAAAGGTTGACATCACTATGGTGTTGGCAAATCAAAAAGCGATACGTCCTAGGGGAATGTTAACGGATGTGATAGTCAAGGTGGAGGATTGTTTTTACCCAGTGGATTTCTTGGTAATGGATTGTGTTTCTAATAAAAAAGAGACACAACCCATGGTTATATTGGGTAGACCGTTCTTGGCAACTGCACACGCAGTGATCGATTGTGCCAATGGGACGGTTAATATGAGGTTTGGGGAAAGAACACTGAGTTTAAATGTGTTTTTAAGTTTAACTGGCCCAAATGCCGAGGAAGGGTGTTTCATGGTTGACAGGACTGAAGAAGCTGGAGTCAAGAAAGGTAAGAAGAAGAAGAAGAAGAAAGTCAAGAAACGAGTCAAGGTCCACCAGGAGGGCATGAGAGTAAAAGCTCCAGATCCTAACTATGGGATGGCTCATGAATTATCGCAAGATAGAGAGGATGCATGTTTAGTAGCTGAGGGATGCAAGCATCCCACTCGCCCACCATGATTAGAACACCAGGTAAAGTCAGGCTGAAGACTGTAAACTTAGCGCTACCGGGAGGCAGCCCGGAATTTTATTTATTTTCTTGTTTTTGTTTGTTTCTTTAATTGCTTGTGTGTTTTTATTTTTGTGGTTGTTTGCTAAGTAACTAATCATTGTGGGTGGTAGTTAATAGTTGCGTATGTTGAGATTGGTGGTTGGGAAAGAATTGGGTAAACATTAAAAGCACCATACATTGGGGACAATGTATCCCAAGTGTGGGGATGGGGGACCCTAAGGAAGTAAGGCGGAAATTTTGAACAATTTTAATGAAAAAAAAAAAAAAATCTTGCAACTTTGTCACCCTTTCTACTTGATCAGGCATAAAAGCCGAATTTTCAGTCACCAAAGAGTCTTTTGCCAAATGTGAAAAACGAGATCCCTAATCATGGTTGTTCCTTTAAGTTTCATGAGAGTGTTTCTGGTGAGCGTTTTTAGAGAAGATGAAAAGAGATGCCTAACTAGGGGTAACATGCTTATAGGATTTGCATATGCTACATGTCGGCAGCCTATTTCCCTACATTGTGAGATCTTGAGCCTATTAGATGATTATTGATATAAATGTTTCATTTCATGAGAGTAGGCCAAATGTTCTTTGTTGCAGAATTTGTGTAATTCGATACATGCTAAAGCTTTAGGCAATATGTGTGCATAAATGAGAAAGGCAATGTAGGAACCCACTTGTTTGATACCCTTGTGTTGTTTGTGTTGACCCGTTCGTTAAAATTCACCATTAGTAAACCATGTTGAGCCTAAACCTTTCATTTGTTAAACATATAAAATTACCCAAATCGACTCGTTTACCTTGTTGAATAAAAATGTTGACATCCATTGTGGTCGTGATGTTTATTGTTTTTAGCTGTTCAATGTTGAAAAAAAAAAAAGAAAAGAAAGAAAAAAAAATATATATATATATATGAGAAAAAAAAAGAAGAAAAAAAAAGTGAAAAAAAAGGGAAAATGCAAAAATAGAAGTGATTGTTATGGGTCAATTATGCCCAAGTTTGTGTGTTGGTATGTGAATAAGGATGTTCAATCATTTGTGTTAAACCGTTTGTTTTCGAGCCATTTGTGAACCAAATAGTCCTACCTTTACCCTAAGCCCAAAACCCGTAAGTCCTTTTGATATGTGCACAGTTTATAGCTTATGTGTGATTGTTATACAAACCTATGATAACGAAGTTGCATTCTTGGTTTTCTGAGTGTTATATACTAGCACATTACACGCTAGTCCAGATATTAAACCGAGAGGAGAGAACATTGTGAGGGGTGTGTAGCATATGTGTATGATAATAAGCATGTTAGTTTTAGATAGGCAAGTCTTGTTTTGAAAATGTGCAACATTTGTTCGCCAGATTGTCAATCTCGATTGTGTAAGTCTATGGGACGGGTATGATTGGGGACCTTGGAAAATCGATAGGTAAGGAAATTGGAGGTGGCTTGTTAATAAGGTGAGTCATGTTTTGAGATGGTTTGATTGGGGACAATCAATGGTAAGTGTGGGAATGTGATGGACGGGGTCAATCATGGTGTTTAAGATGCTTAATTGAATGATTTTAGTGTAATTTAAATGTTTATATGTCATGAATAAGATGACTACGCGATGTTTGGATGTGCAGGTTAAGCGGCTAAAATGGATGGACTTAATATGGATTTGTGTAACGCGTGTGAGCCGAAGGAAAATGATCAAGTCGCGTACACTTGAAAGTGAGCATGGATGCTGAAGCGTTAGAGAGGAACTTTGGATAAGCCAAGAACACCCGAGTCAAAGGCCACTACTACTACTACTACTAATAATAATAATAATAATAATAATAATAATAATAATAATAATAATAATAATAATAATAATAATAATAATAATAATAATAATAAAATAATAAGAGCAATACTAATGAAAAGGAAAAGAATGGAAAATGCGACCATCTCATGGCCCAAATCCACAACAATTATTTTTAGGGTGACAAACTAGTGGATGAGATATATATATTCATTATTTTTGACGGCAAGTTATGAGGATTGGGGGGATAGATGATCGCACAGGAGAGAATATTTTTGTAGACAGCAACATATAGGCTGAGGGAAGGCGCAGCATTTTTGGATTTTTGAGGACATATATATCGCACAAGGAAAAAGAAAAAGAAAGAAAAGATGGAGGCTTCTACCCTAGCCATGAGCGGCTAATCACCCGTGACTCTCTCCGGGTGAATGGTTAGTTATCTTCGCAAGGTTTTATGTTTGTCAAACAATTGAATTGAAACTTTGAATGTTTAAACTTTCGGTTTTGATTGTGGTTTATTTTAATATTGATGTTGAACGTTATTTGAATGATATGCTTGTTTTAGATTTCATCAACAAACACGGTTTCTTATCGAGGGTCATTGAATATTTACAAGTTGTGTCTTTCAATATTGCGAGTCATTAAGATATTGTTAGGTGATAATCAACCGAGTCAACAGTCGCGGTCTAGTTATCGGCTGTCAGCAAAGTCATTAATCAACCTTCTTTATCAATCATATTAATCCACATATCATGTCTATGTGATATCAATTGGCAAACTAAATAAGCCTTGTCTAAAGTGATTAACCGGGATCCTGGAGAGGTCACCATTTTTTTATATTGTTTACAAATCACTTTCTTTTAAGTCGTTTTTATTATTTGCAAATCAATCAACCAATCAATTTTATATTTCCGTCTAGTTTAATTTAGTTGTTAAAAAAATAACACTTTCCACAATACTCCTCGTGGTTCGACACCCGACTTACCCTAACTAATAAGATAGTTGGTCTTTTCTAAAATTCTTATTTTTGACCGGTCCTTCGACACCGATCAATAAGCCATATCATTGCCATGATGATATATGAAGAGAGAGGTGTCGCGTATACTGCTAGTGAATCCACATTTGAATAAAAAACCTGCAAAACGTTGGTACCATGCCCTTGGGGCTTGTTTTAGACCATATAAAGATTTATTTAATTTGCATACATGTTTCGGGTGAGTGGAAGATGTGAAGCCCGGCGGTTGAAACATGTAGACTGTTTCTTTTAAGTTCCCGTTTAAGAATGCATTTTTAACATCGAGTTGGTGTGTAGACCAACCGCGTGAGACTGCCAGGCTAAGTACTGTGCGAATGGTTGTGGGTTTTACCACGGGGCTAAAAGTCTCATCACAATCAACACCCACCAAACCCTCCCCCAACGCTCTGATACCATGTAAGAAAGTATGATCCCTTGACTTTGATTATTCAACATATACAACTATTTATAGTACAAGATGGGACACAAATCATGGAAACAGAATTATACATAATAAATACATTGACTATACAATAAATGCTATTGATATGATTCTCGGCTGATATTATGTGGGCATGATTGTTGGATTAACAAAAAGCATAAGTGATAGAAAAGTAAACATAACACATGTAACGCCACACATACACGAAATCAAGAAGTCTACATGCATGTAGCCAAATCTATAGGATAACGCTAAGCCAAATCTCTACACTCCACAAAACAATCCATAACCACAATCCTACGTTTTCACGTAGTCCCATCCTTGGCTATGTTTTTAGAAAAGTGCAAGTCTATCAAATCCTCTCTAACTTTCTCGATCCAAGTCAGATTGGGTCTCCCTATATCCCTCATTTGCTCTAAATTGAGGATTTCCCCTGACCTAACTGACTCCGTCATCTGTCTTATTTTCACATACTCAAACCATCACAATTTTTACTCTTTTAACTCTTATCTTATCTAGTATCCTAGCCACCCTTAATATATCTTAAAATACCTCAATTCTAATCAGATCTAGTTTTTTTTTTGTGGCCACACATCCGCCTCAACGCCCTCATCTCTTCTACCTTAAGCTTAGGCATCTGTGTCTTCTCGATGACCCAACAATCAGTTCCATATAATATAGATGGTCTAATCGCAACCCTGTAAAATTTTCCCTTAAATTTTGTTAGGTACATTATAACACACAATATGCATGACACTACTCTCCACCAAAATCAACCTACTTGGACACGATGAGCTATATCAATATCTATGTCTCTATAACCATACAATACGATCCTAGTTACTTATATGATGGGGGGTATTCCTGAAATATAGTTCTAGCGTTTGTTCATTATTTTACTACACACCATAGTGTATTAAAATAAATACAATTAAAGTTCGTTAAAACTATATTTCAAGAAGAGGAAATCATGTAAGTTAGTTTAGTTATAAAACCTCGCATGTGAAGTTAATACTTAATAGACCCTATTCCAAGCAAATGTTCAAAGTTCAAACCATCTAACATCTTTTGAATTTTCACAGTAATTTCAGTAATTAAACTCCATACAATGGAGTGTTTAATTAATATTTTTATTTCTATCCTAATATCTTTTTTATATATCGTTTATGATATTATCCATTTCCTATGTTTTTTTTAACAAAATGTAGTGTATTTGTTTTAACAGTTAAAATCTTTAATGTGCACAATATAGAACTATGAATACTTTTTCTTATGGAGTTATGGTAGGTATGTTTTAAAATCGAACCAAACACTGCACACGGTAATTTGGTTCGGTTTTAAACACTTTTCGATTCAGTTTTGCTTTTGATTTAATCGATTTTGAAACTGAAATTTATATTGCATGAAATAGTTTTGTAATTTTTTTATGTTATCCATCCCTTTCCAGTTGTTTACGTCAACTGATTGAGGTGTAACGGACCCGATTTGACTGAATCCCAAACTTCCATGTGTTGTATCTGACCCAGACCACTCAGGGGTCCAGTCTGGTAACCCATCTACGCACACCACCAAAATATTTAAAAAATCAACTCTTATCAATCATTTTTAAGTTTTCAACAAGGGTGGTTATATTTAAACCCCCCACCTTCTATTTTAACTCCCTCAAAGCGCCTCGCTTAGGCTTAAGCGATGCGTTTTGAACTCAATTTGAGGAGATCAGTACGAGGGGCAGAAAAAACTGATTTTTAAATTCGAAACGCCTCACTTAGGCCTAAGCGAGGCGCTTCGAGGGGTAATTTATTTTGGTAGTTGTTTTGATGTTTTGAGTTGGTTTTTTTTTTTTTTTAATTTAATAACTATAAAAAGTTAAAAAAATTTAAAAAATAATAATAATGTAAAGGTAGATCGTGGAAATCAATTACAGTTATTTGGAATGTTTCTGATCATTACAGTAACGAAATCATTCTCACATGAATATCCTTTGAAATCAATGGGAAGATAGATAAACAATCCTCATCCACAATGTTCTTACATATAGCTACCAACGATGATTGCCAGTGAGATTGATAACTGGACAGGTTAGCCAGGTGTCAGTCAAAAAGGTAAAGCACACCACTAGAGCAAAAAGTTGTGTGTATGAATAGTGACCCTCTGGCAAACCTGCGTAAAGGACTAAAGCCACATATCTTGCCATTAATACCAACGATGATTGCCAGAGAGTCACTATTCATATATAAAGAACATTAATCGGTTTTATTTAGCGTAAAAAGTTCATTGTACATATACCTCCTTATCTAAAACAAATCACATCATTGTACATATACCTGATTAGACCACGTACAATGATTCATCAAACTCATCGTTAGCGCCGATCCGATTGTTAAAAGTATCAAGACTATGAAATTAGTAAAACAACTGAATTTTACTTGCTTGCATGAAAAGTTCATTGTACATATACCTCCTTATCTAAAACAAATCACATCATTGTAGAGGTTACTTGGTTACTCATTACCGTTGGACGTTGAAGGTAAACATGGACAGTGAGAAGTGAGATTGATAACTTCTCTATGGAAGTTGCTAAAATAGTTAAACAAAAGCTGAAATTGAACAGTTATTTGGAATGTTCCTGATCATTACAGTAATACTTGGATCCGGTTCGAGTCTAAAGCTTCGTGTGTCATCTTGGTCGAACTCATGTTGCAACATTCGTCTTGTGTGGCAACATACTTGAAATCAATGGGAAGATAAACAATCCTCATCCACAATGTTCTTACCTATAGATACCAACCATCCGGTTGTTTTCAGGTTGTCTTCATCGTTGACCGCTATCTCTCGGATAACAACTGAAAAGGTTGTCTTCAATGATTATAAAGAAACTTGAAAGTAATTACAAGAAGATGATCAAAGATGCTACAACATAACTTGCACCGGCTTGAGATATGAGTTTAATTAGCTTGAATCTCTCTGATCCATGGTATCCACTTTCAGAATCTGAAGAGAAGCTATCATCTCAGAGAGATATCTGTCAACGATGGAAGGGAACCCGAAATAATAGAAAGTAATTACAAGAAGATGATCAAAGATGCTACAACATAACTTGCACCGGCTTGAGATATGAGTTTAATTAGCTTGAATCTCTCTGATCCATGGTATCCACTTTCAGGCTGTCTTCATCGTTGACCGCTATCTCTCGGATAACAACTGAAAAGTTGTCTCATTAATTCCAATTCCAATTCCACCGGTGCAATCAGAATCTGAAGAGAAGCTATCTCTCGGATAACAACTGAGACAGGTTAGCCAGGCGTTTGTCAAACGAACAATTAAAATAAACTTTTCATGCAAGCAAGTAAAATTCAGTTGTTGGACAGTGAGATTGATAACTGGACAGGTTAGCCAGGCGTTTGTCAAACGAACAATAAAAATAAACTTTTCATGCAAGCAAGTAAAATTCAGTTGTTGGACAGTGAGATTGAAAGGTGGCAGGAAAAAGCATAAAAAAACTAACTCAAAAGACCAAAAAAAAAAAAAAAAATTATCCGAAGCGTCTCGCTTAGGCCTAAGCGAGGCGCTTCGAGTCAAAAATTTCAGCTTTTCTGACCTCGTACTGACCTCCTCGAAATGGGGGCAAAGCGCCTCGCTTAGGCCTAAGCGAGACGCTTTGAGGGGGGTTAAAATAGAAGGTGGGGGGTTGAAATAGACCGGGCCTTTCAACAACCCTTTTTCCCTTTTATAAAATTATTTTTTTTTAAATATAAAATAGTTTGGGTGGATCGGATCAGAGACTGGTCCCTTAGGCCAGTGGTCCCAGCAGATTTGGTCCACAAATAGGTTCTAGGGTCCAAATAAGTCTCGACCCATAAGATAGGCCCAATTGGTCTTTACTATCCTTGGCCTATTCCATTTATTATCATATCATGTTTTAATAATTTGGTTCTCTATTAATACATCATTTTTTACATGTTACTTATTTTGGAAAGCGTCGAGTAAATTGAATTAACTCATCTAAACTGTCAGCGAATTAATTCTTAACAGTGCCACCGTCGTTGTATATAAAGTGATCAAACCGTGGGGTTAAAAGCCACAATTTACCACGGTTTAAAAACCCAAAGCAACAAGTGACGGACGATCCGGAGCTTGACGAGGAGTTGGTTATCGAATTCGCTCAATATGAGTATGAGGTTCGATACGGCAACGCTTTCGACCATGTCGAGGCATGGCGAATGTTGCACAAACTTTAAGTATTTTTCTTTGTTTTTAATGTATTTTTTAGTATTTATTAATGCACGTTTTTTTTATTTACTTTACATTCTAATAAACATACGGTTAATACAAAACCCTAAATAAATAAACGTTATACATATAAAACAGACGGTTAAAATAAAAAAACACTAAAACATACGGGGTAAAATGAAAACTTCGCATTTATAAAAAACACAAAAACAGCCGGTTCCAGCACGGTAAAGAGCACCAGCAAAATGGTCCATGGGCTACTACCAGCGTGTATGGCGGCGGTGATACCGTGCTGGTACTTGGTACCCGTAGACAATTCAGGTGGCGTCCCGTCCCCCTTAGTTTTTTTTCTTTCCCAATTATGGCCTATTTCTTTTTTAGATTAAAATTATACTTTGTTTAGATGATTTAATTAGTTAATATATGCTACTTAGTTTAGTATTTGTTATTTTTGGTTGTCATAAATTTTTATATTATATGTGGAAAAGCTACCTTGGCTATAAACCATCGTAAATTCTAAACTTTATAGGTTTATTTATCCGGTCCCCAATTTAAATGTTTGGTGTTATGTGATGGTTAATCGCCTTTCAAAAAAAAAAAAAAAAAATGTGGTGGTTAATCATGAAGGTTTATGGTTTCACGAAGGTCTAGGACTCAGTGGTAGTACTGTTGGGTCTTGGTTTAAGTCATAGTAATTTATTTATTTTTTAAGCTTTTATAATCACTTTGATGGGATTGAGTGTTTCAAAATTATAATTATTTAAAAAAAGGGTAAGATAAGACTATATAGTTAGTATACTTATTTTTCTCTCACTAAGCATTTTTTTTTTTTTTTATAATGATTGATAGATAAACGTAAAAAATTACTTGGAGGCCTCAGCTTATACCTCATTAGAGTTTTGCATCAAGTAGTTAATACTGTAATATGAATTTGTCATTTATTTAATGCTGAAGAGTACATCATATATGGTAATTCTTATGATTTGTTCATTGTAGAGTTGAATGCGATTTATTGTTGCTTTAAGCATATATGTTTTGTGGAACCAGGGGTGATCTGTTTGGTGCATCCACTAATTCTTTATCTATGGCTAAACGAAGATGCAAGATTGCGTTTAGTAACAGTTGATCACATCACAATTTATTTGTTTAGTGGGTTTCCAGGTACTTGGAAATGGTTGTTGGCAATTCTAGAATGTTAAATTTTACAGCAAAATTCTTCAACTTTCAAGGCACAAATGCAGATTGACTATATTGATAGTTTATTTTTTTACGGAATATTAGTGTTTTATAAATGCACAATGTGTTTAATTGATGTTGCCTCACTCTCACTGTGCCTGTTGTATGCATGTCTATTTTTTTTGAAAGGTGATTTTCTATATTGTGGTAGAGATTATCACAACCCCCATAAGGGGATCTTCTAGCCACTCTACAATGGTCAGACTATGTTGTCTTAATCGGTTCCACGCTGACGCGAGAGTGGCTGGCCCACAAGCGAGTCGAGGCTGCGCATAAGAGGCACTAAGGCTTCCACCAGGAAAATTTCCCGCCACCTGTGACAACTCGGGTAAATCTCTCTTTTGGTTTCTATCTTTTGTTTGCTTCCTTCGTTATGTCTTTTGTTCTTTTGGTACTTGTGCAATTTTCGGGACGAAAATTCTTTTAACGTGGGGATGATGTGACACCCGGCAAATTCTGGTTAACAACGTTGTCTAGATGAAAGTCTACCTTAGCGAGTCACGCGTATATTGTACTTAACTGGGTTAGTTAAGTCGGGTTATGGTTCGGGAACTATTGGTTAGTCTAGAAGATCATTGGATGTTGGTCTAGAGATTCGTTAGATGTCAGTCCTTAACCAAGTGTACAAACGGTGACGATTTGTAGGATCGTCAGGACATACGGAACGTACGAGTCTCGAGTCCCGGGAATTGGTGAACGAGTGTAAATATGTGTATTTACTTGTGTTATGTGTTTACAATCATTATATGACTTGTCGGTACGTGAAAATGCATTAACATATGTTAAAACGGGGTTTAACGCGCAAAACGCACAAAACCAACCCCTATAGGCGAGTAGGAGGCCTAATCACCTATAGGGGAGGCGAGTAGGGAACCCTAAGGGCGAGTAGGGCCCTACTCGTGTATAGGTAATGGCGAGTAGGCCCAATCACATGAACATTCAGGCGATTAGGAGCCCTAATCGCCTGAAACTGCTGCATACTCGCTAGTTACGTGCTGGACGACTAAAAACGACTATAAATACCTTACTTAACCTCCTAAACTTCATTATACCAACCCTAGTCGTCCCATAACCCGCCCCAACACATAAACAACCTCTGGAAGGCGATTTTTGATCAAAACTCAAGGTTTCAAGCTTGAATCATCATATTTTCATAATCCTAAGGTTTGATTTTCATCCATAACTCTTTATAAACGTTTTTAATCAATCCCTAATGGTCCAGACCTGTTCTTAAACGAAAAAGCTTTCTGAAAATCGTCAATAAGGATTGTTAATCGGATTATAACTAATATGCATGCATTATGAGTGTGTATGATTAGAAAGCTAGGGTTTTTATGATTCATGATGATGATTTGATATGTTATTATGATAGATCAGTATTGATATTGATATTATGATAATAGGAATCTCAGTAATTGGATATTAGGGTTATGATTACGCGTGTTAGTATGATGTTGCATGCTATGTGAATGGTGTTTGGATTACTTGGTTGCATGCAGGACTGATTATACGATGTTAAACGAAGGATTTTGGGTTAAACATGTTTAGGATAGTGTTTGGGATGATATTGGGTGGTTACACACGTTCTGGATCTGATTTAGAGCGTTAAACGCGCGAAAAACCGGAACAGCAAGGTTACAGGCGAGTAGCATTCCTAATCGCCTATGTTATAGGCGAGTAGGGTGCTAATCGCCCATAATATAGGCGAGTAGAGGCCTACTCTTGTGTAAGATCAGGTGATTAGCCCTAATTGCCTATAAGTTCATGTGAATAGCCCTAATTGCCTATAAGTTCATGTGAATAGCCCTAATTGCTAGTAAGTTCATGTGAGTAGCTCCTAATCGCCTATAATAGAGGCGAGTAGGGTTTCTAATTGCTAGTTGACCAACCTAATTGCTAGTTGACTTTTCCTAATCGCATGTACTGCTGCTGTAAGTGTAAATTAGCATTCCGAGACCCGATTTAACATGTAGTAACATGCTAGGAACCCCGTAACATGTCTAATAACTTGGTAACATATATTTGGATGTATTCCGGTGATACGTGAACTATGTGCTATAACTTGTTGTGCGTTAACGTATGTTAAGTGTACTTGCGTTATTGTATGTTTTGGAGCGTAAACATAACACGGGGAGTCTCGGGTCACCAATGGGATGTCGAGTCTTGTACTTTGGGTCGGTTAAACAGTCACGGTGTTTTCAAACGAACTTGGTTATGGTCTGGACATCTAGGGACTAATTAGCCTGCGGGTTATTAGTCTAAGTACTTGTAACTGTCGTATGTTAGGTCGCCGCTTACGGGACTAGCATAGCAGCTGGGTTTACTCGGGTTAAGGAGTAACGCAACTTAAGGTGAGTTTACGGCCCCTCTTTTAAACTGGTTTTATACTTTCGGGGGAGAAAACATGTGTTAAAACGATTATTTGGTAACTACTGTCATACTATGGGTTTCTATTGTGTACTACACGATCTTTGGAAGTCCCGGGGGGAACCATGAATGTGCGGGTTTGCACAACGGGGAAATGTGAATAGCGCTATTGGGAGTGACCAACCCCGCTCGTCGACTTGGAGGGTCGGCGGGTGCATATTGTCTCAAACAGGAACAACAGGAACAACAGGAACTACATCGGGCATACTTTTGGTATTCGCGTTAGTAATGGTTTTCCAATCGTGGTAGTAACAAAACGTACGCCTAGCTAGCGTATACTGGTTTTCGATTATTATAGTATGGACAGGTGGACTTGGTACTTGGATACAAAACCTGTAAACTCACCAGCATTTTTGTGCTGACGTAAACTTTTACATGTTTTCTCAGGTCGCTAAGGTAGCACGACTGGACTAGGGCGCACGCGTCTGCACGGCGTCTAACTAGGGTTGCATGGTCATTTGAACGTTGAACTATTATTTCATTGTTGAGATACTGTTTTTAAATAAGCTTCCGCTGTAAACGGGATTTTAAACTATGTTTTGAAATTACATTTATATTCAATTAGACTTGTTTATTGTGATCGTTGGTTTGGATCCTGGTTTGTCATGCGCCTCGCGGTAAAACTCCGCAAGTGGATTTTGAGGGTGTGACACCACCTGCCACTTGACAGATGTTGCACCCTCCATAAGAGGCAAGTCTCTATGAAGTAAATGCACGGTAGTAGAAAACCGGGGGGCATCAGAATCGAACCTGGCACCTACAAGTAGGCTAGTTTCGACCATCACTTGACGAGTCCCTCAAATGCTTCCCGTGGGAATCGAACCCGGCTCCCCCAAGAGGAAACCGGTCCGTTCACCACTAGGCTACAAGTGAGGGATTAATACTTTTACTTTTTTTTTTTCTCTTTTGTGTTCTCTTGTTACGAAGTAATACATGAGGTTGTACATTTGCATGCGTACAATTAGAAATCAATCGAGTACAACTGTAAAAAAAGGGCCGAGTTCAGTTTTGGGTCGACCGCACAAAGGTTTGAAAACTCAACAATTTGCCTGCTTGCTTTGCGATTACTACTTTGTTTGGCACATGAAATGTACTATCAAAACTCCTATAACGCACTTATTACGTCCAGTGTTGTAAAAATCGGGATTAATCGGTGATTAATCGGCGATTAATCGCTAGTCGGTAGGTTACTGAGTAATTTTTCGTTAATCAGTCCATTAATCGGTAGTCGGCCTAGTCGGGATTAGTCGGACCTAATTGACCTAATCGGACCTAATCGGCCCTAGTCGGCCAGCCAAAAATACAGAATTCTAGCAAGATTTTGGCAAAAATCTGTAATTCCGGCCAACTTCCTCATAAATTCTGGCCAAAACTTGTAAAATTCCGGCAAGTTTTAATCAAATGATGTATATTCTTGCGATTAGTCATGTATACTTAAAAAATGGGTAAATGAGAGGTTAAAACATGTCTATTTAAAGTAGTTGCCTATAAAAATGTGTGTATATATATAAAAAACTGAAAATTACATATAAAAACCTCAATCCAATTAATCCCGATTAATCGCTAGTCCCCACCCCACCGGCCGACTAGCGCCTAGCGAGTTCTACAGCACTGATTACGTCTCTGGTTCATATGTAACTACAAAAGCAAACTAACAATATATGCAAAAACAATTTTTGCAGAGGATGACATCTAACATCAACGACATGATAAGGATTAAATACCCGGAGTAACAAAACCTTACAACTACGGCAGTCAAGTTGTCCTACATGAGCCAAAACGCTTTACAAGGCTCGACATGAACCAGGCACAACGCACCGCTTTGTATACATGATAATTTTATATCCACTTTACAGAAAATTAACATACCTAATAAAATATCCATATAATTTAGTCTAGTTGCCATAGCACCACCCTACCTACCCATTTAGCTTTTATATTATTTATTTTTCCGAAAAACATACAAAAAAAAAAAAAAAAGCACTAAATGTCTAAATGATAACTTCCTTGTCAAATATTGTCTAGGTGATATTATATCTAATTATATCTAATAATAATATAATATTGTACCAATTCCACCATGTAGTTCACCAACGCTAGCCACCATAACAAAGTCAACAACCCACCTCCAACTCCACATCCACCCTCTCTCCACCACCGTCACCCACCATGCCGCCGCCACCACCACCCTTCTTCTGGGGCGAAACACCCGAACACGAATACTACGAATCCCATAACATCCGTAACACCAAATCCTATTTCCAAACACCTAACGCCAACATCTTCACTCAATCATGGCTTCCCTTAGACCCAAACCAACCCGTTAAAGCCGCCGTCTTCATGACCCATGGCTACACCTCAGACACTAGCTGGGTGTTCCAGAACTTCTGCATCGCGTACGCTAAATGGGGGTACGCTGTTTTTGCTGCTGACCTTATTGGACATGGTCGATCAGATGGGTTACATGGGTACATCGGTGATATGGACAAGGCTGCTGCCACTTCTTTATCGTACTTTGTTAGTGTTCGAATGAGTGAAGAGTATAGGAACTTACCTGCCTTTCTGTTTGGGGAATCTATGGGTGGGTTGATTACTATGCTTATGTACTTCCAATCGGATCCTGACACGTGGTCTGGGTTGATATTTTCGTCCCCACTTTTTGTTATTCCTGAACCCATGATTCCGTCCAAGGTAAGTTCGTTTTTATTTTAGTTTTTGTCTTTTAGAATTATTTCCTCAAAATTTAGAGATTCCTATTTGTCCTTGAATCGACATCAATGTTTTCATAACCGGATTGATTGTCGAATAGGTCGTTTTATCGGTCTAATGGTTTTAAAACCGATCCCAACTGGTTATACTGGTTTGGGCCTTTGGGGTGTTGTGAAAAAAAAAATCGGTTTTAGAACCGAACCGGTTTAAAAAAAAAAACGGTTTTCCCTAAAAAAAATAATAATAAAAATCCATTTGTACACCTCTAGATGTAACTGACTAGATGCAACGTTAAAAATATGGAATTTTGAATAAATAAAATGTAGAGGATGGAGTAGTAACTAATCAATAATTACAATTTTATAAGAAAAAGAAATTTTAAAAGTTTGTTATTGGGACTCAAGCACCAATCTGGTTCACTGGTTCAACCGGTTCAAAACATAATCAGCGGGTCGGTAAAAGAGGCGGTCCCTGATCAAATTGCCCACTCTGGTACCGTTTTAAGAATAATGCCTAAACTTGATCAAATATTTACATTATCAAAATGTCATATACCAAGGTGCTTTTAGTTTAGCGGTACCAAAGTGTGATCAAAGGTTGTCCCTCTTATAAGGTTAAGGATTCAAGTTTCATGATGCACGAAGGTGTAGTATTAGGCATTGGTTTAAAGAGTGTGTGAGTTAAGCGCGTAAAAAAAATCAAAATCTTATATTTAATTCCAACCTCATTTGTTCTGCAAATGGAGCTACATTTGACAATGTATGGGCTATTGTTCGGATTGGCGGATACATGGGCCGCGATGCCCGATTCCAAGATGGTGACGAAGGCGGTGAAAGATAAAGAGAAGCTGAAGATACTAGTAGCGAACCCAAAACGGTATGCGGGAAAGGCAAGGGTGGGGACAATGAGAGAGGTGGTTAGAGTAACGGATTACGTGCAGAAAAACTTCGAGAAAGTTAAGGTCCCCTTTTTTACGGCACACGGGACGTCTGATGGGCTCGCGTGCCACAGCGGGTCTGAGATGTTGTACGAGAAGGCCGAAACCGCAACCAAATACAAGTGTTTGAAGTTGTATGAAGGAATGTACCACTCGTTGGTCAATGGTGAACCTGATGAAGCTGCTGATCTTGTGTTGGCAGATATGAAAGCTTGGATTGATGATATAATTCAAGTTGTTTAATAACAAACAAAACTGTGATTAAATGTGTGACATTAATTTCTCAACAATTTATTGTTTTATTTTAATAAACGTGCATAAGGGTGCGTTTGGTTTATATGTAACCTTTTTTTTAAACCCCCAAACTTCAATAAACGAGCCCTGCTAGCAAGCAACTAGCAAAAGGCAACAAACACTACAACCAATAGCAAAGCAAAACAAGAACTTTAGGGTGGAGGGACTAGGGGTGCTAAACGGGTCGGGTTCGCAGGTTGGTGGGTCCAACCCGACCCGAACCTGAAAATTTTACATGAACCCGAACCCGACCCGAACTCGAAAATTGTGAGATACATATCAACCCGAACTCGACTTGAATATCCTCGGGTTGACCCGAATCCGACCCGTTCAACCTGATTTTTTTTTATTTTTTCGCAAACTAATGTATTAAAATTAAAATTTTACTACAAAAAGTACAAATATATATAAAACATTTATGTTTTATTATAAAATCTCATATCAATTTCTATTTTAAGTTATAAGTGTAGCATAAAATACCTAACCAAATTAATTTATAACATAAAAATATTGTATAAAATAAATATATAGTATAAATAGGTTAAACGGGTCAACCCGCCAACCTAACCGGGTTGACCCGAACCCGACCTGTTTAGCTAAACGGGTTCACGGGTTCAACCCGAACCTGACCCGAACCTATTTAGACTAAACCCAAACCCGCTAATTTCGTGTAAGGTTCGGGTCATGTTTTCAGGTCGTGTTTTCGGATCGTGTCATAAATTTATACCCCTAGGAGGGACACTCCACTGAAAAAAAATTCATTTCACTTATTTCTACCAATCCTACACTGCCACATTACTTCACTGATTCATTTCATTGAAACAGTTTTTTTTAAAGCAACACTTCACTGATTCCTTACCCAAAAATCAATTATTTTCACATATAATAATAATATTACTAATAATAATTAACACCATTCACACATCTCTAATGACCGTCACAACCACCTATAACTTCCTTCTACCTTCTCTGTTTTTTTTCTTTATTTTTTTGTCCAACCAAGAAAACCTGAACATCACCATCTCATAGAATGTTTTGCAAAAGTGTAGTTAATCATAGATGAAAGAAACTATCAAAGAGAGAGAGAGAAAAACAATCAGTGAATCAGCATGTTAACTATAACCAGATTTTGGTTTACGAGACCACTACCAGCATAGGTGACGACAGTGTTACCGTGCTGGTGGTGGGGTACCCGTGACCAATTTTGGTGACGCCCCGTCCCCCATTACATGACAACTTTCCACTTAAGTACTTAACCGAATCTAGATTTACTTGGACCTATTGTTAATCTAGAGAAAGCTTAAATACTTGATATCACCAATGATCTTGTGTAGGGATGAGCATATTGCATTGAATACCGAACCGATACCGAATGAATCCCGTACTGTTTCCGTACCGAACCGAAGGTGTTCGGTATCGGTATCGGTATCGGTACTAATATTTAGAGGTTTTCGCTTTCGATATTTTTAGTATCGGTATGAGATCGGTATGGTATCGGTATTTTAAGGTAAAATACCGATACCATACCGGTACCGTACCAATATCGAACCGATACCGTACCGTATGTTTTCGTTATCGATATTGTGTTTTGGGAGTTTTCAGAATCGGTATCGGTTGGTACCGATACCGTCTCAAATTCCTAATCTTGTGAATCTCTATAGGTTTCCTTGAGAAACACATCTATTACCAGCTTTTCAAATACTCCAAAACACCAAGGATAATTTTTCTCCTATATATAAGCTGGAGGATCCAAATGCTTGTTCACCTCTAATTAGGGGTGTAAACGAGCCGAGTTAAGCCGGAGTCTGACTGGGTATGAGCTAGGCTCGATTCGAGCCTAATACTTTGAGCTCGAGCTCGACTCGAAAGTAAAACTCAAAAGCTTGAGCTCGACTTGAAATAATTTTAGAACAAATTTAAAGGAGCTAAAAGCTCGATTCGAGATCGCTTTGATAACTTAAATGTGCTAAAGCTTGGCTAGAGCTTGGCTCGCCAATGTTAAATAATAGGTACACTATAAACAACATAATAATACTATATAATTTGTTTGGGCTCGTTTAGGCTTGCGAGCTTAAACGGTCTTTGAAAAGCTCGAGCTCGGGCTTGATAAGTAAACGAGTCATTTTTCAAGCTTGGGCTCGGGCTCATTAAGGCTCGGCTCGTTCGAGCTTTTTTACCGATCCGATTCCGAGTAGCTCTCAAGCCATTACGCATCATTTACACCCCAGCCTCTAATACATCTTTAGCCAAAAAAACATATATGGGGTTAATATTGAACCAACTGCTTAATTGATGCCACACCATTGAAGCCACAATGCCATATAGCACGAAGAGAAAATGAGGCAAAGACTCAAAAGGTCTCTTCGGAATCACCATGGTGGGCAAAGAGAGGATGATACTTCTATTAGATAAATACTCCAAGGTAGGCAAGCCCCACATTAAGAGCCTCTACCCGAACACATTTACCTTGTTCGGGATCCAGTTACTCCAGGTAAACTCTCATAAATAAGGACGATGCTTGTTCTTAGAAACGAATTAATTTTTAAAGGCAAGCAGGTTGGTGACATTTTCGGTGAGATCTTGGCTTTGACGTTTTTATGGGTTAAGCAGCGTTTAAAACAAAGTACGTTGACTTGGGGGAATTGGGTGATTTTTAATTTATCGAAGGTTTACACGCAATACAATAATTTAGGTGATGTGTGGTGTTTTGATTATGTTAGTAGCTCACCGGTTATAATCTTTTTGTATATCATGGTGAAATGAGATGAGTTTTTTGCCGATAAAAAAAGAATTACAGGAAGCTTTCATGTTTACAATGGTCTAAAATCTAAATAATGTAATTTCAGTGTCACAAACTTCCTTTTGTAACTACTCATCTTGTAACACTAGTTTCTAGCTACTTGCTAAAAGATGGGTGTCTGAATACAGGGAACGAGCCCCCCGGTGGGCGCCAAAAAAAAGAAAGCAATAGAGAGAAAATGTTTGGAGAAAAAAGTAACCCCTAAAAGGGAACACTCCATTTGTAACACCCCAACCGATGGCGGAAACATCGGGATGTCACGTATTGATGATTGTTCAGTAGCTCATGGTGAATAATAAAATTTCATTCAATAATTTAAATGAATTACATACAATTGTTCTAGGATTTGTACATCAAATTGGATAAAACTATACACAAATCTTCAAGCATCAATTCAAATCTTCAAGCAAATAGAACCTGAAACATGTTAAGTTGAAAAGATTTTGGGTCAACAAAAGTTGGTGAGGATTACATAGGTTTTTGATAATTGAGTAAAAATGATGTGCAATTCATGTGTCATGTCAATCTAGTCCATATGTGAGAACATACTAGAAATAAATCGAGTGCATAATCAACTCTAATGACTGTTATATTATGATACATACCATACGCTCATGGTCCAATTGAATATGTTATACGATAACAAACACCCACGCTACCTTTGTAGGAGGCACGTATCCGGGTGGAATTGTCAGTCCAATAGATCTATCAATGTATACCGCCGGCTTGTACGGAGTTAATGATTATGCTAGAATGGTGCTTACTCTAATCATGCTCAAGACATAATGCAACATAGAAAATCACATAGACACATTGATGATTGAATTGCATAAATGATGTTGTAACATGTTTCACCCCAAAAATGGTGATAAATAGAAAAGGGGCTATGTAAAACTCACCTTGGTAAAATGTTATATCTGTTGAGAAATTTGGATAATTGTGTTGACCAAATGTATCAAGTATCACCCTATAATGAGGTAATAAATATGTCTAAGTCTATCACGTCTACAAATGTTTATGTTCTAGGGCTTCGAATTTGGGGATAAATGCTTGTTTGATTATTATTAAAAATATTCGACAATTGAGAGAAATTTAGTAAATAAATAACCAAAAATCTTTTTATAAGTTTTAAATCTAAGATAGTCACAAGAATGTATTTAAAGTATAAAAATAATTTTTATAAAATTATTTTCTTTAAAATAGATTATTAAATCTATTTATTACAAATTGTCAACTTTAACTTTAATAATTTAAAAATACTAAAATTAAAGAATTATTAGTTTAAAAATTATATTTCTGTTCTAAATGATCAGAAATAATTTGTATAAAATTTTGGTGCAAAAATAACAAAAATTGGATTTATTATGATTTAATTATGATTAAAACTAACAAAAATTGATTAAAAATATTAAATAAACGGTTTTTCAGAAATAAAAATCATTTCTGAAAAGCTTAATGTTATAAAAACTTAAAATAATTTTTGTGGAATTTAATAAGATCGTTTTGATATTTTTATAGATTTTTATAAATAAAATAGAATAAACATGATTTATTTATTATATATATTAAATAAATAAATTTTTGAAAACTAAAAATTGTAAGTTAAACTTTTTTCACTAGTTTAACATAATGTAATTTTTGTAGAATTTTTAAAAGAGTTTTAGTATTTTAAAACAAATTTTAAAATACTAGTAATTATATATATATATATATATATATATATATATATATTAGTTTATTTGTTAAACAATAAATAAAAAAAAAAGAAGAAAAATCGGTGCTGCTGCCTGGGATCGAACCCTAGCAGTCTGGTTCAAGAGTACCAGGCACAACCACTTGGTCCAGACCAGTGGTTGTGTTTGGTTTCACTTTGTTTATTATTTATGTTTAAACGCGATTGAATGTTCTTCCCCAAATTCATTCATACGAGCCCTAATTTTCAAATTGATCAATCCACACATCAATAACCCAATTAACCTTAGGGCTATTGATGTGTGGATGCCGAAGATAAAAACCCACAACAATAATTAGACTTACAATCTCGTTTTAATATCGAATCGATCGGTCAACCCTTGAAGTCAAACTCGAACAAGGGCTCCAAGAACAGAGATTATTATGAAGAATTGGGGGTTGAGGAAGAGTGGGTGGCGAGTTGAGATGGTCCAGTAACGTTCAATTTATAGGGAGATGGCTTGGTGCTCGAATTGGCAAGCTTTGACCCGTTTTAAAGAAATGACGCGTGATTTCGTTCAATTCGCGATTAATTGTTGTCAATCATGGAAGGATTGCATTAGTCATGATGCGGGATTAACTAGTTTCCAAAAACCATTGATTTAATTAGGGTATTAGTTTGGAAGATTCAACCAAGGCATAGCCTTGGCTGTTGCTCGCGTATAACAGCAGCAGATATGGAAACAACTTTTGTTTTAAAAGTATGTTTAAGTAAATAATGTTCCTAAATCAAATCAGATACGATAGCATGGACTAGTGGTTGAGGCGTGGTGTGTGTGTCTAAAAGGTCACCGGTTCGAAACCCGGCTGGACCTCTCTTTTCTTTTCTTTTTAACATAAAAGAGGGGAGTTGGGCTTGGGCTAGCTGGGCCGGCTCCTGGGCCTGGTGTTGGGTTGCAGGCTTCTGATCTGGGCTTTAAGTTAAGAAAAAGGGTGGGTTTGGGTTTAAAGGGATATTGGTTAAGAGTTTTTATATAAAACTAACTTTATTATTATTATTATTATTATTATTATTAGAAAAAAAAATGCATTATATACACACATATATATTAATATATATATATATATATATATATATATAGGTTGCGAGTTAGGGAAAATAAATATAGACTCGGGTACATTAGTGTAGAATTAAAATAAGGGCTTTTTCGTATCAAAATTGGGTGAAAATTTTGCGATGTTACACAATTACCCCCGTTTTCATTTTGGTGGCCACGGGGAAATCTCTCCTCCCTCCCCAAGCTTTTGACCGTTGCATATTCGACTGTTTGGTCTGATTGATATTTAATATTTATGGGCTGATGAATATTTAATATTTTCAGTTGTAGATGTAACTTTTTTTATTTAAATTGTTCAACTTATGTATCACACGAGTACATAGCATAATTAATAATAAAATAAAATAATGTATGTGTGCGTCCTACCCTTTTAAAACCGAACCAATATGGACTACAATATTTCAAACCGAACCAATATGGACCAAACCATTTTAGTCCACCTGCTCCTACATCAATCAATGCATTCATTTGAAATTCCAAACTCCATCGAGACCACACCTATAGAGATGCTCTAAGATTCATTCCATTTATTCTCAATTCATGAAACGTGAGGGTGTCCATCCCTAATTCACCAAATCCCACTAACCATTTTATAAATATTTAAAATAAACTAATATAAACGAACCTTTAGGCTTTAACTTTAGGAGAAAAATATTATAAAAAACAATTTTTATAACATAATTTTTAACAAATGCCGACAACGTAACCAACATTTTGACTCTTGAGTAAAGCTAAAGCATCCTCCATTAATAATATCTTTCCCCCTCTTCCCACCTCTCCGACCACCATCACCCACCATGGAACCACCACCAAACCCTCCTCCCTTCTTCTGGGGCGACACACCCGAACACGAATACTACACCTCCCAAAACATCCGTAACACCAAATCCTACTTCCAAACACCTAACGGCACCATCTTCACACAGTCATGGCTTCCCTTAGACCCAAACCAACCCATTAAAGCCACTGTCTTCATGACCCATGGCTACACCAACGACATCAGCTGGGTCTTCCAAAAGATCTGCATCGAATACGCTAAATGGGGGTACGCTGTTTTTGCTGCTGATCTTATTGGTCATGGTCGATCTGATGGGTTACATGGGTATATTGGTGATATGGACAAGGCTGCTGCTACTTCATTATCGTACTTTGTTAGTGTTCGAATGAGTGAAGAGTATAGGAACTTACCTGCCTTTTTGTTTGGGGAATCTATGGGTGGGTTGGTTACTATGCTTATGTATTTCCAATCGGATCCTGACACGTGGTCTGGGTTGATTTTCTCGGCCCCACTTTTTGTTGTACCTGAACCCATGGTTCCCTCTAAGGTAATTTCTACTTGAATGATAACTAGGGGTGTTTATTTGTTTGTTTCGGTTTATATGGTTTGAACATATATTTCTAAGGGTGAGTCTAAATACACCCCCTAATTACTAAACATACCCCCATTTGAAAAGGGGTATAATGGGTTTCACCTCTTACGTTTGTAGGAGAGGGGTACATTTAGTAGCAATCATATTTCAAACCGGCCAAATTTCTTTGGTTTCGGCTTGTTTATGAACACCACTAATGCTAAATTAGTAAGGTGTTCATTATTTTGTTTGAAACCATAGAAATGAACCGAAACTGATAAAAACCAAATCGAATTACAAGTTCGAATTTCGTTTCGGTTTAACAAAGTCTGAATACGGCTTGGTCAAATTTCGACGAAAAAACGAATAACCCCAACTAATTTTAGGATTTTTTCTAAGAGTAAGCGAATTCTGATTGCCAAAGATCCAAATCATCATCATCATCATCATCATCATCATCATCATCATCATACTCAGTTAATCCCACCTATAACAAAGTTAAGGTAGGGTCTGAGGATGGTAAGATGTAGACAGCCTTACCTCTACCCTTAAGAATAGAGAGGCTGCTTCCAGTGAGACCCCCGACTCGATGTGGTTTGGTATCAAACCTTGGACATAAGGCACATGACACTTAGTAATCGGGACAAACCCGATCGGTGCATGTACCCCTTTGTCTTTTGGCTATCAACTCCACCACATGATGCATGATTAACCGTCCTTTGTTTTTAACGTTATTTTCACGAAATTAGTAAAATAACGTTAAAACTAGTGCAACTTTACTTTTGTCCCCCGAGGGCTACACATATATACATTATATGTGCATATTATAAGTGGGCTCATTGCCAAAGATCCAAATAAAGGAGTTAAATAAACTAGTTATCTTCTTTGTTTAACAGTTAAAACTTTGTATGTCTGTCAATTGTAGCTGCATTTGACATTGTATGGCCTACTGTTTGGAATTGCTGACACGTGGGCAGTGATGCCGCCGCCTCGAATGGCACCGCCACCAGGGAGAGATATGAAGAAACCGAGTTTAAAAGCAATGAACCCGAAAAGATATGCAGGAAAGCCAAGGGTGGGGACAATGAGGGAGGTCGCGAGGGCGACAAACTACGTGCAGAATAACTTTGAGAAGGTTAAGGTGCCGTTTTTAGTAGCCCATGGAACCGCTGACCCGATGGCATGTCAAAGTGGGTCGGAGATGCTGTATGAGAAGGCTGCAACAGCGAAGGACGACAAGGTGTTGAAACTGTATGAAGGAATGGGTCACTCGTTGATCAGTGGGGAAGCCGATGAGGCTTCGGATCGTGTGTTGGCAGACATGAAAGCTTGGATCGACGACAAGGTTGAGAAGTGTGGTACTAAATGTAACGTATAAGTTGTTGATGTGTTGGTAACGAGTAACATTTTATCGTGTTAGATTTGTCTTGTGTTTTTGTACCTGTGTGTAATCAAGTAATAAAATGTTTTACATCTGTTGTAGCTTCAATGTTAGGAATATCCTTTGTTTGTAGAACTATATCCTTTGTTGTAAGTTGTAACGAGGTTAACAATGAATTTTCACGCATGCGGAAGGACGTTCATAATATCCAAAACTTATGTAAAAGGGAAACCTTAACTTAAACCCATGTCATTGCTTTATAGCTACTGTGAGATGAGATGTACATTATCACGCAAAAGTCCGTTTTAAACAAAACTTAGATCAAAACATAGATAGAAATAAAAATGTCGCAACGCTATATTATGCTTCCCCACTTTAACCTCTTTTTTCAATGGAAAATGTTCCCCATTTTGCTCATTGTCATAGTTTTAAGTAGTGGTGTGCATAAGTCGCTTTTGGGCAAAAACCATACTCATAACCGAGATGTCGGTTATTGGATATCCATAGCTAGTCGGTTATGGTGGGTTCGGTTAATCGCTTATGAATGTTATAGTGGGTAGTTATGGGGTTCTTAACCATGAAATTTGGACTATCTAAAATTAGCTCAAAACAATAAAATTGTCATTACTTGGGTCTAAAAGTTTAGGTTTGAAATTATTTGAACAAGTTATAACTTGTTAGTACACATTAATATATATTAGTATATTAGATACAAATTATTTGAACAAGTTATAACTTGTTAGTACACATTAATATATATTAGTATATTAGATACCATGTACATAATTTATACTTCTAATATTAATTATTACATAATATTCAAAAAGTAATATGATATAATCTGTAAATTCAAATAAGCGCTCAACTACAACGATATAATATAAATTCAGACGAACGTTTATGGCAAAGAGTTCAAAATCCAACAGATTTGACTACATGTCGGTGTGGTTCGGTTATGTAACCGACCCGCTACTTTCAGTTTTTAGAAGGAAAAAAAAACAATTAACCGACCCACCGGTTTTTGATTTGATTCGGTTTTATCAATTAACTTGGTTATGATTAAGTTAATTCGGTTTTTTGCAAATCCCTATTTTTTTTTGAACGGCCAACGAATCAATTTCCGAGCACTCTCGGGCACCCTTTTGGCGAATCAGGTACTCGAGAGTACCCGGGCCACCAATTGCCACCAATTCCCGGGAAAACCCGACCACTCACCCGCCCGAAGGCACGACAGTGAAATAATCGGTAAAAACCGGTCGGGATCAGGACTCGAACCCAAGCCAATGGCCGGGTCATCCCTCATTTCTCCTCCACTAATGTCCTCCAAATGTAGCTAGTGGGAATTGAACCCAAATTTAGTCCGGTCGGTGCCATTTAATTTGAAAATTTTCTGGTCGTGCTCGGCTCATTTATTAAGTGCGCTTTACGCATAATTCCCCTAATTAATTTTAGCAATATTTAAGTCTTACGCAATACTTCCTAAAGTTGTTATTACTAAAATACTTTCAACCCATCCTCCATAAACTTCCGACGACTTTATCCCCTTCCCATTTCTCCGACCACCATCACCCACCATGCCGCCACCACAACCACCACCGTTCTTCTGGGGCGACACACCCGAACACGAATACTACAAATCCCAAAACATCCGTAACTCCAAATCCTACTTCCAAACACCTAACGCCAACATCTTCACTCAATCATGGCTTCCCTTAGACCCAAACCAATCCATTAAAGCCACCGTCTTCATGACCCACGGCTACAGATCCGACTCCAGCTGGTCCTTCCAGGAAATATGCATAGCGTACGCTAAGTGGGGGTACGCTGTTTTTGCTGCTGACCTTATTGGACATGGTC
Organism: Ambrosia trifida; assembly: GCA_028751855.1. Classification (NCBI taxonomy): domain Eukaryota; kingdom Viridiplantae; phylum Streptophyta; class Magnoliopsida; order Asterales; family Asteraceae; genus Ambrosia; species Ambrosia trifida. The sequence continues at coordinate 55,472,618 of CM054123.1, read as the reverse complement.
GATCAGATGGGTTACATGGGTACATTGGTGATATGGATAAGGCTGCTGCTACTTCTTTATCGTACTTTGTTAGTGTTCGAATGAGTGAAGAGTATAGGAATCTGCCGGCGTTCCTTTTTGGCCAATCGATGGGTGGAATGATAACTATGCTTATGTACCTCCAATCGGATCCCGACACGTGGTCCGGGTTGATATTTGCGGCCCCACTTTTGGTCTTGCCCGAAGCGGCAACTCCGTCTAAGGTAAAAAAAAAAAAATCAAAGTTTTGATTACTTGATAACGTTTTGATAAGGTATTTAGGAACTATACACCGTATATAATTAGGATTCATACACCCTGGCCCATATCACTATCACAGACCAATAGGAAGCTGTCACATACTTAGAATGTGATGTCATACCCGATGTCACAGGGTGTATGAATCCTATAACCCTTTGATAACGTGGAATGACAGAAAAAAATAATTGACAAAGTTTTGATAACACGAAATGACAAAAAAATAATAATTGGGTTTAGGTTAGATAGTATCGAAATTGACAAATTAGGGATGTTTTTTGTTCGGTTTGAAATCGATTAAATTGAAAACCAAACCGAAACAAAATAATAAATTGTACCCATGGTTGCAGAACTTAGTTTGGGCTTGTAATCGGCTGACTGAGGAGTTGCGAGTACTCAGCCTAATCAGGCGTGTACTTAGGGGGTCAAATCGGTCTATGCGAGGAGTACCCAGAGTATTAGGCCAACTCAGCTATATTGGTTGACTTAATAAGGGGTGAGTACTCGGCGATTCCAAAGCCTTGGAGGCCGACTTTTGCAACCTTGATTGTGCCTAATAACCACTTCGGTTGTAACCCTAACCGGATAACCGGATAACTAATTCGATTCTTACCTAATTTCAATTCCAAATTTATGCTTTGATTAAATGTTTTTTTTTTTTTTCAACCTATGTCGTAACTTCAATAAACTCAAACTTTGGTGGTTTTTGAAATGAAGCTACATTTGACAATGTACGGGTTACTGTTCGGACTAGCGGATACATGGGCGGTAATGCCTGATCCTCGGACGGGGGCAAAGGCGGTGAGGGATGTAGAGAAACAAAAGATACTTGCAATGAACCCGAAACTATATTTGGGAAAGCCAAGGGTGGGAACAATGAGGGAGGTGGTGAGAGTGACAAATTACTTGCAACAAAACTTTGAGAAAGTTAAGGTGCCGTTTTTTACGGCTCATGGGACAGCAGACGGGTTGGCGAGCCATAGTGGGTCACAGATGTTGTACGAAAAGGCTGCAACCGCGAAGGAGGACAAGTGTTTGAAGCTGTATGAAGGAATGTACCACTCGTTGATTAATGGAGAACCTGATGAGGACGCGGATCGTGTGTTGGGGGACATGAAAGCTTGGATTGATAAGATGACTCAAAAGTTTGGTCCTAAAATAACAGGTAATTGATTGCACAGTTAATCTATGTTGTTAATTTAGTGTGATATATACAACATTAGTTGGTCACATGTTAATCTTGTGTTTCAGTGTTTTATACGTGTGGACTTTACTAATGTTATGGAAGGAGACTCACATTTATAAATACAAAGTTGAATAATCTTTCAAAATAATAATTATATGGCCACATTTAAGGGAGGAGGGTATCCACTTGTTGCAACCCATCTCTTTTCCATATCATCGGCGCATCAACTTTTTTCACTACTTACCTTTTACTTTATACAATTGACCAAATCACTGGAAATCATACATGCTTTATACGCTTCACATGGCACAACTAATTTAGAAAATAAATTAAAATAAATAAACTAAGTGTAATTGTGAGTGGTTAGTTTAGAACCCCTCTCTCTTGGTAACATCGACAACCACTTGGCCATGTTTGCTGTTGTGGTATTGAAGTGATTGGGATGGATGGTACTCTTCGGAAGCAAAGAAGCTTCTAAAGGAAATCGATGCGAGTTGTGCCCCTACTCAGTGGCGAAGCTTGACCCGAAGGTTCGGGGGGTCGGAAGTCACCGGGGGTTCGGAAGTCACTGGTTTCGGGGGGTCGAAAACCAGTTTCGGGGGGGGGGGGGGGGGGTCGAAACCCTATATTTTCAAAATTTTCTATACGGATACTATATAATCGGAACTTCTGCGCGAAAATCCGGGGGGGTCGGCCGCCCCTCCCCGCCCCTACAAACCTTCGCCAGTGCCCCTACTAACCGGGTTGGGGCGGTATTTATAGTCGTCATAAATGGCCTCGCATTAATTGCATGTCATCATGAAGGCGGCTGGAACATCGACAAGGGTCACTGTTCTGGCTAATTGGCATTTACATTATTATATTATATTTCCCTAGGGTAGGTTACTATTACGGCTTTGTTTGTTGGAGGATAGCCACCTTATGCTAGGACCTGTTGGTTTGTCTGTGTCTGTGTCAGTGTCAGTGTCCTTCATACTTTGTTCTTGCGGTTTCCCAGTGGGTTCGTTCATTTATTTGTTTTAAAGTTCGGTTTTATTAGGTGATTGGCCAACCTAGCATTTCTATCGGCAATGCGGCATCCTTCTGATCCTTCCTACATCATCACTTGCCACTGGAGAGTTGCCAATCTACAGATGCCGCATGCCACGGAATGGAGACGCCGATCTTGCTAATGACGTTGAACCCTCAAATCGAAAAGACTCCGTCCATCCGGACATGCACATCCATTCCATTAGTGACAGATATAGGACTATCGGTGAGAAAATAAATAAATAAATAAATAAATAATAATAATAATAATAATAATAATAATAATAATAATAATAATAATACATCTGTCCCAATTTAAATGTCTTGGGTCCACAAACACGCATATTAAAAAATCTTTTGTTTGTATGTGGTAAAATCTATATCTATATCTATAATAAACTAAAGCATTTTTAATGACATGGCACTTAAGAAGACATTCTTCTCCTTAAGTGTGCCATGTGTCATGCCATGTGGCAAATTAAAAAAAAATAATAATATAAAACCTAATCTACTAAAATTAAATTGAGTTATTTTAGGAAAAAAGAATTTAAAAACAAATTTAAATTTTTCTCTCTTATGTTTCCTCCCATAATTTTTAAACATTAATATCTTTTATATACGAGATTTTTTAAAGAAAAAAATTACACCAAATTAACGAGCGTTTTATTATCTTTCCAACGAGTACCATAGTGCTATATAAAAAACGAAGAAAAAAACCGACTATTTTTTGTGTGGTTTCGTTCATACAGAAAAAAACACAAAGTGTTCAGGTTATTCATTAATTTTTTTTTTTAAACCATGTTCTTATATACGATATTGAAATTTAGCTCAATCGACATATATCATTGGAATTTTACTCTTCTAAAGATGCATAGGTATACTTCATCAAGAGAAGCTAGGAGAAAAAATCGCGTAACATTGCAACACATGGTGTCACCTTATAGAAAGGTTATTTTTTTATTTATTTAATTACAAAAGTAATAATTATTACTATTAGTATTATTATAATCGTTATATTTTTCAACCCGGGACGCTCCCAGGTGAAATGGATCCTTTGGTATTTTCTTTGTAAAAATGTATCTAATGCCATTTTTATAGTTTAGATACTTCTAATTTTATTCACCTTACTTAGGTTGGTCAACCCGGGACGCTCCCGGGGTATAAACTAGTGATAATAATATCCTCAAATCTTTGATTGTGTTTTGTCTTTTATGGGCAAAACTAGAAATTGCATTTTTATTTTTGAAAATGGACTTTTAATTTGGGACAACAAAAAATGAAAAGATATACGTTTAAATTGGGACGGGGGAGTAATACGTAACTTTAAACGGGTAAAATAATAATTTATTTGACTAACTATAAAAAAATAACCGCAATTTAAAACGATAAAGCTAATTACCTAATGCACTAAAGCATCTTTGCTGAGCAAACAAACTAAAACTTTGGACTTGAAACATTATTTAATTTACTAACTTTTTAGACTCACATGCCACAGATAAGAATTTATAATTTTTAAAATAGGTAACTACACGGGTCTCTTTGGTTTGCTTAACCCACAAATATCGTTTTCCAACGTATAATAGAGAATTTCATTTTTTTTCTAGGTTGGCTAATGAATCAACTAAAAACCTCTTTAGGCTAATGGGTGAGGTGATGGGCCGACTCCATGACCATCCTCTAAATCATCATCTTTTGCATCGCTATCCTCTATCAGCACCTTATGGGATGTGGTGATGCTCCTTTATGTCACCCCAACAACCACACTATGTTATATAAAGAGAGAACGGTGGACCGGTCCTCCACTAGCCGCGTGACACCTTCACCATCCCCTTCACGATCCCAATACCGCATAGTCTTACCAGAAAACTTTATGACAAAATTTCTTGAGGCTTTGATTGCACCTTTTGGATTGGGCTTTATTGATTGAAATACTTTGTTCATACAAATTGTTAATGAAAAATTGATGTGCGAAGACAAAAAAAATAAAAAAAATAAAATAAAAAATAAACCATCAGGATACAACACACTTATAGGTTCATAAATTTTTCCTAGGCCTATTAGCGAGCCCAAATTGGGAAGGGTTTAGTTTCAAGCTCTAGAAAGATCAAAGGTTTAGTTCAAGGATTATAAAAAAAATCAAAGGGTGGCTTGAGTGATTATAAGCGCCGTATTGAGGCGGACCTAGGCGACTCGAAAGCCGTGTGCAACTGTGCGGTTATCGGGGTTCCTCAGTAATCCTAGTGATTAGTAGTAAGGGTGTTCTTTGGATTATTTTTTAGCTTTTCAAGTCGGGTTGTTCGGATTTTTGGCAAAGCAAAAATGACCCGATAACCGAACCATATTAGCCCAGGTTAGTCAGGTGGAGGTTATTCGGGTTTGGGTTACTTCCGGTCGGATTATTTGGTTTTCAGGATTAGATGTAATATGAAAAAATAGTTTTTTTTCTCATTCGCAAAATATCATCAAAATTTATCATGGTACTTAAAAATATTATCAAAAAGAGACATTAAATTACGGGGTTTTTCTTTGGATTTCGGGTAGCGTGACCTATAACCACCAGCATATTTAAAGTTCAGGACGGTTAGACTCATGTTATTTGGGTTCGGGTTTTTCGGATATTCGCTAATTTGGGTTCGGGTTTTTCGGATATTCGCTAATTTGGGTTCGGGTGGCTTCGGTTTCGGATCGGGTTTTGGATTTCGGTTAAAAATGAACAACCCTAGTCACTAGGGATGAGATGGGTATTGGTATCGTACTGAACCGGTACCATACATCATAGTACCGATACCGAAATTTAGCTAAACCCAAAACCAAATACCGTATTGTGTATGTTTGGTCGGTACCAATATGGTATGATGTCATTAAAAGTCCCGAACCAATACCTTGCCGCATGGTACCAATACCGAATTTGAGCTAAATTTAAAACCGAATACCATACCATATATGTCCGGTCACTATCGATATGGTACAGTACGACACCATACCGGTATTGGGTCTTTTCGTGGTCACTGAAATTTCACTATTTCGGGTCTTTTGCAAGTCATAGAAATTTCATTACTTGTTTTTTTTTCTTATTTCAACGTATGTACTAACTTTAATAAGTTCAAATTTTGGTGATTTTGAAATGAAGCTACATTTGACGACATGCTATTATGGTTCGGACTGTTGGATACGTGGGTGGTTATGTCGTATCCTCAGACTTGAGCAAAGACGGGGAGGGATGCAGAGAAACAAATGATCCTTGCAATGAACCCAAAACTATACTTTGGAAAGTTAGGGATATGCATGGGTTGGTTTTCTGTTAAATCGAACAAAAAACCGAAAAATCATCTTTAACGTTTCTTATAAGGGTGAGGCTAACGTAAAAAGTTGGTTAGCGTACAAAATGTAAGAAGTAATACAGATCGTAGGATGAGGCGGCTAATGAGGGGTACGATCGTAATTATACACGCGTTATTAAATTTGTCAAAACAAAAGAATAAGGGCAAATTAGTAATTGGACAAAAAAAAGCGGACAAATTACAAATGAGATCATTCAACTGACATTCAGTTTCTAAAGTATCAACGAAAACCGTCTACTTCATACAAATCAAAACACAATTAGGGTTTTTTTTAGTGTGCGAAAGCAAAAAAACAAAACGATCAACACAAATATAATGGCATCAAAGGCAAAATCAGGTATGTATATACAAATATTTGGAATATTATTGCGTGTAATTAGTAGTTGCAATTAACAAATAGAATGATACTTTACAGGAGTTGAATATGAACGGCGATCAAAGGAAAACAATGATAAATCGGTTAAACTTCAAAATCAGGTTTGCTATGCAATTATAAGTTGTTAATAAGTATAATCGTGTTATGAATTTATAATTTTTTTCAAATACATGTTTATTGCGTGTTAATGTAATCATTTTTGGTTTAGGGGTATGTTGCTAAATACCTGCGTGTAATGTTACTTGTACCTGAGTGTAATATTTAATAAAAAATGTATTTGCGTGTAAAGTTACTTGTACTTGCGTTTGAATTTTTTATCATGAATATTTAAAAAATAAATGTATTTGCGTGTAATGTTAGATATACTTGCGTTAAAATTTGTTATAACAAAATAATTAGGAAGTAGTCATAATGTAGATATTTTAAAGTAATAATTACATAACTGACATGATTTACTTTTTGTAAGTCAGCTGTGTCAGTAAAAAAATAAAATAAAATATATACATTAATAAAAAAACCTATAGCATATCTACCACAATTGTTATAATGAGAATGTGAAACGATTAGTCCATTCCACTTGCATCTTCTATATAAAGATTACTAGCTGACCACCCGGGAACGTCCCGGGGTTGCAATTTAATAATATTTAATATCGCTTGTCGTTGAGCATTATAAGAAAGTGGTTGACAGCTATTAATTTTGTTAAAGAATTATAAAAACAATTATAGAATGAAATTGCATATTCCATATTGAAAGAGTGCCCAAACCTACTTCTACGCTATTCATCCATCAATATGATATTTGATAATACAACATAAAGGGAAAATAATTTTAACACGGAAGGAATCCTAAATTCACATATTATCCAACGCAATTTAAATTTAAAGTAACTTCTATTGCAAATCTGTGTAGAATTTCGTTTTCAATCAAATATGCTGCAGCTAATGAGATTGTTCAGGTGATAACATATTTTATTAAGAATAAGAATCTACATAACACAATATTGATGATTATATTAAACAGAAAAGAATAAAGTTCATGTTGACTCACATGAGGTCAACCCAAAGTACAGTCGGTGTATGGAGGTTGCCCTATCTCTTTTTATGTAACACTGAATTGGAGCATCTCGAGGACCCAGCTGTTATTATGCAAGATTAAGATACTCAAATTAAAATCACCTTAAATCCAACAAAATCAATGTAAAAAGATAAGCGTTTTGCAAAAATAATCATCAAAACCTAACCTGCTTCAATGATATTGGAAAAGTCAACCTCCCATATTCTTCAGGAGTCTTAACAATCTCCTTGGTAACATCCCTCCACGACTTATAAAGAGACGCACAATGAACAACATCAGAAAGTTAGCAAATTCATGTAATAAGTTCCTAAAACAAATCTTGAAGAACACGGCTGGTTTTAATTTTCACAATTTTGGTAAGGTACCGGAGTTGAAAAATTTAATATGACTTTATAAAAAATGATAAAAGAAGAAAATATACCAAACGTATAAACGCTAACAATAACCAATCGCCTAGAATTGTTTCCATAAACTACCTATATAAGTTCCAGTCCTTGAAAGGGGGGACAAGTCATTATATCCCATTCAAGACTATTTTCAGATCAAGAAACCAAAATGTACATTCACATAAGTGAACTGTTATAACGTGTAACCAAACCAGAACTTCCCTTCTTCAAATGAATATTTTAGACATTTGACATTACCCACATTCCAGTTCTTAATTACTAATACATAGCAGCCGTATAAATTTGTGATATTGCATAAGGTTGGAGTTGTAAAGCAATAACTTTTAAAGCTGAAGAAGGAAACCACATGCTAGTATTATAACTTTGTTTTTAATATTAAAGATTTTGTTGAATTATCTATGCTTGTTGCTTTCCATTTGCTCTAAGAATGACGTGCAGGACAGCAGTGAATTCTTAAGATCAAGTATATAGAACACACTTGAACACAACCATAGCAGAACACATAGTAAATCATGATGACATTTATATAAAAGGCTTAAAAACTGGTACAATGATAGAGCATAAATTCATATCAAGTAATGAACATCCAAACAACTCTATATACAATCACAGAATATCAAATTGCTGGTCTTGATTAGGTTGTAACCGAAAAGACAAATGTACATCGTGTAGCAATCCAAATCAAATCAAAATGTAGCCACATTTACATTTTCTAGATCTTACCAGTGACCTGTCATTGAGTTAAGAGGTTTCAAAAGAACATGAATTGAATTGTTCTTATTTGAGCTTTTATTAACAACCAAATAGGTTTGAAGTAAAAAATCACAAAGAAACAAATAAACCATTTGATAATAAACAAACCCATATCAAAATTCAAATAAACTAAACAAAAAAAGAAAACATTAAAACCGGAAGAAACCAAATTGATTTACAGATGTAGAGAATATTCAAAGTACCTGTGCAAAACTAAAAGAAAAGGTAAGATGGTGTGGTGGAACGATGGAGGGGAGATGAGGTGAGGGTTTGGAGGGGAGACGGGTGTTGAATCGGTGGTTGTTGTTGTTGGTTGTCTGGTTCGGTGAAGTGAAAGAAGAGACGATCCATATGTAGGGTTTGAAAGAGATTGATGAAGAATTAGGGATATTAAGGTTTGAGGGGAGATTCTTTGACAAAAAAATTAATAAAAAAATCATTATGCAAAATGTAAAACATTCCATTATAGCAACCTTGAACCTAAATTAAACTTTCTACAACAAATAATCAATCCACTCACAAAACAGCAACGACAATGAACAAATGCACATAACTATGGTTTTATGAATCTAATCAAGTAGTCTAATGTCTATTTGATTTTTATTGTGGCAATCAAGAAACAAACGTCAATTTATTATATTGAAGAAATCTGCACATGTCACCTTACTTTTAATTTCACACACACTTAGCATATGACTATTAAGTCAACAACCAACTAACAGTATACGATTGAAAACACATCAAGTATGTGTATTTACAACTACACAGGGGCGAAGGATGTTGAGGGCCAGGGGTGGCCCTGGCCCCCCTGCTTTTTGGCGTAGCGGTATAAATTTGCGATTTTCGTAGGTAAATCGAGTCCAGGTTGAGTCCGGCCCCCCGCCGATTTGCCACTACCGATCGAAAAAAATTGAGTCCGGCCCCTCCCAATTCGAGAACCAAGCTTCGCCCCTGCAACTAAACCATTTATTATACACTCAAAATAATAAAAATAGGAGACCGGGTGACATTCCTTAGACCCAAGTTACACTCTGTACATACCAGAATACCAACTTATCAGCAGACCACTTTACTTTTGAATTCAAAACAGTTGGCATATTCCTATAAATTCATCAACCAACATCCAACCATTACTTGTCCAAATGTTTTCCACAAAGTCTTTAAATAACGAAAAGCTGGTAGAATATATACAGTTTAAAAGGAATCAACTATATGTATTTATCACATCAATCTAAACCAACGTATTTAAAAGTAACTACTTAAAATAACATAATTATTATTAAACCAATGAACAATTTATGAAAACTAATAGTGCTTCCAGAAACCAAATTCATAAAAGTCACAACCGCAAAGATTAAAAATCCTTATTTATATATACGTATTTATATGTATGGATATATATACCTTGATGAATTGACATAAATAATCATCACGACAAACTAAGTTAAGTCATCATATAAACAACATGTATAAATATTACGCCCATAACCTGAACGATCATCTAACCCTTTGTATATAATACCCACAAGAACCATCAATAAAAATTAACTTGCAATAATGAAAATGGTGTCTTTGATGTGTACCCGAGTTTTCAGAACGTCGAAAGCTTTAAACAACTCCTGAATAACTTCACCGACTACCATCCATAAGCGCCTGTAACATTCCTTAAGATTACCTTACGAACTCATGGTTTGTACAACATGATTTGGAACCAAAAGCAACCCATAACAACTCGAGTATATGGCAGACTTTATCGTCACTTATCATGGCTCTATAGACGCCTTTTTGCAGCCCTGAAACACCTCCGTCACAGCTTCCAAAGCGCCTAAACCGCTGCTATGTAGTAGCTCACAATTCAGGCCTGCAAACCCTCCCAAAACTGCACCTAATTGCACTCTATTTGTTGTCCTAATGTGGTGGTTGTCACCCCTATTATCCAATGTTATTTGACCACCAATTGCAGCCTAAACCACCTCCCACGTAGCCACAAACAACCCAAAACGCTGTTTCCTCATAGACTATGATTTGTTGCTGAACACGTTCTAGAACGCATAATGTTGCGGTCTTATTCGCTGCACTATTCTAGTAGAGTTATGTCGTTATTCATGGCTGTTTCAATTTCCAATGCACACACCCCTACTGTTTGAGGTCATGAAAAGCACCATAGTAGTAAACACTTTTATCAACATATATACATTCAAGCAGTGTTAATACTTTTGGTTGATAAGTAAAAAAAATAACAAACCTATTTATATAGTCAAAAACATAACATGCCACAGAGGAAAGAACTCCTATTTTCAATCTTCCAGCTCTCAAAACAGTTCAAAAGATTCATCCATCATTCATGCCTCCTAAAAAGGCAAATTAATCTTACTTTCTTCAAAATCAACACGCCTCCTAGGATCAAAGATTATGATTCAAATCCAATTGTCTACTTACAACACGGATACGGACAATCTCGAATCATCGATGAGTAAATAAACAAAAAACGAATTACTCTTAATTTCCTCGAAAATAACATGCCTCCTAGCAACAACAATCATGAATCAAATCCAGTTATTTACTTACAACACGAATACCCGAAAGACAGCCTCTAATCATCGATATAATTAATCAAAGACGAATATCTTATTTTCCACGAAATCAACATGCCGCCTAACAGCAACAATCATGATCCAAATCCAACTGTCTATGTACAACACTTATACTTAACACAAAGCCTCCAATCATCAATTAAAGATCTAATCGAAAGAGAAATTACTTAGTGTCACACCCTCAAAATCCACTTGCGGAGTTTTACCGCGAGGCGTATGACAAACCAGGATCCAAACCAACGATCACAATAAACAAGTCTAAATGTACATAATGCAATTTCAAAAACAATGTTTAAAATCCCCAATCACAGCGGAAGCTTATTCAAAACATAATCCAAAATAAACCAAGTGTTCAACGTTTGAAAACCATGCAATCCTAACTAGACGCCGTGCAGACGCGTGCGCCCTAGTTCCATTGTGCTACCTTAGCGACCTGAGAAAACATGTAAAAGTTTACGTCAGCACAAAAATGCTGGTGAGTTTACAGGTTTTGTAATCCAAGTACCAAGTTCAACCTGTCCATACTATAACAAATCGAAAACCAAAGTACGCTAGCTAGGCGCATGTTTTGTTACTATCACGATTGGAAAACCATTACTAACTCGCAAACCAGATGTAGTGCCCGATGTAGTAACCTGTTGTTCCTGTTTGAGACAATATGCACCCGCCGACCCTCCAAGTCGACGAGCGGGGTTGGTCACTCCCAATAGCGCTATTTACATTTCCCTGTTGTGCAAACCCGCACATTCATGGTTCCCCCCGGGACTTCCAAAGATCGTATAGTAAACAATAGAAACCCATAGTATGACAGTAGTTACCAAACATAAGTTTTAACACATGTTTTCTCCCCCGAAAAGTGAAACCAGTTAAAAGAGGGGCCGTAAACTCACCTTAAGTTGCGTTACTCCGTAACACGAATAAACTCAGCAGCTATGCTAGTCCCGTAAAGTGGCGACCTAACATATGACAGTTACAAGTACTTAGACTAATAACCCGTAGGTTAGTTAGTCCCTAGATGTCCAGACCATAACCAAGTTCGTTTGAAAACACCGTGACTGTTTAACTGACCCAATGTACAAGACTCGACATCCCATTGGTGACCCGAGACTCCCCGTGTTATGTTTACGCTCCCAAACAAACAATCATGCAATCACACTTAACATACGTTAACGTCCAACAAGTTATAGCACGTAGTTCACGTATCACATAATTACATCCAAACATATGTTACCAAGTTATTAGATATGTTACGGGGTTCCTAGCATGTTCCTAGATGTCAAATCGGGTCTCGGAATGCTAATTTACACTTACAGCAGCAGTACACGCGATTAGGAAAAGTCAACTAGCATTTAGGTTGGTCAACTGGCATTTAGGAAGGCTAATCGCATGTAATATAGGCATTTAGGGTCATAAGACATGTAAATCTTGAGTTTATAGGCGATTAGGGCTATAAGACATGTATTTCAGAACTTAACTAGCATTTAGGATCACAATTGCATGTAATAGAGGCATTTAGCCCCCAATTGCATGGTATATAGGCGATCAGGGCCTCTTTATAGGCGATTGGCCTCCTAATCGCCTATAACATAGGCGATTAGGGTTGCTAATCGCCAATAACCCAGCTGTTCCGGTTTTTCGCGCGTTTAACACTCCAAATCAGATCCAGAACGTGTGTAATCATCCAATATCAACCCAACAACTATACCAAACATGTTTAAACCAAAATCCTTCGTTTAGCCTCGATCTAACAGCCCCGAATGTTGTAACACCCCGCCCCTCTCATCACCAATATTGTCCGCTTTGCCCATCCAGAGCTCACGGATTTGTTTTTGGTTGCCCAAGTGAAGACTTCCCAGGAGGTCACCCATCCTGAAATTTCTCCCACCTGAGCACGCTTAACTGTGGAGTTCTCCTCTCATCCACTAACATTAAGCCCCAAAACGCGTTGGTGATTTAAGAGGCAAGACATTACTTATGAACCAAGGATCTCTCCTGGCCATGGCCGATGTGGGATTTTCCTGGGGTGTCACATTCACCCCCTGTTAGAGTCTCATCGTCCCTGATGAGGTATGCACCCACCATCCCGAACGGCACAGGAGTGGCTCTGATACCATCTGTAACACCCCGCCCCTCTCATCACCAATATTGTCCGCTTTGCCCATCCAGAGCTCACGGATTTGTTTTTGGTTGCCCAAGTGAAGACTTCCCAGGAGGTCACCCATCCTGAAATTTCTCCCACCTGAGCACGCTTAACTGTGGAGTTCTCCTCTCATCCACTAACATTAAGCCCCAAAACGCGTTGGTGATTTAAAATTTACAAAAAGACTTTTATTCATTTAATTATTAAATTTCTTATATTTAATAAACAATTTGTTTATTAATCAAATAAACGTTTATCCCCAATTCGAAGCCCTAGAAAATACTTATAGACTAGATAGACTTAGACTTATTTGTTACATTATACATAGGGTGACACTTGGTAACATTGGATTACACTTATTCAATTATACAAGACTTACCACCTCGCTAAGGTGAGTATTACTTATCCCCGTTTTCGTGTTTTTACAATTTTTGGGGTGATTCATGCACAAGTATACAAAACCTTCATATTCATTTACACATACATTTTATTCATTTACAATTCATATACGTGTCTTGTTTATCTTTGTGCTTATGTTTTAACACGAACGTAGCTTACATACAAAATCATACATACAGACATAACTTATGTTATGGTGCTCTTTACATACAGACGTAACTTATGTTACGGTGCTCATTTAGACATAACTTTGTGTTATGGTGCTCTTTTAGAATCACACGTGTTGAGGTGCTCATTATCAATCTCATTGTACAAACTTTACATTTGATCTTTGTCTTGTTTGGTTACTTGCGTGTTTACATAATGCCTTGATAATGCTAGACACATGAATTGTACTACTCTTTTCAAACTTATACTATACGTACAAAACTAAGTAGTACTCACCAACATCATATGTTGACAAAATTATTTTCGTGCATGTTTCAGGATAAGCTGCTTGACGCTTCACATAGGACTTTGGACTTAGATTAGATCAATCAATTATCTTTATTTTTGTTGTCTTGTATTTAATTTCACATGTTGTAAAACAATATTCAATAATCATATATTTACATTTTAGTACCATGAGCTTTTGAACAATCGTCACTACGTGGCACCTCGATGATTCCGCCATCGGTTGGGGTGTTACAGCTGCACTGAAGTGCAGGATAAATGGGTTTGGCCGAGCTGCAAAGATGGGTTGTTTTCAGTTAGCGGTTGCAGGAGGATTCTGTCCGCTCATGTTGTTCCGTTCTATCCGTTTGACTGGATTAAAGAAGTGCCAAAAAAGATTTATGTTTTCGGGTGGAGAGTAAGCCAGGACAGGAGGGATTCTGTTGGCTGCTTCCGATTGTCCTAAACTGTTTAAAGTTAGGAGGGATAAGAGTTAGGAGGGATCATGATGTGAGCTTAATAAAATTAAGCCTCAAGTTAGCAATTATAGTTATGATGCTGCAGAAGCTCTGACCAATGAAATCGAACAAGAATCGGAGACTTTTGGTGATGTTATGAGGATTAAAGAGATTGTTGACAACAGCCCTGATGAGGTTTTTTTCTATTACTTCGACTATATTCATATATTGTTCAGTTTTAGATTCCAAATATTGTTTTAATTCCATTTGCACAATATTTAATCATAATTCTTGTTCTTGCTAGTCTGCATCAGTTTTATGTAATTCATTAAGGAAGCTACAATTGATGTCAATATCAGTAGAAACACTCAAGGTTTGTATTTAGTTTTAACTATCTTAATCACAATTTGAGACTTGTTAAAACTATGATTAGTTTTATCTCATTGTTTATGCAATCATATTTCAGGCAACCGAAATAACTATAAGTCGTTTGGTTCATATGAATTACCAAGCAAGACTTGGGATCATGGCTGCTGGTTCATATGGTATTCCACAATTTAGGTTTCGTGTTTTTCTATGGGGTGCTCATCCAAATGAGGTGACTTTATTACTCATTTTTCAAGTTTATTATTTTTTGCATTGTAATTATATTATCATTGATGGTTACATTACCTTCTGATCTGTCGAATAGTTATTTGCGAAGAATGTTTTTAGTACACATGTATAATGTAAGTTAAGGCAAAATAAACATAGCGATGCGTTTTGATTTATGTAAAATAATTAGCCGGCCTCGACTAATGTATTAATTTTATTGTTGTCTTAGGTTGGGGAGGAGCGGATCATTACGGGGATGAGGACATGGATGTCGTACGCGAAGAATGGTTAGGCTACGCCGCGACATTTATTTTCAAATGATCGAATTTGAAGGCAATGTAATGTCGATAAAATATATTTTTGTAAACGTTAAACGTTGTCTCGGATTAGTTTGTAATTAGATAAATATGGATTATATAATGAAATGATGTTTTTGTTATTAATTTGCTAATTATTTTGCATATAATAAAATGACAATAAATTCAGGAGGGTAAATATGTAATTTTACAGGAATTTTTTTTTAGATTAAAAATTATGACACGCAAAGAACGTCATAAAATTCTGTCATAAATTCTGTCATAAAAATGTGTCATTAAAAAGTGTCATAACGCGTGTCAATAAATGCTGTCATAAATGTGTGTCATAAACAGATGACACGCGAAAATATGTCATGTTAAATTTATGACACCGCCATCCTTGACATTCTTTTCCCTGTCATCAGACCCCTTTCTTGACACACAATTTTTTCTAGTAGTGCAAGGATCTTGGTAGCAACACGATCTATGCCATATTCTTTGTTTGTACATTCACAAATTGGTAGCAACACGGGATTTTAGGAGCCAAATCTGATGTTTGTTACAAGTATATCATCTAAGTTATTAACCTAAGAACTTAAACAATGATATTTTTTTTTATGATACATAAGGTTGTAACAAGGTCGATGTAATGATTGATAGGAGGTTATCTACTACTCTAGAATACTCATGTGATACAAAGTTGTAACTTAGACTGGTAATGTGGGTATTTTCCGTTATGTACATATAAGGTGATTAAATATATTTTGTTTTTGAAGGCAAAGGTGACATTAAATATTAATATTAATTATGTAATGAAGCGGCCTTCAACCAGTTTCAAAGGTCGATTGCTGCTATAATTGGTGAAATAAAAGCCTGCTCGTATCTCTGGGTCAAGTATAGATCAAAACAGTTAGTCTTGGAGTGGGACATTTGGAAATGTTTGCATATGCATAAAATTGGCTGGTAGATTTTTTTTTTTATTTTTGTTGTTTTTATCCTTTTGTTTCCATTCCCTGGTGTATGTATGTATTTGGTGATTGGCTAGCATCCTACTAGCCGTTTTTGAAATGAAATCTTTTGTTGGCCGTTCAAAAAAAGTATATATTAATTATGTAATAAACGAGAGTTAAGACAACGAAATGAGAATTGTATGAGAGTAAGGAGGAATTAGGCTGAGGGGTATGGGATCGGGGAAGGGGATCGGTGGGTGACCTGGCCCTCTTTGCCGACGGGGAACACCGCCCCCCGATGAAGCTTCGGCAAAAACGGTGAGAATTCACCGAGCTCACCGATGATCAATGTTATCATTTTGTTTGTCTTTTTCCATATTAATTAGCCAAATGTTTCTATATTAATATTATATATATATATAAATTTTGTCTTTTTTCCCTTTAAAATAATTAAAAAAGAAAGAAAGGAGAGGGGGAAGGAGGGGGAACCATTTCCCTTGTTTGGGGGAGGGGAAGGGGGAAATGACGTGGCGCTGATGTGGACAAGGGGGAAGAAAGGGGGAAGGGTGACCACACCCCATAGCCTTAATGCTAATACAAAAGTTTTCTTTTGTATTTATGTTTTCGGTTGGTTCATTAATAGTGAGTGTTTTAACAAGTTGAATATTGTAAGGGTATGTGTAGTGGGGGGTTTATGGGGCTTTACGAGAGTGTATGGGGAATAAAATATTATAAAGTAATACAAGGGGTTTCATGGGGCTTTATGGGAAAAGAGGAGTGTAGGGAGAAGGGGTTTCATGAGGCTTTATAAATGATTGGGTAATCATTGCTTAATTATTGTTTTTTATTTAAATAATAATATTAAATACCAAATAATTTTCCATTAAATAAAAAGAAATTACAAGTACAAAAAAAATTACAAATACTTAAAAAAAATTACAAATACTAAAAAAATACAAATACTCATAGATCATATTTTTTTCTCGATTTTGGCATTTTGTTTCAAACCCATTTCCAATGCTTTGCCGGTTAGGTGGTCGTGCGACTTCGTGTAAAAGTCAAAGTTGCGTTGAAATTGTCGATCCTTCATAAGCTCGACCACCTCTCGGTTTTCTTTGATACGTTGAGCCCTAATGTCGCGTATGTCTTGCAAGCGTTGGTTCATCTCAGAAAACGCCTGACTTAAGTCATTCACCCTTGATGAAGACTCCGACTGGGTGGCTCGATCAGCCTTTCGACCGAGCGGACGAGGTAACTCTTCCGCCCCTTCCTCCCTTGGAAAAAAACACATTTTCTTCGGCGTTTAGGTCGATGTCGTTGGTGTTTCGGGATTAACCGACTCGGAGGTCTTGGACTTCTTTGAAGGCCTCGTGTTTCTGGGCCTAGATAAAGAAGTTCCAACCGTTGGGCGGGCGTTGGACCATTTGGAGCAATCTCGTAGGAGCTGCCAAAGCCTCAGGTATTGAAAATTCCCATGTGTGTAGGGCTGCAAACGAACCGAACGAACACGAACAAAGCCTTATTCGTGTTCGTTTGTTAAGAAAGTTATGTGTTCACGAACAGTTAATGAACACTTACCGAATGATATTTTTGTTCGTGTTCGTTTGTTAAGACAACACTCGTGTTCATGTTCGTTTGTGTTTGTTTGTTAATTTTGTTCATGAACGCACACGAACGTTAATGAACACTGCGTTCATGAACATAAAGAATTGTTCATGAACGAAAACAAATACAAACAAACATATATTAATTTTCGAATAAGATTGAATTCACATATTTTAAGAAATTAAGTAGAACACCCTACATATAACCTAACTATACAAACATACTTAGTACATACCATAATATTGGTAAAAACATAATAAAGTAGTAAAAACAGTGTTCATGAACATAACGAATTATTCATGAACTTGAATTCTTCATTTATTTAAACTTGAAGTCTTATATACTTACTTCACATAAATTATCTATGTAGTTTGGTAAAATAAATAAAAATTAAAGAATATAAAATAAAATTATAAAAATTAAAAACTTCATTAAACTATCGAACACAAACGAACGTAAACGAACACGTTACAGAAAGTTCACGAACATAAACGAACGCGGCCTCTGTTCATGTTTGTTCGTGTTCGTTCATTTATTAAACGAACGAACACAAACGAACTTCCCGCCGAACAGTTCATGAACTGTTCGCTGAAAGTTCAGTTCGTTTGCAGCCCTAGATGTGTGGCTTTATATTCTTCCAAAGCCGCCTCCAAAATAGCCTCGTCGCTTTGGCCAGATTTTCAACTGTACTGGCAATGTTGATAAATAGCTTGAAAGTTGGTGCATTTGCTGTTAATATCGCTCCACTTACCCGATATTGAATCAACGGGCCGGTAGTCTTCTCCCCTACCAACGAGACCAAAAAACATTGTTCGGATTCTTTTCCAAAACCCACCTTTATTTTGATAGTCCGCTAAAAAAAACAAACCAAAAAAATATATAAGTGTTCGTTGAAAAAAATATATGTACAAAAACATATATATCTTACAAACAATGGGATCCTCTGAAACGTCAACCCATGCTCGGGCTAACGTGTATAACTCCTCGTCATCCCATGGTTGTACTTTTTTTTCGCGCGGGTTTCGATCTCTTTCTTTTTGTGGGGTCGTCTTTGTCGCCCGGTTGGTCGCTCGGGATTTTTCTCCAGTTCTTGGGTCTCCGGAATCGAGATTGGGTCTTGCCAAGCATTTGATGACCCGAACATTTGAGAAGACCCAAACACTTGTGATGACCCGTAACCTCCCATGTTGAAGTAATACATGTTCGGGTCCCATCCCATGGGTTGGTTTAACGGGTTCATAAAACCTGCTTGGTTTTGAATCGAACCCGGAGCTATGGGTTGGTTAGGCTCGCCAGACGATTGAGAACTGAACCCGAAACCACCTCGACCGAAAGGATTCATCTTCGTGAGTTTGGGTTTGAGCGTTTGTGTTTGAATGTTTGTGTTTGATTGTGTGTGTGAAGAGTGTGAAGTGCTTTGTTTGAATCCCCTTATTTTGGGATAAAATTAGGATTTGATTATGTTTTCTATAACTGTGTATCTTCCTATCTAAGTTTTCGAATAATCTTTTTTTTTTATAATCGAACTATTAAACTTGGATGGATACACCTAAGATATTTGAAATTACAATCAAAATCCCTTAAGAATCGCAAACCAGCCTTATCGGGTTATTGGTTCTCTGGTTTAGGTTCACGGTCAAGTTCTCGTTTTATCTGGTTTATGAATTAATTAGTTTTCGAATTATTAGGTTCTCGATTTTATCAGGTTTATAGGTTTAGGTTCACGGCTCACGCATTCTCGAGGCTTAGGTTCTTGATTTAATGGTTCATGAACTACAGTTCTCGGTCTCAAAGTTCATTTCCGAGAACATTAATTTTTCGAGAACCTAGTAGTTATCAAGAACCATAATTCTCCGAGAACCGCATCATTTTTTCGAGAACCATAACAAAACTGAGAAACATAATCAAAATTCGAGAACCATATTACTTTCGAGAACATCATTAAATTTGAAAACCACTTATTACTGAGAACTAACTTCTCTTCCCGGTAACTCCTTATGTTGTTCGAGAACTCATTACTTTTTTGAGAACTCATAAGATTAATTCGAGAACTCATTATTTTTCAAGAACTCATAAGATTAATTTGAGAACTTATTATTTTTCCGGGAACTCATAAGATTATCGAGAACCCATTAGTTCATTGATAAAACCTAATGTATCAAGTTTATTCAAAACGTTATTTCCAAAACCTTGCTTAACTTGAAATAACATTTTACGTGTCACTTCTGCCCAAAGGTGATGTGTCACCTTAGCACGTTATTTGAAGTCTCGTTAAGCATTGTAGCTTGGTTCACATAATTTTACATAAGGTTTCACTTCTACCCAAAGGTGATCTGTAACAAATTATGTCGGTGAACTAAGTGTATTGCATTTAAAATATGAATGTCTTACTTCTGCCCAAAGGTGATGTGTTACATTCACTGTTTGCAAAACTTAATACTTAAATAAATAGCGTATAGCCATAGCTAGAGCATGTTATTTAGGTAGCTTATGTTAGTGTTATTATATTATCACATCTTCATATCAAAATTGATCCTCACAATTAATGATCCTTCATTAATATAATGATTATAACTTTAAGTCTGCCTTACATCAATACCCATAACTCGAAACTAATCTCACATTCTTTATAAATTACTATCTCAACTAAGTGATCCACTCTAATTATCAAAACTACGAAGATGCATTATGAATCAACTATAACACTCAGAAATATCAAAGTAAAATGAGTGTGTTGATATCGAATTACGTACAGGAAAAGGAATGCATTAAACTAGAAAAGTTGATGTTATTCACCTTACTACCATTAAACCTAAAAGAGGAAGAATAATTGCCATAGAGAGGATAATTATAAGGTCTGGAAACAAAATACAAGTACTACTTTCAGCTATAAGTTTCTCCAAAGGGAAAATCTTATTAAGCAAAACTGTGCCATTAAGAATAGGCATAAGAAATGAGATTACCCAAAAGTAAAGTGAACAACTGACTAAGATATATAGTGCCTAATTAAAGATATTTAACTCCACAAATGCTAATGAATTCCAATTAACACATGATGGTTGAATCTAGTTTTATACGTTTCCTTACCAGAATTCAACAAATACTTAAGATGAGAGTTAGTGGCAAAATTAAGGGTCTATTAACCATTAATAACTGATATTAGTATTGAAGCTTTATGATACCTTACAATATTCTTGAGATTACTCAGAATTTAGTATCAATGCTATAAGCTACATTTTTTGACAGTTACAAGGTTTTCATGACCAAACCAAAGCCACTATTAACTTAAACTCTCATACTGTTTGTTGTTATTATCTGAATAGAAACTTTATGAAATAAAACTAGATAATACAATAACATTTTCACAACTTTGTTATCATGAAAATGAGAATTTAACAAAGGAAAAAGAGACCCATGCAATTCATCCACTAAGACCAAAATTTCATAAGAAATCATGACCATGTCACTAAAGGATGCTTGGCTATCAAATCTCATTATCAGTGACTTTAAAGCATGTGTTAAACGCCCTAAACATTAAATGGCGAAAGGAATAAATGGGTTTCTGTCATAAGTCATAATTAATTGACATTAATGGAGCTTCGATAAATATTTGATTGTATCTAACTTGTTTCCTACCGACCAAAGTATGAAATTAATCAATTCATATATACTTAATGAGATTCCCTCTAAGTATGTCCTAAAAATACCTTATGAAATTTGGACGATAAAGGAAATCAAGCATAAAATATGTGAAATATTCTCATTCACACGCATCGCTAAAACTTATTATGTGGAGATACTACGAGACCTAAAAGATTAGTGAGAGCATTATATGTCCTACTTATGACTTGCAAAAGTGGGGGGGGGGGGGGCGGAAATTTGATCTATCCTCAAATTACACCTCTTGTACTGGACAACGCTCTGTCACAACTTGTCTCCTTAGCATTTAACGTACTCCTAACAAAGTTTTGTGGATGCTTAAATATGGGCGAACTTAGATTTCTTACTAAAGTAATCCTCATCAAGAGAAACGACAATAAACATCATTAGGTTGTTTTCTCTATTAAAATCTATGCATCTTCCAAATGTTAGATCTTAAGCATGCTGAATTCATTAAGATGTCTAAGGTATGTGGGAGCAGTAAACGTCCTTATTATGACTTTTCGGAAGTACAAGATGTGGGGGAGAGACTCATTGAAATTCGAGACTCGTTAAGTTTAACTCCAAATTTAACTTCGATTATTCCTCTTGTACAACTTACTGCACCAACTCTTACACACTTAGAAATTAATATTGCTCCTTATATACCTGAAAATAAAAACATCTAACTAAAGTTAAGTTTGTATCATAATAAACCCAATATTCAACTCAGGAGGTCATCTGGGTCTAAAAGCCCATTAAATTTGATGATTATGTAACCTGCCTGACTAACACAAAATGGATGTTTGGAAAGTTTACTGATCCTACCTTTTCTAATTAAATCATTACTATCAATCAATCTTCTAAATAGAATAAAGTTATTATTAGCATAACTCATTCCATAATTTAGAATAACGTTTGGGATTTGGTTGAATAACTTAAAGGTATTCATAATTAAACCAGATCCGAATGGGAACGTTGTAAGATAAGATTGATTGTAAAAGATTATACTCAAGGAGTGATTAGATTATCAAAGAATCTTCTTATTTGTATTACAAAAGATTTATTTAAAGATCATTACCGTCCTAGTAGCTCATAATAACTAAGAGCCACATTAGATGGACATTAAGACAACTTTCCATAACGATGACCTACATGTTCATTAAGCAGCCTGAAAGTTCTAAACTGAAGGGTAAGAACACATAGTCTGTAAGTCAATAAGATCCATGTATGGGTTGATGCAAGCATAAAATGTGTTGGAATCATAATGAAATTCTCTTCATCAAAAACTAAGTGGATTAAAGAACCTACCTCAAGATGAGTGGGAGCAACTAATGAAAACTTGTCCTTACATAGATGACGTTTCTCTTGACAAGTATATGTTATCTAAGTCAAAGCATTGTTCCTGCATAATTTTGACATGATGACTATCGAGGATTCCTCTTACATGATAGGAATCAAAATATACCGAGATAGACCCAACGAGATATTAGTTTCATCCCATAAGTTTTACTCTAAGCAAGGTCCTTAAGTATGTAGCATACACCATTGCTCTCTTTTAGAGGATAATAGGATAATTTGAGATTATCACCTTATGCTTGTTTATGATATTGTTCGTATTGCTTGATACTAGACTTGTCTAGATTGATGAAAAGCATCTAATGGAACATTACAATATCTTTAAGAAACAAGAGACTATAATCTAAAGAAGAAGTGAGAACCTAAAGTGATTGACTACTCTTACTCTAACTTTGTTATATTCAAAGGAAATCAAGTGTCAATTTCGGGGTATATCATAACGTCAGCTGGCATAATTATCTTATGGATGAGTCATAAGGAACTCTAACAACAACCTAAGTTATCATGACATAATGTGGTACTGATCACAACATAAAAGTCATTAAATGTTGTTGGTAAATTTATCAGATGACTCATAACTTATTAACTCCATATAAATACTAAGTTGAAGACTTACTGTGATAAAGTCAACTGCCCTAATTTCTCGAACAGTAACAGTTTGACAGAAGCTGCATTAGAGTTCGATACTAAATTATTGTTCGATTATGCTTAAGAACAAATAGAGGAAATCAGAATTTTGTATCGAATGCATTCATGATATGCTTATGAATCCAATAACTAAAGGTATATCACCCATAAGTCTCACTAACGGGCCAACTAGGAGAAAAGGGTATTACTAATAGCCATGTACAACTGCATATCGTACTATGAATGACTTATGACTAATGATTAATTTTCCTCATTATGATTTGTTTGTCTATTAGTATGCTAAGCTAGCATAATGGCATAAAGACAATAATATAACAAATCAACTAAGGGCATAACGTTAATTGATCATAATGTTAAGTTTTAAATTTGGGTGTAGTATGATTAATGCGGGTCCTAAGTCGAATAAAGACTTAACAACTGTATTCCTTAGCTACATTTTGGGTTTAGAACTAAAATGAGTATTAATCTCTGCAGATTTACGTAATACTCATAATAAATGATTACTCGGCTAAGTGGGAGAATGTTGGAATAAATATATGTAACGTTTGTATATTTATCAATAGCCATTATAATCATTTCTATTATGATGATCAATTATTAATATTATCCTAAGCCCAATAACAGATATGTCTTTGATGGACGGACTATCATTAGATGGGCCTTATTATGGTGTCCCCTTGGTATGTATAAATAGAGAGGTTATTATGAGATTAGGGTTGACATACAATCATAACAATATAACACCATTAGCCGCCCCCCCTCTCTCAATGTGTTCGTAACTAAAGAACACATAAACCATCAGAACTGCATACCTTAAAGAAAACCCGATCAAGATGATGATATCTTTCATTACTGAGGTTTCTGAACGGTTAAGCTTATAAGGTACACATAATTATATCTTATATTTATACTTTATGTTCTAATTAATATAATTAATATGGAATAGAAATACGTGTGGTGTTTCTAACATTTTGTTTGGCTTAGGCTAAGGGGTATGGTGGTCGGGGAAGGGGCTCGGGGGTGATGTGGACATTTTTGCCGATCGGGAACACCGCCCCCCCCGACCGGGCTTCGGTGAAAACGGCAATAATTCCCCGATGGTACCGAGCTCCTTTTCAAAAATTGAAACGTTACAATATGACCGTTGGGGGGGCTTTTTGAATGTTAGGAAAAAAAAAAAAAAAAAAAAAAAAACCTTTTTACCTATATATATATATATTTAACATTTCATTTTATACAAACTCAAATAAAACTACCCCCTCTTCATACATACTCCCAAATTTTATAAACTACACAACAAATTTTTTTTACAATCATGAGTACGTCTTCAGACGAGGCAAACGTTGCTAATTTTTTCGCGGGCGCGATGGTTGAAACGGCAAAAATATTGTTGGAGTTTGTAGATAGTGACGACGAAACAACTTCGGAACCGAGAACAAGACGGGCCGCTTTAAACAGAGATCGTGAAGGTATATTTTATTTTTTATAACTTTTAATTTACTTAATGTTTTATATTTCATGTGTTATATTTTTTGATATTTATTTATGTTATGGTATTATATTTTCTTATACTTTTTTTTAATTTAAGGTGCACACGATCGTTTGGTTGCTGACTACTTCGCTGACGACTGCGTATACACGGACGAACTATTTAGGCGTCGCTTTCGAATGAGTCGGCGATTATTCCAACGAATTGCCAACGACATGGCTACTTATGATGAGTTTTTCACACTACGCTATGATGCTAGAGGAAGACGAGGTTTTACGACGCTACAAAAGTGCACTTCCGCACTTCGTCAGTTGGCGTACGGGACTGCTAGTGACTCATGGGATGAGTACTTAAGGATGTCTGCTAGAATGAGTCGGGAATGCTTGTATCGGTTTACCGAAAATGTCGTCAAGTTATATAGCAAAGTTTACTTGCGTAGGCCAACGAAGAACGAAATCCAAAAGCTTTACGCACACCATGCAGAGAGACATGGCTTTCCTGGCATGCTTGGAAGCATCGATTGCACGCATTGGCCATGGCGTAATTGCCCCACTGCATGGAAAGGGCAATTTACGCGGGGTGACATTGGAGAGCCGTCAATTATTCTAGAATCTGTTTGCTCACAAGACCTTTGGATTTGGCATGCATTCTTCGGAGTTGCTGGTTCATGTAACGATTTAAATGTTCTAGCAAGATCCATGGTTTTCGACCCCATCATTAATGGTACCGGTCCGGATGATTCGTTCGTTCTCAACGGGGTAGAATATAAGCACGGGTATTATCTGGCTGACGGTATATACCCAAGTTATACATCTCTTGTGAAAACCATACAAATTCCCACGGACGACAAAAGGAAAAAGTTTGCAAAGTGCCAAGAGTCGGCGAGAAAAGACGTCGAACGGTTATTCGGTGTCTTAAAGTCGAAATGGCATGTAATTGGGCGACCCGCACGTGCATGGCATCCACAAAGCTTGAGATATATTATGTACGCTTGTACGATACTACATAATATGATAATCGAAGATGAAGGCCGTGCGATATGTGAGTATGACCCAAATGACGTTGAAGAGAATCTCGAGCCGGTTGACGTGACACAACAACAATCGAACAGGTGGGCATTAGAGGATAGTAATATGCACGCCAACCTTTGCTCGGATTTAATCGACCATATCTGGAACAATTTCCGTGTCGATGACGTTGATGAGTAGTTTGTATTTTTTTTTCTTTAGTTTCGTTTTTTTTTTTAATTTTTTTTATTTCGGTTTTTTTTTTAAGTGTTTTTTATTTTATATGTAATTTGGTTTTTAATTTTAATGAAAAAAAAATTAATGAAATATAAAATGTACAAATAAATAAAAAAGAAAAACAATAAAAAAGGGAAGGGGGAAGGGGGAACCATTTCCCCTAGAAGGGGGAGGGAAAGGGGGAAATGACATGGCGCTGACGTGGACAAGGGGGAAGAAAGGGGGAAGGGTGACCACACCCCATAGCCTTATAGCTGGTAGGTGATTTGGTCACTCTTTTTGATGTGTACGCCATCAATTTCATGATTTTTATTATAATACCCCACCACACCATTTAATTGTTTAAAACAATGTAGTTAGTGAAATATGTAACCCTATTCAATTATTTTTTTAACGACAAACGAAAGCTCAATTATCCGGGCAAACTTAATGACAAAAGGCTACCACGCCTATGAACGCAGACGACGTTGGTAACCCGGCCCCTATTATTCTAGAGGAAACCTACCGCTCGAAGGCACACTGTGGTAAAACCTCTGACTCAACTTAAATTTTTTTTGCCCTGGGAGAGACTCTAACCCATAACCTCCGTATTGGAAGGTCATGGGGCTGCTACTTCACCAGAAGTTGATTGTTACATTTCACCAATCATGACCGTGATCTTTACAGTCTTTACTTGTGTGTATGAACCTATGAAGGATAATCGGAAAGAAAAGAGGTCCAAAAAAGACTTTTTCTTGTGTTGGTAAATTGTTAAATTATGTTTGGTTATACGAGTTACTATATAAACTCTTTAATTTCATAGTTAGGGGTTGAATTTTCGTGATATACTAATAATTGGATAAATGTTTTAATTGAATAAATCATGTATATGTTATTTTACCAACATTTATTTAGTTATGTTCACTTGACTTTTAACTAGACCAAAAATTTACCCCTATTTAAACTCATCCATTCTTCACCTCTTAAAACAATTTTTCATAATTCCTTTATTGTCTCTTTACCCAAGTTCCAAAATTTGTAATAGGATGATAGCTTCTAGCCTTCTACCCAATCTAGAACAATAGGAAAATATACTTGTAATTACCAACAAATTAATTAATTATCATTATAACATTAATGATATCAAACCTAGGGATGTAAATGACACGTAGCGGCTCGATAGCTACTTGGGATCGGCTCGGTGAAAAGCTCGAACGAGCCGAGCCTTAACAAGCTCGAGCCCGAGTTCGAGCCTGAAATATGACTCGTTTATTTATCGAGCCTGAGCTCGAGCCTTGTATACAATGCTCGTTTAGGCTCGCGAGCCCAAACAAATGTTATATTATTTTTTTTATGTATGAAATTTTGTCCTTTGAAGATGTTCAATTTTAATTAATAATGTTGGTGAGCCGAGCTCGAGCCGAGCTTTTGCTCGTTTAAGCTATTGAAACGAGCCTGAGCCGAGCTTTTAGATCGTTTCAAATTTATTTTTTAATTACCTCGAGCCGAACCGAGCTTGAGCTCGAGCCTCAAAAGAGCATGACGAGCCTAGTCAAGCTCGGGCTCGACTCGACTCATTTACACCCCTAAATTCAAACCTACTACGTTCATTTATTTAATTTGACGTTAGATATCCAAACTAAAAAAGAGTAGGGGATGCGTGGTTTTGAGAAATACAACCACTTAAAAATTGTAAAATTCACAAAAATTACATATTGGTATATTTTTCTATGAATTTGTTCATATGATCATGGACTAGATGGGCCTGACTTCAAGTGCTTCAACAAGAAGCCCTCCTTTCAAGTGAACACCATTGACTTCTCTTAAGCTCATTTTAACCTCCTCCTCACATATTCCTTGGTTGTAAAATTCACCCAATTCTATCTCCAACCATTCATCCTTTCTCTCCAAACCAACCCTAACAACATTGTCTTCGAATCTTGATCTCGGCCCGTTTTTAAACTTGTTTTCATCACAAACATGCTCTAGCGACCGCTTCGTACATGCATTGTGAGATAGTATGACAGTCCCCCGCGAACATAATTCACCAACTTCTACCGAAACCTCACATGGTACAACATCTAAACCGTATGCCCGATGATGAGCCACTTGAACAATCAAATATGCTCTATACATTGTATCTGGTGACAAAATCCGGGTGTTAATCTTTCCTTCTATTTCTAGCCAACTCGTCATTCTAAGCTCTACAACTTCTGCAAATCTGTAATAAAGTTTGGTTTCAATTAAACCCACAGAATGGAGGCGTCTCTAATCAATTTTGAGCATAGCAATGTGAATCGGAAATAAAAACTTATATTGATCGCAAAACTTTAACACATTAGACAATTAGGCTATACGGTATGGAGACGGGGCGCCATCCCCGTTCCACCTTTTTTGCCCTGCCCAAGACATAAACACCGCCCCCTGCCCCGGCCCACCCCTCCCCCCGTCCCTTCCATCCTCCCTGAAACATAAGGGACGAACCAATCAGGTTGTTTCTTTTATTTATTTTTTATTTTTTTGAACGTTGCCCAACGGCAGTTTTGAATTCAAAAGGCTATATTTTTTTTTTGTTTTTTATAAACCAAAACCATTTATAAACCCAAACCATCCAAATAAACCAACGACACTTTTTTTTGTTTTTTATTTATTTTTAGGATGGTTTGTAATGTTTATTTTTTTATTTTTAGGATGGTTTGTAATTTTTATTTTATTTTAGGATGGTTTGTAATTTTTTTTATTAAATCTAGTATTTATTTAAACATTATTTTATTTATTTGCTATTTTTATAAAACTAATTAAAATTAATATTTAGAAAAAAAATAATAAGAATAAATGCTTAAGACATGAAGTGTTATGTCTCCACATCCCACGCATGTCTCAAGATGCTTGAGACACCAACATGTTGAGGTGGCATCCTACATGGCGTAAACACATCACTTTTTGTATGTCTCCACAATCTATACCCTTATGTAAGGCTATGGGGTGTGGTCACCCTTCCCCCTTCCTTCCCCCTTGTCCACGTAAGCGCCACGTCATTTCCCCCTTCCCCTCCTCCAAACAAGGGAAATGGTTCCCCCTTCCCCAATCACCCCTCAAACGATGTCGTTCTCCTTCTCCCTTGCAACAACCAAAACAAAAAGTTAAAAAATTCCTTGGGAAATGGGACTGTGAGATCGGGGAATTGTTGCCGAGTTTGCCGACCTCTCATCGGGGGGGGGGGGGGGGGGCGGTGTTCCCCGTCGGCAAGAGGTGCCAAATCACCCACCGATCCCTCCCCCGACCACCACACCCCTCAGCCTAATTGCATAGTCTCTCTCTCTTCATATTTGGTCAACATTACACACAAGTGCTTAGACACTTCTAACAATAATCCGCACTTATATATATTACGAACCTCGATTGGGCAATAGGTTTCCAACACCAAAATAGAGGATTGGTTGACCAAGCGATGTAAAGCTCTCTTGCACTTAGCATGTAACATTTTTTACCTGTCGCTTTGTCTATCGAGAACGCCTTAATACAAATAAACCAAAATTCATAAACTCTCAAAATAAATAATAATAAAATAAATTTCAAATCTTAATCTTAATGTGTGTGTATAGACACACATACCTTGAGGCCACGATCAATAAGAATTGGACTAGCAAGCTTTAGGAAAAGCTCTTTCTTGGATTTATATATCACTGGAGACACACTTTCTGATATGATTTCTTGGTAATCCGATGGCAACAACCTATCCCACAACACGTCCGACTCTGCAGCCGTCCTAAACACCGAAGCCACCACCGCGGACCGACACGCATTGCGCGGTGACCCACGGGACAGTATGTCCGCTATGCAATCTGCCGGCAAACTCTCCATAGTTATGATTAAGTTTCTCTTGTGTATATTGAACGAAACAATGAATATATGACTTTAGTTTTGTTGTGTATATTAATGTACACACGATGACACCATAAGGTGGACATATGAAAACATATATATATTTATTCCGTTACATATGTTTGGTGGCATGTTAATCTATAGTTATGATTAAGTGTGCGCACGTACATGCTAAATGTGGTGAGTATGCGACCCATAATGTGTCAAAGTTGACTAACTTTTTTATTAATGGCTGTAATAATATAGGCATAGCTGGGATTTGGCAAGTTGGTTAAAATTAAAACAAAAATGTGCGCATTTTGTACGCATAATATATGTGAGATTGGTATTTGATCGAGACTGGGATGTTATAGATATTAAAAAACAGAGCCTAGAATGATCATAGTTCCACTCAAAATCTTTGGACCCATATTTTGATTTTATTTTATTTTGAAATTTGAAATATATTATTGTCTTGTTCTTTATAGTATTTTCTTATATCATTAGTTTATTATTCTACCAGCTATAAACATGTTTTTAGTTTGTTATATTTAAGTCCCATTTTTAATTGAAAAAAAAAAAAAAAAACCTATTGTTACCCTACTAATATCATGTGTAGGTCCCATTTTTAATTGAAAAAAAAAAAAAAAAACTTATTGTTACCCTACTAATATCATGTGTAGGGGGAGGGGGGGGGGGGGGGGGGGTAAAATTTGATGGGTGAAATGAGGTATTTTTTAACACTTGGCATGTGAGGTTACTAGAGGGTGAAAGGAGTTTGAAATTTATAAGACCATGCGTAGTGGAGGGCTTTATATATAAAGTCCCCCTTCCTGATTGGTCCACGTGGCTGCTGAGTCAGCGTGGAGAGAGAAACTGAAAAATGGGTGTAGTGGTGGGGCTTTATTTATAAAGCCCCTGATTGTGATTGGTTGATTTTTTTATTATTTTTTTAATCTTTTAACTCAAAATAATTAAAATAAAAGACAAATAAATATAAAAAAATTACAAATAATAATAAAAACACACAACTAATATTAAAAAAAAAGTTACACACTTCCTAAATTATTTATTTAAACATTACATATTCCTAAATTACCTATTAAACACTAGAGAATTCCTAAATTACTTATTTAAACATTACATATTCCTAAATTACTTATTTGATCCTAATTTTCTCCACTATGGAGAGTAGTTGTCTCAGTCCTCGAGTGTGAGGTACTCGGGGGACACGGAACGTGAGCTATCCCGTCCATCGGATCTCGCATCCGAGGGGAAATAGCAGTACTCACGAGGAGGGAAAGGAAGGCTCCAGAGGCGTTCCTCCTCCTCAATTTCCCTGAGGGCTTCCAAGTCCCCCTCAGTTAGGGAAGTCTCGTGGTATGGGGTGGGGGTAGTCTGGTGGTAGGGGATGGGGGTGGGGGTGGGGGTGGGGGTGGGGGTAGTCTGATGGTAGGGGGTGGGTGGGGGTGGGGGTAGTCTGATGGTATGGGTGGGGTGGGGATAGCAGCAGTCCGGGGGGTAGGGGCCGACAACATTAGTCGCTCCATTTCTTTCTGGGCCATGACATAATCCATGGCCCAGACCATTTCCTCATCCGTCCAGTCATCATCGGCTTCAAGAGGAGGAAAGGTTGGTTATGCAGCAGCAGTAGGAGGAGGGAGATATAACCAATATTGTGGAGGAGGAG
The DNA here is from genome assembly GCA_028751855.1 of Ambrosia trifida. NCBI lineage: Eukaryota > Viridiplantae > Streptophyta > Magnoliopsida > Asterales > Asteraceae > Ambrosia > Ambrosia trifida. The sequence goes on along the minus strand of CM054123.1, from coordinate 55,440,793 downwards.
GAGAAAGAGGAGGTTGTGCAGCAGTAGGAGGAAGAGAGGAGGTGAATGGTAGTCTCCAGGGGCGGCCCCGTCCCTGGACTCGGCGAGAGTACTGCCGGACATTAGACGGTCCGGCAGCTCCTGGTTGAAAACCGTCACCCATGTTATTCATTGCTTTGAGGAGGAGGAATAGGTGTGACTGAGAATTGGGTTTGGTGTTGTATTTATAGGGTTAGAAATATGACCGTTTGGAGGGAAAACGTTTGAAATTCAAAATTTGAAATTTAAATGTTGGGGGGGGGGGGGGGAATTTTGAAATTCAAAATTCAAAATTTCAAAAATTTCAAACGGTTTGTTTAAGTTAATATTATTATCATTATTATTATGTTTAAATTATTATTATTATGTTTATTATTATTATTATTATTAAAAATAAAAAAATAATTTGAAACTTTGACCTTGCCACATGGCAAGGTTTGATTGGATGGTTCAATTAACAATTGGCGTTATAAATATAAAGCCCCACCTTCATTTTTGTATATAGCGCCCCCTAGCGGTGTGGGGGGCGCTATTTTTGAAAATTTTTGATAAAAAACGCCCACTACAGGGGGGTCTAAGGAGTATAGGGTGAGGTGAAAATTTTCATGGAGCATCAATCATTTAATATTAATTTTTTTGAAAATAAAAACAAATAATAAAAAAAGAAATGGAATCTGATTGGCCCAAACAAAAAAAAAAAAAAACGCCGTGGTTTTTTTCACTTGGCACCAAACACGCCCCAAAAAACCTCAAGGGGGCGGTAAAATTTGATGGGTGAAATGAGGCATTTTTTGACACTTGGCATGTGGGGTCACCAGGGGAGTGAAAGGGGCTTGAAATTCATAAGGGGTGTAGTGGTGATATCAAAATTTTTATGGAGCATGAATCATTTAATATTAATTATTTAATTTTTTTTCTAAATAAAAACAAATAATAAAAAAGGTATATGGAATCTGATTGGCCCAAAAAAAAAAAAAAAACGCTATGGTTTTTTTCACCTTGCCCCAAAAAACCTCAAGGGGGCGGTGTTCCAATAACCTCGGAGCGTTATTTTGCCAAAAACGTCCCAATTCTATTGCCATTACAGATGGTCTAATAAGACTTTTAGTTTTTACAGGTCATTAGGTTTATTACTATAACTGTAATTAAGTAAGCTTTTCAAGATCTTCCCTTGAAAACAAATCACATCTATGGTCAATGGATACGTCTTTACGGTTATACTTACATTTTCTAAACATGTCTCACTTTTACCTAAACTTTTATTTTAGTAAGCTATACTTTTTAATATAAGATAATTAATTATATTAAAATATATTACATAGTTTCAAATTCTCATTAAATTTGATAAAAGACTTTATCATGTTTCAACAACATATACTAAATTTTAAGGAAAAATAAAATAAAAATAACTTAAATGACGTTATGTAGTAAAAAAATATCAGTCACAATTACAAAAAGTGAAACACACAATAAAAGGGATCAAGTGGTTTGTAAATGTATATATAATTTTTAACAATTTTATTATTAAGCAATGAATAAGTTGGATAATGGATGACACAATGTTGTGTAATAACTAATAAAACTTGTTTAAGAGCAGTTGGTATGACTAAACCATCACGTATAAAACCTTAAATTTTTAATAACAAATGTTGACAATTTAACCAATGTCACATGTACTTTTTACTTCTGTTGCCAACTAATGAATTATCAAGAGTGTCATTGTGCCATTGTAATACTGTATACGGGTTTGACTGTTTGAGGCCATTGATAATAATTTGTTTAATCCAATCTTCATTGATCTTGAATAGGTACGTATCGAGAACACTTATTTCATCTGATCTTAACTCGCCTTGTGAAGAAAACGTACATTAATTAACTCACCTTCAAGAATATGAAGTCATGCATCCTTTTAGTGTATCCCAGGCTGGTTTGGGATACTCGATATCTTTGAGATGATTAAGGATTTATTCTTCCACCGTTCTTGATAATAAACATTGCTTTGAACAGCAAATTTTATACCACCTTATTTCCACCTAACCTTGCATTTGCAAGGACTTGAACCCACAACCTCACATTTGTGAGGGGGGACACCATGCCACTAGACCAAGAGGTCATGGGTATCCATATCTTGTAGTAGTTGGTGTGATTCAACTTCAGGATTCTAACAGTCTTTTTCCACCACCTTTTCGGATACAGCCTTGATCGAACTTAGACTATATGGTGTGCCCCCTTTTTCCCCCAACTCCCCCAACTGCCACATCAGCGCCATGTCATTTCCCCCATTTTCTCCCCCAAACTTTGGAAATGGTTTCCCCCAACTCCCCCATTCCCCCTTCCTTTTTTTATTCTTTTTCCTTTTTTTTTAATTATATATTTTATATTTCATAATTATTTTTTTATTAAAATAAAATTAAAAAAACCGTAAATAATAAAAAAAAAAACGCAAAAAAAAACGTATAATAAAAAAAACCGAAATTTCATAAAATTAAAAAAAATACAAACTAAAGTCACAAAATAATAAAAATTACAAACTAAAGTTCATTAAAAAAAACTAGAAAAAACTACTCGTTATTGTCGTCGACACGAAAATTATTCCAAATGTGATCAACGAGATCCGAAACAAGGTTTCCATTCGTAGTGGCATCGTGTAACGCCCACGTGTTTGATTCTTGTTGTCCCTCGTCAACTGGCTCGAGCACTTCTTCAATCTCATTCGGATCGTAGACGCATATCGCACGACCTTCGTCTTCAATTATCATGTTATGAAGTATCAAACACGCGTACATAATGTATCTCAATCTTTGTGGATGGAATGCACGTGCTGGTCGTTCTATTATATGCCACTTCGCCTTGATCACACCATATAATCGTTCGACGTCTTTCCTTGCTGCTTCTTGACACTTCGCAAACTTTTTCCTTTTGTCATCTGAAGAATTCAATATTGTCTTCACAACAGACGCCCAGCTTGGGTATATGCCGTCACATAAATAATACCCATGCTTATATTTTACGCCATTGAGCCAAAAAGAATCATCAGGGCCAGTGCCTCTAATCATGGGGTCAAAAATATGAGATCTTGCAAGAACATTTAAGTCGTTACACGAACCTGCAACGCCAAAAAAAGCATGCCAAATCCAAAGATCTTGTGAGCAAGCGGTTTCAAGAATAAGTGATGGTTCTCCTACGTCACCCCGAGTATATTGACCTTTCCATGCGGTGGGGCAATTACGCCATGGCCAATGCGTACAATCAAGACTTCCTAGCATGCCAGGAAAGCCGTGTTTCTCTGCATGGTGCGCGTAGAGCTTTTCGATGTCGCTTTTTCTTGGCGTACGCATATAAACCTTGCTATATAAGTTCACAACATCTTCGCAAAACTGGTACAAACATTCCCGACTCATTCTATCAGACATCCTTAAATACTCATCCCATGAATCACTCGCAGTGCCGTATGCTAATTGACGAATTGCAGACGTGCATTTCTGTAGGGTCGTAAAACCCCGTTTTCCTCTACCATCGTATCGTAGTGTAAAAAATTCATCATAATTAGCTAAATCATCGGCAATTCGTTCGAACAATCTTCTACTCATTCGGAAACGACGTTTAAACTGTTCGTCCGTGTAAACACAGTTTTCGTCAAAATAATCGGCCACCAAACGTTCGTGTGCACCTTTAAAAAAAATAAAACATATTAACAAAAAAAAATAAACAATTTTAACAAAAAAAATAAAACATATCAACAAAAAAAAATAAACAATTTTAACAAAAAAAATAAAACATTTTAACAAAAAAACAAAAACATACCCTCACGATCTCTATCAAGCGCCGCGCTCCGTGTCAATGGTACCGAAGACGCTTCACTATCGCTTTCGTCTTCCAACTCGGCTATAAGTTTTGCCGTTTCCATCATTGCGCCAACGTAAAAGTTTATCACATTTTGTTCCTCCTCCTCCGACGAACTCATGGTAACAAATTGGATTTTTATAAATTTTTTGGAGATGGAAAATGATAGTTGTGGGTATGGTTGTGTTGATAAAAGGTTTAAATTGAAGGTTATATATATATAGATAAAAGGTTTAATTTTTTTTTTTTTTTTATTTCAAACGGCTATATGCCCTCGGGACCCACCACCAACGTTCAAAAAATTTAAGCCAATCACATCGCTCGGTTCAAACGGGATTATTTCCCCGTTTACCCCGAAAAATCCACGGGGGGGCGGTGTTCCCGATCGGGGAGTGTGCCAAATCACCACCCCGATTCCTTTCCCCGAGTGCACACCATTCAGTCTTATTGTTTCTATGATCATGCTTCTTGCTTTGGTCTCCCCGGATCTTCAAGCATTTGCCTAAGACCATTGAGGTTCTGATACCACTTGTAAAATTTGCAAAGTGGAAATCACAATTCATAGAACATGACAATGAACACAACTTGTTCCACTCTTTTTCTTTATTAATACTTGAACGTGAATAATATTTTTTTTAATATAAATTTTTCTAGTTTTCATTTCAATTTCCACAATAAAAACCAAATTACATCTGGATAATGGGTAAGCGAGCAACAAGTTGCGCCGCTAACCCTTTTTGAATCGCAAAGTCTATTCTACTAAATACAAACTCTTGGTTCCTTGGGCTCTGCGAGTCACTGTGGACCACCTTCTGCACCCGCTCCAAAAAGTAAACCACCTCAGGCAGTGGCGGATACAGAATTTTTTTGTACGGGGGGCACAATATGGGTCGGTTTAAAAATGGGCAAAAAACGACGATAAAATAACTTAGTTCATTGAATACTTTAATGTAATAATGACACACCTCGATTACAATTGTCCTCAACGTATTTTTATCTTTTGGAAACGCTATGTTACTCTATCAAGTTTCACTTTTAAGTTTTAACTTAAGGACTTCACCAATCAAAAATCCAAAAATTATATATTCAACCAAATAAGGTAACACAATAATACAAAAAAAAAAAAAAGTATAACAGAAATGATTTACTAAATTTTTTTTTATTCTACTATCAATTTTTTAGTATGACAAATTTATAAACTAAAAATCCTAATTAAATTAAATGATAAATTGATAAAAAAAAATATATATATTAAAAAGCAATCAAAACATTACAAAATTTAAAACGTACATTTAATGTTAAACTTTTTTTTGAACGGCCAATACATTGGAAGCACTAATGGAACACTGGAGTATCATCGTGCCACCAATGTTGTCACGCGATCATATTCCACCACCAAGCCACCAATTCAGAAGGAAACTCATAATAGTTATGAGAAAACCTCGTTGGTGAGATTCGAACCCATAACCTTATGGTCCCTAATCTTATCTCATCACCATGATGCCGCTAGTCTATAAAGCCTTTGGGACATTTAATGTTAAACTAAAAAATAAATTAACTATTTACTTTAAATTTTGAATAAGACAATGCATAAGACGTGCAAGAATTTTTTATCATTTTCCTAGACTAGACTATCCAAAAGTCTTTCTTTTAGCACCTCTACTTCGTCCCTTCCAAATAAGCTTTCTTTCACAACAAAGTTACAGGAGTCATCGGCAGTTGGCCGGAAAAGCTCAAATCTCACTATATTTACTCCATTTTCTTCACTTTAACGGTGCTAGATATATATTGAAGTGTCCAACTATAATAAACCTCTCACCTAGATAAATCTTATCAACTAAAAGTTCGGTCGTCGGAGGGTGACCCTCCCGTAGTTCCGCATCTGACCAGATTGGTGACAATCTTGGGCACCAAGCTTTCATTAGGGTGGGCACTAGGCTTCTGAAATGGGTGGGCACTGGGTTTTTCAGGTAGAAAACATGAAGGCGACTTGTATCGTACGGTGGGCACCGGCCCACCATGGAATGTGGGTGGCTCCGCCACTGACCTCAGGGGCTAGGATTTCAAATGTGTCAAATGCAAACGGAATGAACACGTGTTGATTTTCTAAACATGCTGCCTCGTGCTTAGCAATGTATAATTATCTAAACAAACTAAATAAATCGAAACTAATAAACACGACTTTTACAGATCTCCTCCCTCCACCCCTTGAGATCAAACCATACCTCCCTGGCTCCCTTTATGCCAATATTGTTTACGTTCAATAATATTCCACTAATTATTATTTAGAAAATATTAGTCACAATGAGTACGTAGTCATGTTTATCACGATGTTTCCATCATAGAAACACGCCAACTTCAAGGTGCATTACCTAAAGTGACCCCTTGATCTATGGCATGCTCCTTTTTTTTTGAAACTATAACTTCATTAAAAAACGGTTAAGCCCACGAAAACGAGGACCGCCAAACACGAACACTTACAACATATACAACGGATATCTACACCAATCCTGCCAACTAATACCACAAATCTTAGATCTACTACAAAACCAAAGATACGAACACGATTTTATACACGCAATCATATCATAAACCTTTAATTGAACGTCTTCAAAAATAGCCTTATTGCGAGTCTTCCAAATCACCCAACAAGCCGTCATCACAATCCCTCTAATAATAATCTTCTTCCATTTGCAGCTGTGTATCATGTCAGGAAGCTTCAGAATATCTTTAATCTCGAGAAGAAAAATGGGATCCATACGACACCATCTTTCGATGAAATGCCATTGGTAAGAATGCATCCAGTAAACAAATAAAGAGCCGATTCCTCCTCCGAATGGCATAACGAACAAGAATCATTTCCAACGTTGATGTTTCTTCTCTTAAGCGCTATCTTCGTTGGTAACCGATCCATCTCAAGCCTCCAAACTTGCCAACCCAAATAGTCCACAAATGTAACATAAATTACTTTTTCCATATAATTCTAAATTTCATCCAAAGAAAATCAGTGGTCTTTTAGTAAACAATCCGAATCAGTTCGGGTTCAATAGTGGTTTGTGTTTTAGAAGTTTTCATTTTTTAATAATATATGCTATATGATTTTTCCTTAACTAGTATTGAGTCCTCGCGCATTGGGGCGTGTGGGGGTAAAATCGTGTCACGTAGCACCGATGCTACACCACCGTCAATGACCACCGACACCGAAAAAATTCGTATAAAAAATGTTGCGGCATGAGACCTAAAACCGGACCAAGTAGCACTAATGTCATACCACTGTCAATGACCACCAATTCCGAAAAAGTTTCGTATAAAAAACGTTGCGACATGGGAGGCAAACCATGTCAAGTAGCACCAATGCTACAATGATTGCCAATGATTATCAACACCGAAAAAAAATCGTATAAAAAAGGAAAAAAATAAATCAAACGAAAATGTCGGCGTTAAACTTTAAAAGATGAAAAATATGAAAAAAATATTGAGAGTGAAAAAGTGTCGGCGTTAAACTTTAATGAATTATTCGGGTAAAAAAAAAAAAAAAAACTTTGAGATGCTTCATAACCCATGGTGCCAAACATACAACCTTTGAGTCATTGTAAAGTTGGTCATTAATACTCTACGTAATAATTCGCATTTGTTAACTTAAAAAAAAAAACTAAACATGTGACTTTACCTAATTTTTTCCTGACATTTTAGCATAAATTTTGTTGAGATTAGAGTTTAATTCAAGGCCTGTTTAGTAGCCTCTTAATGAGGCTCTGAACCATTCAGTTTTGAATGGTTTAATATTGAGACTGTTTATTTTAATCTAAAAAAGACTCTGAATGAAATGGCTAAGAGCTGAACCATTCAGACTTGATGCATAGCTGAAACATTCAGCACTTAATCATTCAGGGCCTCTTAACCATTCAGACCTTTTAATGATTCAACACTTAGGGGTTGTTTGGTAAGCATCTTAATGAGGCTCTGAATCATTCAGCGTGTTCGTTTCAGCTTATGAATGGAATAGTTAAGACTGAACCATTAAGATTTGGGATGTTGCTAAACCATTAAGCACTGAACTAGGCTGAATCTTAATAAGGCTCTCTTACCAATTTAGGATAAGAAAACTAACCATTAAAAGGTCCAACTTAATGATTCAGCACTTAACCATTCAGGCATCTTAACAATTCAACACTTAATCAACCAAACAACCCCTCAAAATAGGGTGTTCATTGCTATCACAAACTATATGAGTTGGTACATTGGCAATACCCTGACGAACTGAACCAATTCCTATAGAACAATTGTTTTCCAACAATATAAATCACGTGTTGATATTCTTTTCGTCATATCACGGTTTTATTTATTTATTCTCCCTCTATCGATTGTTTTAGCTAGTGCCGGCAATGAAACGTATCCCCCGACGCAACACGCCCGTTTTGACATAATAAGTGCCAGTACCTTAATAAAACAAACCTATATCGAGTACCGACCAAATTCCTTTTTGTTTTGAACGGTGACTTTCTTGAATGCGGTTGTGGCAGAAGATCATCACACCCGCTTTTTTGTGCGGGCCCTAACCCACCACCTGCCAGACTATGTTGTCTGAATCGGATCCACGCTGGTCTGAGTGGGGGCTGCGGCGTTCTACCGGAAACCTTATCCACCTCCACACGAGATTTTACCTCGTTGGAGTAATGGCAGGCTGAAAATCGGCCTTGCTCAGATTCGAACCCGACCATATGCAACGTGTCCCCTCTTCATCGCAGTGTCACAACCAACTACTTTGCAGTGGAAGGACTACCGACCAAATTCCTCTCAGCCGGTTTTGATACCACTAATTTTTTTATAATTTTACAAAAATTTAATCAACCCTAATCAGGCAAAAGTAGGGATGAGATCGATACCGTACCCGTACCGAAAATATCGGTACCGAATTTTAGCAAAAAGTGGGTACCGAGTACCGTACCGAATATATAGGTATGGGTATGGGTATTGGTACCGATATTTCGGTACGGTACCCGTTTTGGTACCATTTTATTATTTTTCATTTTTGAGCACCTATACGAGTACAAATTAGATAAACCATTACAACTATCAACACTATACTGATACCAAATTTATAAAATTGGTACGAGTATCAATATGGTACATGTACCAAATAGGTAAAATTGATACAAATACCATAAATACCATAATATGAAGTAAATATATTATCAAATTCATTAGTATATAGAATTCGGTACCAGTACCATTTTTACCCGTACCGATACCGTAAGTACCGAATACTGAAATCAATAAAAGTGGGTACCGATACCCAGGGCCGGCTCAACCATATTAGGGGCGTAAAGCGAAATAAAAATCCGGGGCCCTATTTATAAAAAATAAAATACTGAAAAAAATTACAAAATTCGCAAGGAGGGATTAAACTTAAGACCTTGTAGTTATCAACCACATGCTCTAATCAACTGAGCTATTACATATACTAGTAGTAATGCCCGCGCGTTGCTGCGGGTGTCTCGAGTCATATCAGAGTCAATTATGAGGTTTAAAAAGGACCTTTAAATGGATCAACAAATAACCTATTGGATTAAACGATTATAATATCAAATAATATAATCTATTGTTATATAAATAATAAACTTACGTACGGGAACTATTCCTTTACATTTTCAGTATGTGTTTAGGTTGCTTTATTTTTTTATCTTAAAAACAATATCATCATGTTCGTGTAATGTAAGAGGAACACTTTTTTTCACTATGATTGTTTTGGCAACATCATCCTGCATTTTCTTCTTTAGTGTTTTTAATTCACAATTCAAGACATTCTCAATACACGCACTCGTCTCTTCATTATCTTATATTTAACATGTTACATTGAAGGAGGGGTAGATATGGAACTAAAAAAAGAAGAGTAACAAATTTATCCTATGCCTTATAATGTGCCATCTTAAAAATTATATAAAATTACGTTTGTGTCCATTTAAAATGCTTAATAATGTATAGTACGAAACCTGCGTGTTGCGACGGATTCGACAATTTTGGTTACTTTTATGTTAGGTTATGAATCATTTAAAGAATTAGGGGTTTCTTGTTGAGTTAGTTATTCTCTGTCGGAAAATGATGCAACATATCAGGTAAGTGGGTAACATTAAATAACTTCTATTTAAAAAATCTAAAAGTTAATTTTGTTCTTTTAAAAAATGTAAAAGTTAATAATAGTTAATTTTATGTAGTTTATCTATGTATAGAAAGTGCATACATGAACTGAAATGGAACCGAAATACGTAAAAAAAGCAAATCTCAACTAACCAAATTGGGACAGAATTGAACCAGTTCGGCTTGGAACCGGTCAAAGTAAAACCAGTTTCAATTTCGAAAAAACAAAAACCCGATTTATTCACCTCTAGCTGAAGTATATCAGCTTCAATTTGATTTATCAAGATTGGTATAATAGGTGTTTTTTCTTTATTAGAGGGTTTAAGTCTAATTTGAGACATGTAGAATTTAGAGTGTGTTAATTTGTTATTGAATATAAAAATGGCCCAAGGTTTTCAGTTTTTACCCTAAAAAAATAGTGACAATGAAATTCTAAGCTTAATGAAATGGACTTTGTTTAGAAATATTTCAGCAATTTATATCAATTGGACGATAAAATTCATTTCCTTGACTTCAAAAGTCAAAGGCTACATCCTTGAAGGAATTTTGGTTTTACTATAATGTGTTTGATTAACAAAACCGCGTTGTTTATTTTTCTAAGCTAGAGGCGAACGAAGAATTTGATCCTCCTGAGTTACAGGCAACATGAATGGAAGTAAATTGTCACATTGGAACTCTATGATATCCCATGACTCGTATAAGGTTGCCATCTTTAGTTTGGCTATGAGGATATGAGAAGAAGTCTGGTATGGCAGGTGGTCAACTAAAGAATTTAATTTGTTGCTCTGGTCTCTTTTTCTCAGCTTTCATATTTTGTTCTTCATCTCTTAGCTTAGTCTATTCCAGTGGCAAAACATGAATTTTTTGATGGTGGGGGCCGAAAGTCATGAGACCTAATTTTTGTTCAAATCGGTGGGGGATGAATTCAAGAAATACATTTTTTTTTATAAAACCAGGCAAATTTACCCTATTGAGCCAAAAATCGCTGGAGCCGGGGCATCCTCCTGGCCCTCACAAAGCTTTGCCCTTGGTCTCTTCTACCTGCATAACATATATAAAAGAATAAAATAATTTGACTTGTATGATCAACTGTGAAATTAATTGACATGACAAATTTAAATTGTTTGCATATGATTAGGTTGATTTAGGTTATGTTGGCTGCTGCCTCAAAAATATATATTTCATACTAATATATATAATTAAGATAGAAATAACTAAATATAATATATATTATGTTTATATATAAAACTATAAAGAACACCAAAACAGCATTCAGTTAAGTCTCATTTGTCAACATACATGGACAATATTAGTGGTGGCAAGATGTCGGACAAGGACGGTAAGTCATTAAAATGATTCAATTGAAACGGGGCATTTTTTGTGCAGTTTAAAACTTATAACAGGAAAGGATGGGTTGGGTATAGCTGCAAACATCTTTGTTCATTATACACACAATTATATGTAGCTGATACGCTATTATGATTAAGAAAACAAGATTATCATAATAACACTCTAAGAAGTTGTATGAATTATAATATCTTTCACTTGTTTGGCACGTTCGACCCATTGAACATGCTCCTGCTTTCTAATTGACCCAATCGAGAGTAAACACAAGAAAGTGTTAAGAAATAAAAGATTGTTACTTTTGTAGGAGAGACATTTTTTTTACCTCTTTCTGCTTTTAAAAAGGTGCCACTGCTGTAAAAATAAACTTGGCATCAGGGCAATCTCTAGCCTCATACAGAAGAGAATTTGAAGCAAGTTCCACTGTGGAGCATAGAGCGCTTTTCAAATCTAAAAGGATTAATTTATACTGAAATTAGGGAGAAAACATGAAAGAAGGCTTACCTATGCTAGGGGTCAAAGACTCAAAACATGTTATAAAACTTAATATAATCTAGTTTGTTAAAGCAGAAGATCTGGAACAAGCTCGATACCGTTCCATCCCGCATAGGTTTAGATCGGTATATCCAATACCAGTAGTGCTCTACAAAGAACACAGACAATAAGTATCTTCATAATGTTTTGAACCCACCAAATCAAATTGTTTACAAAGTTTTTCCCATTCTTTGAGCAAAGATAAAAAAACAATTATTCAGCTTTCTCACTTCACACCTGCATGAACACATCGGAACCAAATCAGAACACTGATTATAAAAAAACAAGTTTATTATTAGTGACATCGCCTATGCATCCAGTTTCGTAGAAAGTTAAAAAAAAATGTACTAAAATTGTCGTCACATACCTCAAAGAACATTTAGGCATTTCGGTCAATTGAAAAAACATGTATAGATCAAGGCTTTTTAACCATTATGCTATGTAGAAAAATAGAATTTGATGTTATGACTTTTTGACTCAAAGTGCATTGCATTTTGTTGCAACCACACAATCACTCTTGACAATGGTTACATGAGATTAATATGAGGCACAAATAGTGTGCCTACAAACAATCTTCAGACCATCTTTCAAGAGATATAATGTTAAGTATTACAGGAACTTTATGACCTCAAGTTCAAGAAAACGAATAAAAACTTATACTTGTAAAGACTTTTTTCCTGTAGTGGAATATCAACCATCATTAATTATTTACCCTGTCAAAGTTCAAGTTTCAGTTTAACAATTAACATCATTCCACAACTTGAACATTCGTTGTATAAACAAATCCCTAGATTTAACTCCTATAACAACAAAACTTAACGAAATACCTGAAATTCTCGTGGACATGAACTGGCTTTCTAATATTTCGACAAATCATTCACTGAAATACTGAATCCAAAACTATTTAATAAAAAACGGATCATAATAACACGTTTGAGGCTATAAATTTTCTAAAAACTAACCTGAGATCAACATGATCGTAACTGAGCGGCAGATCCAATACCAAAATCACCACGCACATTTGCCTCAAACTTTGCCTCATGTATGTTCATATTATTTGAAAATTACTCTTGGAGATCGAATGAGTTCCATTGCGCAGACCTCATAAGTACAAATTATGAAATATATGACATCAAAATAAAAGTTGAACTTGAATTGCCTACTTAATGAATGTTGGATTCATTAAGGATATTTTGTGCATATTTATTAAAAATTAAGTAACAAGCTAGTGATGCAGAAGATAACGTAAGTCACAACTTCATATACAAAGTGAGTAGTTATTTTTGGCTGTAGATTGCAGAAAGAGTGGTTTCATAAAATTAACCAAAGATCCACATATGACAGCCTCATTTCCAACATTTGTCGTACCAATGATCTTAATGAAGAAGGTAAACAAAATCATTTATTAGCAGCCCCATTCTAGACCAAACAACAGTCCTAGTCCACTGCTAAAATAACAGCAAAACATTCTTCATCCAGGTCCATCTTACATGACAAAAATCACATACGCCTAGGTACACGCTTCAAAACAATCACCTTCAATTGCTTAAATTAATGCTAGCATTGCCTACATATTCACTTTCGTGATTAATATTACAATAATTCGAATGTTTTTCGTGTTTTTTTTTAATCGGGAGCTGAGGTCACGTTTATTTCCATCGAGTGTTGGATTTCAAGCAATAATCGAAACACTAATTTTAATTACCAGGCATCTGAAATAGAGAAGAAAAGAGTAAAGAATTGGTACCAACATAATGAATTTGATATGTTCCAACGTCTCTTCCTGCAATAAACAGATCCATGTGTTAATTAAGTCCATAATCCATATCATAATGTATCAAAATTGCAAATTATACCTCGGCATTGTTGGTGGATTGGCTGACTTCCGATGAACTGCAGGTGTAAATCTAATAAAGCGTCGCGACAGCTTACTTACAGAAAATGATCAAGAACAAACAAAAAAACTAAGTGTAAGGTAGTATGATTACCTGAAGGTCAACATTGATTCACCCTTGTGTTCAATGTTCAACAGTAACATTTTTTTTACCAAATTTCAACTGTATAGCTTATGCACTCTGCAATGTGTAAACTAAGGAACACCCACTCCAATGTTTTTCTTAGCCAACCTCATAACAGCAATCTACAAACCACAAAAAGCTAAACCTTGGTGAATACTTTCCTTCAAATCAATCTTATTACCATAAAAAACTATACAATAATTACTTATGGGCTAGTAACATAAGCAAATATCAGAAGAGATAGACAACCTGAAATTATTTAAGAGCATCTTGATACCACAATGGAAAATCGTCAAAACTTGATGGATCTGACTCCTAGTCGTAAGAAGCTTCTTGGTGGGCTTTCAAATCAAATTAGTAAGAGTTGATAATATTCATGTGCACATCCGCTCTGTCAGTCCTCCACACAAACTCTCCCCTTTCAGTTTGCTTCTCTACCTCATTCAAACATTCAATAATAATATCATTATCGCTTAAACTCATCAACCCTGTCCAGAGTGACAAACACATACGATTACACACACAGACACACATCTAACCACAAAAAAATCAAATTCAAACCAAATCAATCGTACAACATACCAGAACCTTGGTTTTCAGATTGAAAAGTTCTTGAATATTCCTTAATTTCCATAGGAGAAGTCTCGAAATCACTAATCTCACATTGGTCATGAGTCGCGCTCTCTCTCATTCCTCTCTCTCTCTCTCTTATGTATCGATGTCTATGTCTGTGTGTTAATAAAGAGGGTTTCAACATGGGAAGATAAAGAGGTTTTATGCTATGTAGGGTTTGAAGGGAAGCCAATAGTCACTGAAATTGAAGTCGCGCATTCATATTCAAGTTAGCATTCATGTGTGTGAATTGAAGACGACGTTTGAATGCTCCTGGAGTTCAGTCTGATGTAAAGGGGGGCAGGGTTGGAACACATTTTCAAGATTGCAAAGAGAAGGCTGATTGAAATATCTATAATGCCCCTCAAAGTGTCTTAATTGTCCCTAATATTCCTATAATACCCTTATGAAATAAGCTTTATTATCTTATACTTGTTGCTTTAAAAATTGTACCAATGTCAAAATTCCAATATGGTACATCACTCCTCCTTTATAATGTATTATAGATATGTTTTTGTAGAGGTTTATTTTTATTATGTATCATCAACATTAGGAAAATTATGGGGCCTTTAGAATTTGGAGGTCCAAAGCAAAAGCCTCATTTGGCTTGGGCTTGAGCCGAGCCTACCGATACCTATACCGAGTACCCAAAATCGATACGGGTACAAATACTGGTATGGGTATGATATGGGTGATTAAGGCAAAAGTCTTTTGAGCTAAAACGAAATTGGTCATGGTCAGGTCAAACCACACAAAAAAAAAAAAAAAAAAAAAAAAAAAAAAAAAAAAAGATTCTCACACATGTCTAGTAGAATCCGGTGCGATGTCGTTTAGTCCCTTTTTCTCATGCGCTAAGCTTCTACACCACTATACCATCTTTCTCCATCCTCATGTGACAGAGCGTCTTTCGAAAAGCGAGTTTTTCCCTTTTTTTCTGCTTTACTCTCTCTAGCCACTAACACTCCTTAATCTTAACCTATACTACATTTGCTAACCTCCGCCGCCTATGTCATCGCCGGAAACCTCTCCGCCGTCTCCTCTCCAACCGTCGGTCATCAACGTCACAACTCCACCGTCGTCGTCGTTTCCCCTCTTTCCTCCTACAAATGTAAGTGCTGAACCGACTCCGTCGACACCGGTTCAAAACCGATCTGGTAATAACTCTGCATTGGTTTCGCTTGGTGTTGGAATTGGCATTGGTGGTGCGGTTGTGCTCGTCTTTGTTGCTGTGTTCGTTGTCTGGTACAAGAGACGGAAACGACGTCGTCGTGCCTTGGCGGTGGATGATCCGTTAGGGTTTAAAGGTTAGGTGCTTGTTAGCGTTTAATGCTTGATAAACTAGATTTACTGATTTGGTTATTATGATTAGCTTTTGTAGTGTATATTAACGGCTGTAGATTTAGATGTTCTTGATTTTGTATATATTAAGTCCAGCCCCCACCGATTTGCTGGGGCGTCTTTGGTGAGTTCCGAGGAGGCCAACCAGACAGAGTCCATAAATCTTGTGGGCATAATTTTTGAAAAAATACCTATATATATGTATGTATTTTTTTTATATATAACTCATTTAACACTTAAACTTGGACCTAAGGGGCTGATTTTTCAACCGTTCAGATAGGGTACATGAATTTTCAGAGATTTTCAGGGACGGCCCTGCCGATTTGATTTGATATTATATAAATTTGGGTCTCGTGACTTTCGGCCCCCACCATCTTAAAATTCAAGCGCCTCCACTGTCTAAAAATTCAAGCTTCGCCACCATCTCAAAATTCAAGCGCTTAAGGTGCGCTTTTTTCAAAAAATCCCACGAGTGGCACAATTTCTTGGCAAAAAATTGACTATTGTGCATTAGCTTGTTGTACAACATGATTTTCATGTTGTACATGTATGCAATTCCATACTAAAACATAAAGCTTACTTGTCTTAAAATATTGGGTAAATGATGCTAGAAACCTACAGGAAATATATAAAAAGTTATATAAGTATTTGCACCTCGTTTACGAAAAGCGGTGCGCTTGGCGCTTCGCGCCTCAATTTTAGACATTGTCGCTTTTGTGCACTTTTCGCTTTTTAAAACCAAGGATTCAACTTTAAGGTATCATTGTGTGATATAACGAAGTAATGTTGGTTGATTTTGAGTTAGAGTAACTAAATCCTAACTTTATAGTTGATGTATATGGCTGGCAGATCATATGATTTGAGACTATAGCCAATTGATTAAGTAAAGAAAATTGAGAAGAATTCTGTTGCACTATAGGTAGGAGCTTAAAGTTGTTGTACTGTTCTTACTCATTTGTTACTGACTGTTGTGTAAGATAAATCTATTGTAGGTGTTTTTGTTTAGGTTGTAATAAGTACTAATTTTTTTTGTATCGGTTTGCTCAAGTTATGGTATCACATTGTAGTTATGTGATATATACGTACATTAGTAAATATTTCTTGTTATGCATTATGTAGATGGCCTTGGCGGTGCATCTCAAAACTTGCGACAAAGTGTTCCTCCATCAAAGGCAAATAATGGATTGCCTCCAAAGTTCACTAATTCATCGTCTAATTTTCAGTCATCTTCACTTGGTTCTGTAGCTCCTCCTCAACCACATTCAACAAGTAGTGCAGGCTCTGAAATGCCCAATTCAACTAGCATGGGTTATGGAAACAACAAGACCGTATTCACATATGAAGATTTAGCAAATGCAGCAGATGGTTTCTCTCAAGCCAATCTTCTTGGTCAAGGTGGTTTTGGGTATGTTCATAAAGGTATCCTTCCGAATGGGGAAATAGTAGCTATTAAACAATTGAAAGTTGGAAGCGGACAAGGGGAACGCGAATTTCAGGCTGAAGTTGCTACCATCAGTCGTGTTCATCATAAGCATCTCGTTTCATTGGTTGGATATTGCGTTTCTGGGCTTCAGAGGATGTTAGTTTATGAGTTTGTTTCGAACAACACTTTGGAGTTCCACCTTCATGGTGAGTGAATTCTTATTTAGAATTTATGCATCATATCATTTGTAATATGTTTGGCAAACTTAAACCTAATTTACATATTCATAAATGTAAAGAACATTCTTAGTTGAACAATGGCACACATAAGGATTTGGTTTAGATGAATAGTTTTAGTTATGGAGAAGTAGAACCATCATAACTAATTGCGTTAAATGTATGCATAGGCCACCAAATATCTTAAACAACATTTTAGGCCACTTAAGTACCACTTTTGTTTTGTTTATGCCAATTTTTTGAAGGAACTTTCATTAAAAAAAAAAGACGTAAAATAACAAAAATGTCATTTACTTTACAACAGAAGCCCTGATTCTTAATTTACATTATATTAACCTATGACATGTTGGCATTTCATAAACGGTGTTTATGTGTACATTATCCCTAAATAATTTGTAGATATAAAATGGTATAGTAATGTTCTATATTTGAATCATGCCCTAGTTTACACCATGATAAACAAATCATTTCATGTGAAACTGTGATATGGCAGGGAAGGGACATGATCTCTTAAACTGGGATATGAGGATGAAAATTGCTCTTGGATCAGCAAAAGGATTGGCATATTTACATGAAGATTGTGAGTTGTCAGTTAGAAAATATTTTTGTTTTCTTTGTGTAGCTATTTCAACTGTCAAGTTATTAGTTCGTATAACAATTGGAACTAATTCACATTGCAGGTCAACCTAAGATCATTCATCGGGACATCAAATCTGCAAATATACTTCTAGATGACAATTTTGAGCCAAAGGTAGAAAATGTATACATTACATATAGTTTCAGGCTTTCAGCCATAAATTGGATTAAGAAACTTCGTATTACTTATTAGTTATCTTTTTGCATCAAATATCGTCTTATGCAAAGCTCATATTATTTTATTTAGGTTGCAGATTTCGGACTTGCTCGACTTACATCTGAAACAGATACTCATGTTTCAACCCGCGTGATGGGAACTTTTGGGTCAGATTTTCTTCCTAAAATCACATAAATCATAAATCAACATGCGTAGTCCATCCTTATTGTTTTCTTCTAGTCATTATGAATATATAGTTAAAGGAATATGTATTCTATGTAAATACCATAACCATACCCTGTAAATCCCAAACCTAGTTGTTGGGTCTGGGGAGGGTCGAATGTAGTCAAACCTTGCCTCTATCCATGGGAAAGAAAGGCTGCTTCCAAAGAGACCCCTAACTCCAACACAAACAACATACAAACAAACAAAAAAACATAGGAATAGATACCTACCATTAACACAAACAAAGACAATTACAAGAGTGATAAAACATAGTAAAAGTAGAAGCAAATATAACATCCTAAAATGACATATAGGCATAGGAACAAAAATACAGTCTCATGTAATGTCCACCACATGCAAAGCGACATGTATTCTATGTAAATGAATTTTGCTTTTGTAGCTATTTAGCTCCAGAGTATGCTCTTACCGGGAAGTTGACTGAAAAATCAGATGTCTTTTCCTTTGGTGTCATGCTTCTTGAGGTGATTACTGGACGCCGACCCATTGATAAAGCTCAATTTTTGGACGATAATATTGTTGATTGGGTGAGTTTCTTTTTTCATTTAGCTGTTATTTGGAAGTTGGTGTTGTTAAATAATAAACATCGTTAATCTCTATGCACAACCAAAGTGAGTATTTATTCTAGTAACTGTTTATTGTAAAAAAAAAAAAATATTGTTACTGAAAAAATACTAATGGCACACCAAATATTGTTACTGAAAAAATACTAATGGCACACCTCATATTTAGGCAAGGCCATTGTTAACTCAAGCATTGGAAGATGGCAACTTTAGCACATTAGCCGATGCAAAATTGCAGAATAATTATGATTATACTGAAATGTCTAGGATGATTACTTGTGCTGCTGTTTGTGTGCGCCACTTGGCAAGACGCAGACCATCAATGAGCCAGGTACTTTTGCTAATCTTTTATATGTCACCAAATGGTTTAAAAAAACGTTTGAGGCGTGCCTCAAGGTGAAACACTAAGAAAACGAGTCTTGAGGCGCGCCTCATCGGGTTCAGTTTGGACATACACCTTGAAGGGCTATCCTAAGGTGGTTTAGGGTGTTTTTTTTATTTGTTTTTTGTTTTTGTTCTTTTTTTGTGTGTTTTGGTTAAATCAAGTAATAGTAAGTACAGGTTGAGATGGGTCATGCCGGGTTGGGTTAACCTTATGCGATTTGCTCCAAAAGTTTTATGTTGTTCAACAACTAATTAGTTTGTCAAAAATAATTATAAATTATGTATTTTCTTATAAGCCAGTTTTCGAATAAAAAGGTTTGTTGGTGTTTTTGTGCATCGAAAATATACTTTTGGGACTTTTCATTCATTTAATTCCGTTAATTTTAAGCTTAAATAAGTAGGCTACATGAACCATCCATGTGAGTTGGTCAATAAAAATTTTGTCATTGGACTTGCAATTTGGACAATTGTGTCACTTATAAGGGTTTTAATTAAACAACCAAGTCTCTCAATGAGTCTGAAATCATCAAAGTTAACTTTAGGGACTTAATTGTCCAAATTATAAGTTTAGGGATGAATGTCAGATATAAAAGTTGGTTTACATACGAGAGTAGAAGTAACTTATTAAATTTGGCGCAGATAGCTCGAGCCTTAGAAGGAAACCTGCCACTAGAGGAATTGGATGAGGGTATCAAACCAGGGCACAACAAATTAAACGGTTCTAATGATAGCTCGGATTTTGACACAGCTCAATACAGAGAACAACTAAAAAAGTTCCAAAAAATGGCATTTGAAAGCCAAAATAACTCTAGTGGGTGGAGCGCACCCACAAGCAATTTTGGACAACACCCATCTGGATCTAGCAGTGAGGGCTTAAGAACAACACGCGATATGGGATCGAGTGTTGGAACTCATCAAATACCGATCGAATGATTAATATATATAAATATTGGATCCAGTTTGTAGGATTCTTGATTTTCATAGTAGGAAGCTTCATTCGGGATAGTGTGTTAATTATTTACATAGCTGGTTTATCATTGTACAGGACTAAAGTGAAGTTTATGGTTTGGTTGGTTTTTTTGAACTAGGAGGTTGAGACCAAAAGGTCTATGTTTGCTATTGTGACATGTTTTTAGTTTTGTTTGGTTTTGAGACATTTATTCCATTTTGTTCTTTGTTTTTGTTTATTTAGATAATTTTAAATGATATTTGTAACATTTTTTTTCCAGTTACAATTACATGTTTCCATGGTTATTGACTTATTGTTGGAACTTGGAAGAGGTGCCTTATTATTAAATTTTATTCTAGTTAAAAGTCTTAATTACACCGTTAGTCCTTAACGTTTACCTATAATAACGCCCTAAGGTACTAATAGTTTTAAGTTATAAACCGGGGTATTAATTTTTGATTTTGTAACGATCTAAGAGCCTAACACTAACAGCCCACTAACACCGTTTACTTCTAACAACAAACATCACATGAGATTTGTATGAGAGCAAATTTGTCAATTCCTAAACTATTAAAAGTATGACCAAACTCTTATCAATCGTTTCCCCTTTCTTCCCTAAATGAAATGATTTGTAGTATGTAATCTATTTTTAATTTTCCGATTCTGACCCATTTGCTCGAACACTGTTGTTTAAAAACGAACAGTTTATACAAAATTGCCAAAGTGAACAGTTTGTACAAATTTTGCCAAAATGAATATGTTTCACAAAACTAAACAATAGTGTTTAAGTACTAAGTAGGAAATATAGTTAAACTTTGAACTAATAAGTCAACATAATGGCATTTATAAGAAGTGTTAATATTTATTTTCTTTTTCCGCTTGAACTAAGACGGTGGGGTGTGGTTCGGGGAAGGCCTTCGGTGGGCTGAGGTGGCATGCCTCCCCCTCGGGAAACACCCCCCCCGCGATTTCCCTTCGGCATTAACGGTGGATTCTCACCGTTCTCCCCGTCCCATATTCAAAGAAAATTTTGAATGTTTGGGGTTTCGACCGTTGTAAAAAACGTTTATATATATGTGTGTGTGTGTGTCTGGTTTGGTGGTGGGGTTGGTGTAGGTAGAGGCGGACAGTGGTGGGGTTGGTGAGGTAGAGGCGGACGGTGGTGTGAGTAGGTGTATGCTATAGGAATGGGGAAGAAGGGGTAGGAGGGAAGTGAGATGTGTGAAAGGGAGGTGAGGGAGACGTAGGGAAGAAGGGGTAGGTTAAGTAGTATTTTTAGTATATTAAATAAAAAAGAAAAATAATAATAAAAATGAAGGGGGAAGAGGGAACCATTTCCCTTAAAAGGGGGAGGAGAAGGGGAAATGACGTGGCGCTGATGTGGACAAGGAGGAGGGAAGGGAAAAGGGTTCCACACCCCATAGCCTAACAAGTCAACATAATGGCATATATGCAGTAAGTCAACTTTGAACCAATATGTCATTTTAAACCAACTATGCAGATATGCAGATTTTGAACCAACTATGCAGATTTTAAACATTATAAACTATGCAGATTTTGAACTAGTATGCAGATTTTTCAAGTATGCAGAGAATTTAAACAGTTCCGATGCAGATTCTGACCCATTTCGTATGCAAATACTAAACCAGTTCCTATGCAGATTCTGACCCATTTCGTATGCAATTACTGAACGAGTTCCTATGCAGAATTTAAACACTTCCTATGCGTTTTGCGTTCTGACCCAGTTCATATGCACATATTAAACCCGTTCCTATGCAGATGTTAAACTATGAAGATTCTGACCCAGTTTCTTTAAATGATAAACCAGTACAATAACCAATACATAAACCAGTTCCGAAGGATGCATAAACTAGTTCCGAAAGACCAAAAACATGACTAAAACATATTAGTTTCGACTCGTTGCAACAACATAACGAAAAAAAAAAACTTGTTCCAAAAGACCAAATAAAAAAAAAAAAAAAAACTTACAAATTAGCATGTCAATTAGCAGCAGTTGATGATTCATCACTATAGAGCTTAATGTTTTCATCATTATATAGCTCAATGTTTTCAACATGTCCTTGGATATGTCCCACATCATTGTCATTATTATCTTTAAAAGGTTCAACAATGTAAACATCATCATCCTTAACTAAAACCCTTAATCCATTGTCTAAATCACTATTAGGAACGAGAAAATAATAATATGAGGCCTCGTGATGTTCTTCTCTGTTAGAAGTAAATGGCTGTTAATGGTTTTTTTAGGGTTAGGCCCTTAGATCGTTACAAAATCAAAAGTTAGTACCCTACTTTGCAACTTGAAACTATTAATACCTTAGGGCGTTACTATGGATAAACGTTAAGGACTAATGGTGTAATTAAGTCTGGGTAAAGCTACAAGAGAACTAAGCTAAGTTTGATGTCACTGAGAGATTCTTTTGACTCGTGCTATGTAGGGGTGTTCATGAGCCTGGCCGAGCCATGCCAAACTCGGGCTCGGCCCGGTTATAAACTGAGCCTGCTTGCCTTGACTTGGTTTAGCTCGAATTTGAAAATAAAGATTAAAAATAGCTTTCAAAATTCAATAGTCTAAAATATTATTTATTTGTTCAAAATAACTTATTCAAAATAAGTTCAAATTCGTACATTACAAGCTAAAATCAACTTCGACCAAATACAAAATAAGTTTTAAATTTTTCAACCAAATACAGTATAAGTTCATCAACATACTAATTAACCTCCAAATATGCAATAAATATCTGATTGCACTCCTAAATACTGATCTCTTTAAAATAAAAAACACTAGTAAGTTTGATAACTTGAGTACTTGGACATTTATCATTATGCTACGGCTTAAGGTTAATATTCATATGTGGCGGCTTAACATGGATCGATTACCAACCAAAAGAGAGCTTTCTAAAAGAAATATAAATGTGGGAAACAGTTTTTGCGCCTTCTGTAACTCAGTCGAGGAGTCGGCTCTTCATCTTTTTACTGGCTGCATGATCACTACTGGTGTATGGCACTTTGTCGAACGGTGGTGCCGTTTGGATCCTATTCTGCTCCTGGAGATTAAAGACATTATGAAGCTTCCAGATTTGAATCCCGGTAACAAAGGTAAGAAGACGTTGATAAGAGGGATTGTCATGACGACGTGTTGGGTGATTTGGAAGACTCGAAACAAGGCGATTTTTGAAGACGTTCAGCCCCGGATTTGTGACATGACTGCGAGCATCAAATCGTGTTCTTTTCTTTGGTATCGTAGTCGTTTTAAGCATAATGACTTAATGTGGAAGGATTGGTGTAGATACCCCTTGTATATGATGTAATGGTTGTTTTGGCGGTCCTCGTTTTTGCGGGCTTAGCCGTTTTTTAATGAAGTTAAAGTTTCAAAAAAAAAATCATTATGCTACGGCTTAATACAATAACTTGATTTGCTTTAAATTCAATCCCAAACACACAATTGTATGCTTTGGAAGTATGTCTTGAAGATGTTGCGCCGCTCTTAACCAAGTTTCTGCCTCTGAGCACTCGTTCAAGACCTGGAAAGAGGAACGGAGTAGCCAGGTGATAACAGAGAACAAAGATTGATGAACATACAAATTAAAAAAATGGGATTCTTGGATAATTACCTTCTGTTTCTCACTCAAATCAATGTGTTCATACTTTGGATCGCCAGATGCTGCAGCCTGCCTGTACCCGTTAATAAGATTGAGCAGTTGATCAACAAAAGATCCTCTTTCCGAGTGCTCCAAACATTAAATATGTAACATGTTCTCCATTTTTTTAACCTTTTTATAGTATATTATATGTATATAAAAGTAATTTATATTAAAATCAGAATTATCCAATCCAGCTCGTCTCGTTACGAACCGAGCCGAGCTAGGCTCGCTTTCTAACCGGTCCAAGCCAGCTCGGCTCAATTTCAAACCAAGCTATATTGAGCGAGCTTTTTCCAAGCTAAATCCGAGCAAGTTACAAGCCATGAGCTTTTTGAACAGCCCTAGTGCTATGACCCAACAATGGCAATGATTCCAAGCGACATTACCTTGGAAAGCAAGATTCAGTGTCGCTAAGCCTATGACCCAACAATGGCAATGGTTCCAATCAACATTATTGTGGATGAATGGGGCTGGGCTCTTGAGCCGGCTTCTGGCTTCTTTGTTGCTTCTGTTCAGAAGCTTCTTTCAGCTCAAGCGGTACCATATTATCCGTTTACTTGGAATAAATGGGTGCCTAAGAAGATCAATCTCTTTGCGTGGGGGGCCGAGCAGGAGAGATTACCGACTAAACCTGAGCTTGTCAAAAGGCATATCATCACTGGTTCAACATCTTGTGTGCTTTGCGGAGATGCGTTGGAATCGGCTGACCATCTATTTACTTCATGCTTCATTGCGGCAAACTTGTGGAACAAGATCAGCGTTTGGTGTAAAATCCAGCCCATTTATGCGTTTTCCTTCAAGGATCTTTTGGGAATACATAAAGTTAATGGTTGGAGTAGAGTGAAGAAAAAAGCGTTGCAAGTAATCATCCTAGCTACATGTTGGACAATTTGGAAAGGAAGAAACGACAAGATCTTTAATGGGGCGAGAGCTAACCTTGATCGATTATTGGGTGATATCAAGTCGCTAGCTTTCATGTGGTTAAGGGCTCGGGCGAAGAATTATGTATGGGATTGGGATAAATGGGAAAATTTTGATGTGTAATTGTTAGGGTTGGATTGGGTTATGTTGTTCTATTGAGCACCTTGCTTATAGAATGATTGTAAATATTTGGACATTTTAATGAAATGAAGTTTGCCGTTAAAAAAAAACATTATTGTGGAAAACAAGATTCATTGACAATGAACACTTCATTTCTTAACAGAGAACTCTTACAAGGTGAGCTTGCAAGGTAAACATAAGATATTTGGAGGTGTGGAGCTCAAATAAGAAGACCACATATTGTTACTAGCATGCCATACTTGCTAATTTAATCTAGAAGGTTCCTATTATAGAAAAGTTTACATCTCTATGATATTCATAAAACATAATTCAGGATTTCCTTGGACAAATCTAGACTTCACAACAATGCTTCTATGTCTTATAGGCTTTT
This sequence comes from Ambrosia trifida, assembly GCA_028751855.1. Lineage (NCBI taxonomy): Eukaryota > Viridiplantae > Streptophyta > Magnoliopsida > Asterales > Asteraceae > Ambrosia > Ambrosia trifida. The sequence continues at coordinate 55,415,263 of CM054123.1, read as the reverse complement.
CATTGGCATCTAGATCAATCATGATCAACCTAGAAGTTTCTGGATTTCCGACATTGCGGCTTAAAATTTAAAGGGGTCATGACATCTAGCTTGCATGATCATTCGATAATCAAACTCATTTCTAAGGCATGAATATAAGTAATGTTTAATTTATGTGATCGAATTTACTCTATATGTATAATGCATTTTAAACATTTTTTCTTTTAATGTTTTATACTTATACCTTTTGAGTACTTTTATAATAACCCATCAATTTAGCTTTTTTTTTTTAAATCATTTTGTGATTTTGTCATTTTAAAAACACACAAACTTTTTTTTTAACGGCAAATTTTTATTACACCTTTTATTTCACCTCACCTTGCATTTGCAAAGATTTGAACCCACAACCTTACATTTGTAAGGGGAACACCATATCACTAGACCAAGAGGTCATGGGTAAAAAAAAAATTATCCTAACAAAAGTTAAATCAATTATTATTTGTAGAGGCCTACAATCTTACATGATGTATTAAATATTGAACAAGTAAAATGACTTAATTACGAGGGCTTAGATAGTCGAGTCCAACTGACCAGCGTTTTAATACTTTGATTCGTTTCACTTTCAAGTTCTGACACATAAGTCTAACTCTTTTGTTACTTCTTTCTAAGAACTTTTTTTTTTTGTTGCACTCTTTGAATAACATATGTTTTTTTTTTCTTAGACGGTTGATGTTAGCAGCGAAGGTCGCCAACACAGGTCTAATGGATGATAACTTGGTTTGTTGATATGGTTGTAGGTACTTTCCTTAGACGGTTGATGTTAGCAGCGAAGGTCGCCAACACAGGTCTAATGGATGTGAATGTTGAACCAAATGAGCTTGTTTTTTCTCTCTGTTCGTTATAATTTCTTGACACATTTAATCCAACGAATTCCATTGCATACGCGATCATTACGAATTCATGTTCTTTCAGCAAATTTGGGAAGACAACAATACACTATTCTAACAATGCAGCTGTAATAAACTTCTAAGACAGATGGAATTGTTCAACCCTAACAAAATGATCAAGTTGGTTTATGATTTATATAGTTTAATCGTTAGATAGAGATCGGATAAACCCCATCGACCAATTTTGGTTTAACCCAAAACCTTTCTTAATATTGCTGAACCAAACTGTTAACACCCCTACAATCAGGCAAGTGTTTTCTATGTATCTAACCACCTCCCATTCTGCACACAATTTTATAAACCCAAAATAAACTTGATAATAGGATCGGAACATCACAATTGTGCGAATTTAAGGCGGCATTTAGCAAAATTCATTCATAATATATAGATACAGGCTTCAATTGCATCCATTAAAAACCAATAATCCTGCTAGTGACCACACCCTTGAATACGTAGACCAAAACCTTCGCTTCCAAATAATTTTAAACCTAGATGATGGATCCAACAAAATAGATCACAGGACCAATGTCACCCGGAGACCCACCAAAATCTATCTTCATTCTTCATGATAATACAAATGAAACGCGTACCCTATCCTCCATAAAACACACAACTGACACAAAATTAAAAGGCACCAGACCTTATGCTGCATCCTCAGGCTTCTCTGTTTCCATTGCAGCCGGCGCATCTGAATTTTCACTGTTTTCTGCACTTAGGTTTGGGCTAGTGCCACCCTCTGCTTGAGTTGGTTGCTCGCCTTCCTGAGCTGGTGCAGGTGAAGATGGTTTCTCCGGAGCAGATGGCTTTGGTGGGGCTGGCTTTGGTTTCGACATTATTGGCCTACAGACCCTATACATATAAAACAAAAAATTTATCATTCAGATAACATTTTCCACTATGAGAATCATCAATAATAACAAGACAAGATCGGATGGACTGGACCCAAATGACTGGTTATGTCGGCCAATTGCAAAAGTTTTAAGAGTTAATTATGATGGAATGAAATGACTTGTTACATTCCATCATAATTTGGTTGGCACCGAAAACAGTACCATATAAAATTACTTAAAAATACATAATAGTAATAAATTAATATTTCTTATAACCTTTTATGTTACATGTAGATTGTGTGTATCATCAGTTTGAGTTTACGCTTAAAAGGTCAATACTACAAAAAAACTGAAAATATAGAAATAAAATATCAAGATATCATCAATATCGTGAGCTTTGTTCTGTTCAATTGCCCGTGGACTGAATATCATTCCACTCATTCAGCTAAAACTACACAAAGATATCATCAATATGCTTTAAGTTGAGAATATACCTATCGAGTGTCTCTACTTTCTTTCTAATATCAGATGTCAGAAGAACAGGTTCAGTATGCTTTGGAAGTGTGTCTTGAAGTTGATGTGCCTCTCTTAACCAAGTTTCTGCCTCTGAGCACTCGTTCAAAACCTGGAAAGAGGGACGGAGTAGCCAGGTGATAACAGATAAAAAAGATTGATGAACATACAAATTAAAAAAATGTGATTCTGGGATAATTACCTTCTGTTTCTCACTCAAATCAATGTGTTCATACTTTGGATCGCCAGATGCTGCAGCCTGCCTGTACCCGTTAATAAGATTGAGCAGTTGATCAACAAACGATCCTCTTTCAGAGTGCTCCTTGTACCGTTGTTCAATGGGATCTCCTTGCTGGGATTGTTTCAACAATGTCAAATTTAAAACTTAATACTGTAAGCAGATACGTGCATAACATATCAAAAGCAGAAGAGCAAACCTTTTTGAGCTCATCGAGCTTGGCAATGTATACACCTTTAGTTTCATCTTCACCGTCTTCATACAACCAATCTTCTGTTTCTTGAAGTTTAGCTATAAATGCTTCTCTCTCTGGTTCAGCAACAAACTCATGCAATTTATCATGCAGCTGGCAAAAAGTTTGAAGTTGTGTAAGTCGGCATTTCCAAGTGTATATATTAAATAATATTGTGAAGTTAATAACTTACCTTGTTCCTCATATCATAGACATAGGCTTCCACAGCATTCTTTTTGTCCTTTGTTTCTTCCATAACCCGGTCCTGCAATGCCATTTCAAACTCCTTTTCAATTGCTTTCTCCACATCTGCAGGTAGCATTGCTCCACAGACCGACTCTGAAACGGGTATGTCGGTTTTTTTGACCTTTTTCTTTGGAGCTTCCACCTGCACAACAAAACATTTTTTTTTAAAGGACAAAAAAAAAACTAATTTCTATATCCACAATAATAAATCCTGAAAAAAAAATAATACCAAAACAGCATTGATCACCCAAAAACTAAACAGCGCCCGTTACAATAACTTGACTAGCATATAATAATATATTAATAATTTGACTAGCAGATAACTGTTCATCATTAAAGTTCAAATATCGCAATAACAATATATTAATACTGGAAGTTAACTGTGGGGACTTTTATACACCTGAAGTTTCTTCTAATATATGCAATGATATAGGCTATACGTAGCTACTAACCTTGGTATCAGTCTCCATCTGAACAGGGTTGTCTCCAGTCTCTTGAGCACCATTCTCAGTCACAGGAGCATCCTGCATATTTACATCAGGTTCATTGGTAGAAGCCACGTCAGCTGGAGCCTTGTCAACATCCATCTTTGATGTTTCTTTTGACACTGGAACTTCGACTTCCTCTTCTTCAATAAGCTAGAATGAAGAAAAGGAAACACGAAATCAATCAAAAACGTCTTACCATAAATTGATCGTTTAAAACCACATAAAAACCCACCTGCGCAGATTCCACAGAAACAAGTCCGTGCAGATTCAAACGGGCTTTTACTTTGACCTTGGCATGGTCAACTTGTGTTGCTTGGAATGGACCAATCTGTGCAAAATCACCATGCGCTCAAAACATAAGACAATGAAAATTATTCAAAGAATTCCTAATATTCGAGTCTTTAAACAGTTTATACCGTGTAAGTACTGATTTTTGGCGGTGCTTGTAATTCACTGACATCTGCGTATTGTAGGTCAACCGAAAATGTTCCAGTCCTGTAGAAAGTCAGAGCTTTAAAGCTGGGAATTTGATTTCCCTTGGGAAAAACAATACTGCTCTGTTGATTCTCGACATTTCCATTCTGAGAATCTTGCGCAGATCCCTTCCATGTTAAAGCGATTGAGAAAGGGAAGCTTTCTTGAACCTTAAAAACAAAAGCAATCCAAATTAGCCTTCTTTATAGTTTATACATATAAGGAACTGTAATTAAAAGTCACTCAGATGCATAGATGTTAATAGCGAATAGCGGTAAATAGCGATTCGCTAGAAGAAAATTTTAGAAATATTTTATATGTATATTTTGTAAGAAAATCAGGTAAATATGGAAGAATATACGCTTCTTATTTCGATCCTGTAACAAAAAAAAAAACATAAAATACACTTATTTTTTAGTATATACTTGTATTTACTAAAAGAAAAAAAAAACCTATTTTATCCATACTTCATCGCTTTTTAGGCGCTAAACACCTAATAGCGGGAAGCTCCCGCTTCGCTACGCTATTCGCTATAGCAAGCGTAGCGACAGCTATTAACGACTATGCTCAGACGGCACAAAAAATGCATAAAAGAAAACTAGATTATACCTGGAAATCCCGAACTTTAAAGGTGGGACTTAGAATGGCACATTCCAAAGCACAGCCTTTGGAGACACACTCACTTGCATTCATGGTACGCCTTGGCTCTTTCCCGAAGAATTCTGTCAAAATCTTGATTACAGCTGGAACCCTAGAACCTGAACCAACAACCTCCACAGCATATATATTATCAACCGTGAGTTGAGCCTCCAAAAGAGCCTTCTCCAGAGGTTTCTTCACACGTTCTAATATCGAGGTGCTAATTTGTTCAAATTCATCTCTTTTAATAAAGCCTCTAACATCTTTATCATCCAACAAGCATTCTATGTTCATCGGTGCCTCCGGATTTGCACTAAGCACCTTCTTGAGCTTTTCACATGCAGCCCGAAGCCTAAGGCAAGCCCTTGCATTCGTGAACACGTCAATTTTGTACTCTGTCTTAAATTTTTCAGCAAAGTGTTGAAACAAAACCTCATCGAAATCCCTCCCTCCGAGACAGCGATCAAAAGAATGAGCCAATATCTTCAATTGGCCTTTCTTGAATCCCGCTATGCAGACCTGCATACTAGCATGCCCAACGTCAACAAACGCTACATTTAGCTGCTCGTTCTCAGGCAAGTCGGTCTTATATATCCCATACGCTAAAGCAGTCGCAGTCGTCTCATGCATCAACCGTAACGGATGCAACCCAGCTATTCTAGCCGCATCCATAACCGCCCTTCTTTGAAGATCCGTAAAATAAACAGGTATCCCAATACAACAATCCACAACCGCCGCATTCAAATTCTTTTCCGCTATCGTCTTCATATTCGAAAACACCATTCCCATAACCTGCGTCGGAGTAAACGTTTTCGTTTCCCCAAGATACTGTGCATGTATCAACGGAAACCCATCCGGTCCTTCAGTAACCGAAAACGGCAACGCCTTGAGATCCTGTTGCAATTCAGGATCCGAAAAAGGGCGGCCTATCAACCGCTTAATCTGGGAGATAGTATTCTTAGGGTTCATCATACTAGACGCCGCACCAGCCGTTCCGAGAAACCGCTGTTTCTCACCGAAACAGACGATTGCAGGCGTCTCACGCTTCGACTCGTCATTAAGTACAACGTCAATTCCCCTTTGTCTGGCAACTGCCACAACACAGCTTTCGTTCCCGAGATCAAATCCGACTACACTCATCTTATTATTATTAATCTGAAATTGAAATAAGATAACAAACTGATTTATAATAATAATAATAATAATAATAAAGTTTTTGGATCCTAGAAACTAACAGCAATGACTACACTGTAAGAATGTTTAACAAACAAAGCTACTAAATTAGTTACTAAATTAATTAATAAAATAAAAGACAAGAAAATAAACAGTGAAGATAATGGAAATGGGTTGGGATCTGGTTAGATGCAGAACAGGGATCGTACCGTAGGGATGATGGTGAAGATGAAGATGATGGGGGAAAGAAAAGCCCTAATAACAGAGGAAGGGGGCGAGAGGAGGGGTTTGTGTGGGGGCTTTTTTAAGAGTATATTATAAGGTGGTCGGTTGGTCGGTCATATGTGTTCGAGAAATTACCTTCTAGAAACATCTTTCGTATTTGGGCCTATTGGGCCTACTTGGACTAGGGTCAGCTTGGGTGGATGTCTTATGCTTTTAATTATAGCCCCGGTATATCAATCAGCAACTTTTTGATACAATTAGGAACTTGTGTGAACTAGTAAATAAACCGCGCGTTGCAGTGGAAATAAAAATTGCATTAAAATGTATCAATTCATTATCTATACTACTATATAGTGAGTTCTGGGCGGGCAAGGAAGTCATTTTATAATCACCTATAGAGAGAATCGCATGGTTGGTCTTTGTGGTTTCAAAATATTGCACTCTTGCTCCCAGTGGTTTAATAATTACACTATTGGTGTCTGGGGTTAAAAAAAGTGCACTCACCTAATCCCTGTGACTAACGTCTGTTAAGTATGATGGTTAAGTCCACCCACGTGATTATCACGTGGGGGTATTATAGTCTTTTAAATCTGATTTGATATGCACAGTCTAGTCCCCCTATATGTCAGGTAATTTATAGCGCCAAATTTCCCCTCATTTTCACAAACCATCTGATAATCTCTCTCTCATAATCTCTCTCTGATAATCACACACACTAATCGTTCGAACTTCATCGACATAATGGGTTGGAGTTTACGACCTGATTATGAGACTTTCGACCCCAATGTTGAATACGGTAAGCTAATTTAGGGTTTTTTTATTGGAACCCTGATACGTACTGATTATAATGATTACTGACCCAACATTATTGTTTTATTGTTTCAGCTGGAAAGGAGACGATGTTTACAGCCAAACTGCACTATGGTGGGATCTTTAAGAACTTGCCTCGAAGAAGGTATGTCCATGGTAAACATGTCTTTGTAGATGATCTAGACATAGATGAGTTTTCTGCCCATGAAGTTAATTGGATGATACATGAGCTAAAGTGTTTTGGAGAAAAAGACAAGTTTTTTTATCATTTCCTAATACCTGGTAGAGATTTGGATACTGGTCTAGTAGCTTTAGGTTGTGATGCTGATGTTCGTAATTTAGCTCAGTATGTGGGTGAGAATAAGGTTATTCACTTTTACATTGAACACAAAGAAACAAATGTGGATACCTATCTGAAATCCCCAGAGGCACCAAGGGTTGTTATTGAGGAAATAGAAGATGAACATCAGAATCAAGCTGTTCCTAGGAATCCTAGGAAAAAGTTGTTACCTAGGAGAAGATTACTGATTGAATATGGTGGTGAGGATTTAGGGTGTTCTAAGAATGTAGGGGAGGGTGAGAAGGTTGTAGATGGTGAAAATTTAGAGTGTTCTAAGAATGTAGAGGTTGCTGGTGTAGAGGTTCAGAATGTAGAGGTGACCAATGTAGAGGTTGAGAATGTAGAGGTTGAGAATGTAGAGGTGACCAATGTAGAGGTGACCAATGTAGAGGTTCAGAATGTAGAGGTTAAACAGGGTCAGAATGTAGAGGGTGAGAATGTTAGGGAGGCATCATTTATGGATTGTTTTGATTTTGATGAATTCCCTGTGGGTGATGTTAACATGGAAGACAATGTGGGGGGATGTGGGGGACAATGGGGATGATGTGGTGATGGGGGACAACAGTGGGGATAACAATAAGGGTGGCTGTTTCAAAGAGTCTGAAGGTGCTGCATATAATGAAGGTGATGCTTCTGGTGAGGATGGGGAGGATAGTTCTAGTGAGGATGATGATTCACAAGATAGTGATTGGAATGTGGATAAGGCTAATGAGGTGGAAGAACCTGATGTTGATATGAGAGACTTTCATACTTTTATAGATGAAGGGGAAGAATATGTTGGCAACAACCATGTTCAAAATGATAATCAAGATTTACATGATTTTGACCTGTTAGCTGCTGAGAACCTAAGCTATGAGTCATTTGATAGCTTAACTGATTCAGAGCAAAGTGATTTTGAAACTAGGAGAAGCAGAAAGCTAAGGGAAATCAGGAACAAAGAGAAGGTTAGACTTTGTTTCTCAATTTTTCTTATTAATTGTTATTTTATTGATCTCCTTTTCAATCATATAACTGTTTGTAATATGCTTTGAAGGCTAAGGCAAAAATACAAGATGCATGCTTCTTTGTTGGCCAAACATTTGGATCTGCAAAGCAAGCTAAGATAGCAATAAGAAGGCATGCAATTCAAACAAGAAGGGAGCTTTCATTTTTGAAGAATGATAAGGTCAGGATCAGGGTGGTATGTGAAGGAAATGTTCCAGTTTTTAATGATACACAAGGTGATGGGCCTGTTGAGAAACCAAAGAAGCCTATAAAGCCTACAAAGCCTACAAAATCTACTAAACAAACTAAAAAGCCCAAAAGTAGTAAAACAAAGAAGGGTACTGTTGGATCAGTATATTGCTCTTTTGTTTGAACTTGCTAGTTGACACTTAAGGGGCTGTTTGGTAGCCTCTTAATGAGGCTCTTAACCATTCAGTGCTGAATGATTCAGCATTCAGTGTGTTTGTTTCAGCTTCTGAATGGAATGGTTAAGTCTGAATCATTAAGATTTGGGATGTTGCTGAACCATTAAGCACTGAACTATTAAGCACTGAACTAGGCTGAACCTTAATGAGGCTCCCCTACCAACGTGGGACAAGAAAACTAACCATTAAGAGGTCCAACTTAATGATTCAGCGCTTAACCATTCAGACCTCTTAACCATTCAGACCTCTTAATGATTCAGCACTTAATCAACCAAACAGCCCCTAAGTGTTTAGCAAGTTCTTGATGAGTGATAGCACAGCGGAATGTTATAAGTTTAAAGCTACACTTATCAACAGGAGTTATTACTCCCCCTGGATTCAAGAACTAATAAATGATAAGTATTTATTGAGAATCTAAGTATTGAATGAGAATGAAACACTTTCACAGATTCTCAATAAACACGAAATGGAAATAACAATAATAAGTGTTGAAGGATTTCTGTATTAAAAATCAATGTCTAAAACAGAGGGATGAACCCTTCTATTTATAGACTTTACAAATACATGAACCTTGCCAAAAGCAAGTTCAGAAACAAGTTGCAACAAGTTGCAGTCTTGGAACTTGTACATAAAGCAAAAAGAAACATTAAAGTAATAAACTACTGATACAAAAAGGCGGTGGAAAAGATCTTCATGTAAATACTGATGAATGACAAACTACTGATGAGTAGTTTGTCTTCAGTAGTTCTTCAGTAGAAGTGTCTGGTTTGAACTTCAGAACTTCTGATGACTTTTCTTCTTCAACACTTCTGAATCTCTTCTTCAGCAGTTTGATCCTTTTTCTTCAGCAGTTCTATACTTAGAATATTTTGACATAAGTGAATTAGACTAAGGTTTGCAAAAGTGGTTTCACCAATCCTTTTTGTCCTAACAATCTCCCCCTGGATTGATGAAGCCAAAACCTTACTAATTCCTTATTGTTCTTTTCTGTCCTTCACAATTTTCCATATTCCTTTGAACATGGAATTCTTGAGCTGGTTGAGCTGTTCATCAGTAAGAGACCCTTTTTGTGGTTCTAAGTGTTGGATTGTAAGCAGGTCTTTGGTTGATAGTTTCTTCAGATCATTCATCGACCTATAGGCCCTGCTTGTCTGATCTCTTCTTGTCACAAGTACTGAGTTTCTATCAGTAAAGGACCATCTGATGATTGGTTCTTTAGACTTGTCAAAGTTTAAAGTGTAGGGAACCATTGTGGTACCCTGGGTTTCTCCTGAGTGTTGGATGTTTTCAACTTCAGTGACTCTCAGGTGGGATTCACTTCCCTGCTGTTGTTCCATCACATTAGGTATCTGAAATGTTGGCAAATGATGTTCAGTTACTACCTTAGTGTGCAGTTTGTCTGTGATGGTCTTCTGGATTTGATATGCAAAGGTGGAAGGATCCCTGAATTGTGTGATCAAAGGCTTTTCTTCTATATCAAAATCAGAATGGACTACTGTACTACCTTCTAGTAGTACCATTCTGAAATCAGTCTTTACCTTCTCCTCTGATTTCTTTCTTTGTGTAACTGGTCTTCTTTGAACACCAGAAGTTCTAACTACTGAAGTTGAAACTTCAGCAGTTTGAAACTTCTCTGGATTTGCAGCCCTTGCAGCCTTATATTTTCTATATGTGTCCACCAATCTTTCTTCTTTCCATTTGGACACTGAGGCTTTTGAACCATAACCATTAGCTACCAGTTCTTCTATCATCTGAGCTCTCTTGGCCTTTGTGTCTTTACTTGTTGCAAGTTTATCTGCAATAAGTTGAGCTCTTCTTGTCAGCTCTTCCATAGAGAGTCTCTTCAATGTGTGGGCTTTGATCTTGCTGTTCTTTGTAATGTAAGACATCAGTTGATGTCTTTTATCTTCTTCAGCAATCTGGTCTAGGCTAGCCTGCCTTTGGAGTTCAGCTTCATAAGCCTAAAGTTTTTCTTCATGGCTTAGATCCAAGTCATCCCTTTCTTCCAGTGTTTTCCAGATCTGATCTTCTCTGGCCTTCTTTTGGGCTGCCACTAAACTCTTCTCAAGTAGTTCTGCTGATTGAGAGATTGGAGAAGGGTTTAGCACAGTCATTGTGATTTGTGGTAACTGTTGTAGTAGGTCTGGTAGGAACAGAAGTTGGTTGAATAGGAGCAGTTGATCTGGAAGGGTCAGCAGTTTTAGTTTTGGAAGTGTTAACCTCTGATGGGTTGACAACAACTGAAGGTTTGTCAACTACTGAAGGATTGTCTTCAGTACTTTCTGATTCTTCATCAGAAGTTTGGCCATTAGAGGTTTCTTCATTGTGCCCTTGGGATTCATCAGTCTTTTCAGCATCTTCTACTTCTTGAATAGAGATACCAAATTGTTGGGCCAGTTTCTCTTTTCTGGCTTGATCTTTTTGATCTCTTGCTAGGATAGCCACTCTTGCCTTTCTTCTGGCTTCAAGTGTATCCATAGGTACCTTGATTTTCTCCCCCTTTTTGGCTTCATCAGCCTTTGATGTTGAAGCTTGGGAGAATTGACCTGTAAGATGAGCAATCTGTTTGCTGTTGTAGTCAATCTTATTGGACAGATCATTCATCTTTGTCTGTATCACTCCAAATTGGTTCTTCATTGACAGCTCCAAGTTAGCTGTGTATGTTTGGAAGTGATTCTTGATGAGGGTGTTCATCATGTGGTATAAGGGACCATCTGGGCTGCATAGCTGGTTCATGTCCATGCTTGTTTGCCCAGGGAATTGGGTAGGCATTTGTAGTGAGGGGTGTGTTTTTGGTTGATCTTCTTGTTGTACAGAAGATGCCACTCTAGGGGAATCATGGATTGAGTGGGCTTTAACCTGAGCTGATGTGACTAGCTTCTTGAGCTTAGATACACCAGGTGCAGGACCTTCACTTGTAGCCGTCAATTCAGTAGTTTGGTGTTTTGAAACATCATCCAAATCAATGGAATCATCTGAATCCCTGATTACATCCTCAATGAGGACTGTATCAGTTACATCATGAGCTGAGCCCAACTCAGTTGTCTCATGTACCTCTTTTTCTTGGTTCAGAGGATTTCCTACCTCAGACATTAAGCCTTCATCAGTAGTTGCCACAGTTGAGGTCTTAGCTATGTTACTTCTGTCCTCAGGTCCACCACTGGGTGGTAAATGAGTAGTAGCAGCCTCAAAAGTACCAAAAGTTTCTAAGTTTGGGCTTAGAGACTCTGGTTCATCCTCATCTCTTTGGTTAGGGCTTTGAGTGTCCACATCCATGTCAATTTCTGAGGCTATGTCCCCTGTTTTATGTGGTTGATGGGGACTGACATGTGTAGATGGGACTTTCTCTTTTAGCCCAGAGAGAAGTTTGGCTATTTCAATGTCTGGTTCAGAAATTTGGGGTGCTGGTTCAGTAGTTTGGGCAGTGGGTTCAGCAGTTTCAAAAGAAGAATCAATTGGAATAGTTTTCTTAAGTTTTTTTCTTTTGAAAAGGATTGTAATTGGTGCTCTTGGTGGGGTTTGAGATGGATGAGACTGAGAGGATGTTTCAGTCACATCTTTAAGAAGTGCAGATTGCACAATAGTTTGTTCAGGCATCTCAACCTCCTGAACAGCTTTTCTTTTAGGTTTGGTGGGTTTTTGTTTTTGTACCTTGGGTTTCTTGGCCTTTGGTGGAGTAGGTTTGGAAGATGAGGGTTCCATGGGGACTGGTTCTGGTTCCCCTTGGTCATCTTCTGGCCAGGCAGCCTGTTTGTTGTGCCTTGAGTATGCTTGTGAGGTTAAGGGTTTTAAAATTTCAGTTTTACCCACAAGCACCTCATTACCCAGTTCATTTATTATGCATTGCATAATGAACCTTGGATATAACAAAAACTTTTTCTTAGTGTTATTGTGATGTAACACCAACTCATTAAAGAAAAGTTTTGATGCCCTGAAATTTGTTTCATTCACAATGGAATGAAAAATTGGTTGAAAGGTTGAGGGCATCTGGTCATAAGACCTTGTTTTAGGACTCAAGCACATAATTATATAATGAAACAAAAGTTTATATTTTGGTTCAAAATACTTTTTAAAGATAGTAGCTTGTGAGAGAGTACCTTGATAACCACACTCAGTCATGGTTAGGTGGATTGCAGAGTTGTCAAACTTTTCAGGGGCATTCACATCATTCAACCCCAGTCTGTTTGCAAGTATGGCCGGTGTGATGTCCATTTGTCTCCCTTTAATTGTTGAGTTGAGAGAGATAACTTCATCATCCACCATCACTGTCTCAGCATTAGCCCAGAACTCATTGAGAGTTTCAGGATGTATTGGTGGGTCTATAGTGAGAGCGGTGAAATATTGGGATTTGACGACGAGATCAATGATCTCATCATATTGGGACCAGCCTTCTTGTTTTTCTAAGTAGGCTCTGAGATTGTGTCCCTGTTTAAGAACTAAAGCCATGTGGGTTTGTGTGTGTATGAATCGAACAGTGTTTATGTTGCAGGTTCAGGGGTTTGAGAGCTTTCTTGAGAGAGAAGGAGGGAATTTTTGTTTTTGAATGGATAAGTGTTGAAAAAAGATATTTATCAGAAGTTTTTAACCGCTTGGATCTTCTTTATTAGAAGTTTTAAACCGCCTAGGTTAAAAACCTCTTTATCAGAAGTTTTAAACCGACTAGGTCAAACTTCTGATGATGGGAAAAGTCTGATTTGCCCTTTTTGATTAAACTGCTGATGAAGAATTTTACTCATCAGTAGTTCCCACTTTCTCTTCAGCAGTTTTGAACAGCTGATGAGAAATACTTTTATAAATACTTTATTCATAACTTCTGAAGGTTGTTTTATCAGAAGTTAATCACTTTTTAGAAAATATCCCCATACTGATGTTTTGTCTCTCTTCAGCAATTTTGAACAGCTGATGAGAAATACTTTTATAAATACTTTATTCATAACTTCTGAAGGTTGTTTTATCAGAAGTTAATCACTTTTTAGAAAATATCCCCATACTGATGTTTTGTTCATCAGTAGTTTCTCTCTTTTCAGAAGTTTTTCAAGTTTTTGAAAACAGATGTAAGTGAAAAATAAAAGATTTGTGCAGAAAAATAAAGAGAAACACTTACAAATTTAGCATCCCTAGCATGGATGCTAACTTCTGAAATGTTGATGTGTCAAGGGGTTTAGTGAATATGTCAGCTATTTGATTAGCTGTTGCTACATGTTTCACTTCAATCTTGCCTTTTTCATAGCAATCTCTTATGAAATGATACCTGATTTCAATGTGTTTAGTTTTTGAAAACTGAACAGGATTTTGAATGATGCTAATGGCAGATTTGCTGTCTACAAGCAATGGTGTCTTGGTCTCTTTGATTCCATAATCAAGAAGTTGATATTGGAGCCATTGTATCTGTGATGTACAACTTGCAGCTGCAATGTATTCAGCTTCAGCAGTTGAAGTTGCAACAGATGTTTGTTTCTTTGATTGCCAAGACACTAGACAGTTTCCCAAGAATTGACAACCACCAGATGTTGATTTTCTTGACATTTTACACCCTGCATAGTCACTATCTGAAAAAGCTGATAACTTGGTATTGCTTGAAGCAAGATACCAAATTCCAAGTGTAGGAGTTCCTTTCAGATATCTGAAGATTCTTTTGACTGCAATAAGGTGTGATTCCCTAGGAGCTGATTGATATCTAGCACAGACACATGTTGAAAACATAATATCTGGTCTAGAAGCAGTTAGATATAAAAGGGAACCTATCATACATCTATACATGGTTTGATCAACCTGTTTTCCTTGATCATCTGGTTCAACTTGTGTGGTTGGTGTCATGGGAGTGGAACATGATTTACAGTCTTGTAAAGAAAATTTGTTTAATAATTCTTTAACATATTTTGATTGATGTATAAAAGTTCTATTTGATTGTTGTTTAATCTGCAGTCCCAGAAAGTACTGCAGTTCTCCTATTGTACTCATCTCAAATTTTGATTGCATGAGTTTCTTAAATTCATCACACAATTTTGTGTTTGTTGAACCAAAAATGATATCATCAACATATATTTGAACAAGTAAGACATGATTTCCAACATGTTTTATGAAAAGAGTTTTATCAATGGCACCTCTTGTGAAGTTATTTTTGAGTAAAAAGGTTGAAAGTGTATCATACCAGGCTCTTGGAGCCTGTTTGAGCCCATAAAGCGCTTTGTCTAGTTTGTACACCCACTCAGGATGAGAAGGATCCTCAAACCCAGGTGGCTGACAAACATACACTTCCTCTTTTATTTTTCCATACAAAAATGCACTCTTGACATCCATTTGATAAACTTTTATTTTGTTGGAAATGGCATAAGCCAGAAATAACCTGATGGCTTCAAGCCTTGCAACTGGAGCAAAGGTTTCATCATAGTCAATTCCTTTTTCTTGAGAGTAACCTTGTACTACCAGTCTTGCCTTGTTCTTTATTATAATACCAGCTTCATCTTGTTTGTTCCTGAAAACCCATCTTGTGCCAATTGGTTGCTTGTTTGGTGGTAAGGGACAGATTTCCCAAACCTGTTGCTTGTTGAATTGAAGTAATTCATCTTGCATTGCCTGCACCCAATTGTTGTCTTTGAGGGCTTCTTGGTACTTCTTTGGTTCCAACTGTGAAATAAATGCTGAGAATAGACAAAAGTTGGAAAGCTGGTTTCTTGTAAGAACACCCGATGCAATATCACCCATGATTTGATCAAGTGGATGGTCTTTGTGTTCGATCAGTTGTTGTAAACCACTGACAGGTGTTGGTGGCTCATGTTCTTCAAACAAACTACTGAGGTCTATTATATCTGGTTCAGCAGTTTCAGTGTCTTCAGTAGTTGCAGGTGCTGAAGTAGATGTTTGAGTTTGTCCTTCAGTATTTGTTGAATCAAAAGTTTGTGAAACTTCTGATGGTTTTGAAGTTGACTTAATGACTGTTTGAGGAGTCCATGGTGCTGGATCCTCATCATCAAACCTTTGATCACCATAATAAGTAGGTTTGGATGAAGTGACAGTCTTTTCAGGTTCAAAATGAAAGTTGTCAAGGTCAAAGAGTTCAGCAGGATGTGCTGGAATGAGAGTGTGTTTTGACTCATTGAACTTGACATTCAGTGTTTCTTCTACTATCCTGGTTCTTAAGTTAAAAACCTTGTAGGCTTTTCTAGTTGAGGAATAACCAAGAAAGTAACCTGAGTCAACTTTGGCAGCAAACTTTGAAATAGATTCCTTGATGTTCAAGATGAAACATTGACACCCAAAAGCCCTGAAAAAGGAGATAAGGGGCTTCATGCCATGAAGAACTTCATAGGCAGTCTTTGAATGTCTCTTGACAATAAGAACTCTATTAAGAAAACATAACATGATGTGTTAACTGCTTCTGCCCAAAAGTATAAAGGTAGGCCAGAATCAGCTAACATTGTTCTTGCTCCTTCTATTAAAGTTCTGTTCTTCCTTTCTACCACACCATTTTGTTCAGGAGTTCTGGCAACACTGAATTGTCTAATAATCCCTTTAGACAAACAGAATTCATCCAGAGTTTTGTTCCTGAACTCTGTCCCATTATCACTTCTAATGGTTTTGACAGGTAGAGAGTATTGCTTCTCTACTTGTAGAATGAAGAACTTGATGATTTCAGCAGCCTCATCCTTGGAAAATAAGAAGAATACCCATGTAAATCTTGAGTAGTCATCAATGATGACTAAGCAGTACTTCTTTTTACCAAGGCTCATGATTTTTACAGGCCCAAATAAGTCCATATGGAGTAGTTGAAGACATGCAGTTGTTTTTTATTCTTCAATAGACTTATAGGAGGACTTATGTTGTTTTCCCTTTAAACAGGATACACAGTGTTCTTGACACTGGTATACTTTTAAGGGTAGACCTCTGACCAAGCCCATTTTTGTGACTTTATTTATGGTTTTAAAGTTCACATGACCAAGTCTCCTGTGCCAGAGATCAGTTTCTGAAGTTGATGCCCTTGAGAAGAAACAGGCAGTGTTGTTCAGTACTTTGTCTTTTTCAATGTCCACTGCATAGACATTGCCACATCTTTTGGCTATTAACAAAGTATGATCTTCAATGATCTTCTCTATCAACTTCTGGCCTTCTGGTGATATGATCTTGCATGCTGTCTTTGTGAAAAAGGAAGAATATCCTTTATCACACATTTGTGACACACTTAACAAGTTGTACTCAAGGTTTTCAACCAGATTGACCTTGTCAAACTGTATTTTGCCAGAGGAGACATTGCCATGTCCTAGCACATATCCCTTAGCATTGTTCCCAAAGGATACAGATCCATCTCTTTGACTGATAAAATAGTTTATCAGGTATCTGCATCCTGTCATGTGCATTGAGCCTCCACTGTCTACATACCAAATGCTATTTAAGCCTCTGGAAACTCTCTGCACAAGATAGCAAATCAGTTAGATTTAGGAACCCAAGCCAGTTTGGCTTTGGGTTTGCTCTTGAGAACATTTACAGTTTGTTCTTGACCAAGTTTAGAAATCCATGTCTTTTTGGCAATGGATTTGCATTAAGAACAATGGTGGTATCCTTTTGAGGACCACCATCAACTTTGGTCATCAGTAGTTGTACCAAGTTCATAAGATCTTTAATCTCAGCAGTTTGTGAAACTGCTGATGATTCAGGTCTAACTACTGATAGAGAATTTTGAGAAAAAGACTTTTGTTGAGATTTTGTCTTTTTCTGAGAAAAGGTTTTTGCTGGTTGTTGTTTCTTGGGAGAAAAAGTTTTTACATAATCATTTTTTATTTGTTTTCCCACAACCAGTTGTTGATTTTTCTTGTTGAACTGAATATCTTTTCTATATCTGCAAAATTCTGTTTTGTGGTTGAACAGACCACAAATTTCACATTCTTTTGTCTTTTCTTTCAAAGACAAGTTTCTGACTGTTTTGATTGGTTTTAGGTCATCAGTAGTTTTCAGGTTCTCAACTCCTGATGTAGTTGAAACTACTGATGGCTTAAACTCAGATTTAGTCAGTACTTCTGAAGAACTTTCTTTGTGTGATTTAAAAAAGTTTTCATGGAAAGATGTGCATTCTTCCTCTTCAGAAGTTTCACCTGAAACAATTTTTCTCCCATCTTCAGTAGTTTTGGGAGAGAAATCTGTTGGTGTTTCAGTGTGATTGTACCCTATGCCAAACCTAACATTTGAAGCACTTTGTTTGTTTAGCAATATTTGGTACCCCTTACAAGATTCCACCCATTTTTCACATGTGACCTTGGTGTCAGCAAGCTCTTGTCTGACATTCCCTAGGTCATTAATCATGATTTTAATTTGTGCTTGGGTTTCAATAGCAGAGTTAGATAATTTAGAAACTTCTTTTGTTTTTGCAGAAAGTTTTCTTTCTAAATCACATTTCATTTGAGTGAACTTTCTCTCAGAGTCATTTGCTTTTCCTTGTAAGTGCACATTTGTCTCTCTTATGAGAGCAAAAGATTCTTTGCGTGAATTTGAACATAATTTTGTCAAAGATTCTTTTGATACCTGTGACAAGGCAGATTTTGAGGAGCATCCCTCAAATGCCATTAAGGCAAAGTTCTTTCTGCCATTGTCAGGCTCTCCCCAGTTGATGTCAAACATTTTGTTGTCTGCATCAGGATTGCACTCTGTGGTGTCAAAAGGAAGACTGCTCCAGTCAACATACCCTGAAGTAAATAAACTTTGTTGAGAGGGTTGCTGTTGCTGTGGAGGTTGTTGAGCAGCTGGAAAGGGAGGGATTGATTGTTGGCTCTGCATCTGTTGAGCAGGCATCTGTACATATTGTACTTGTGGCACATATTGGTGTTGTGGAGCTTGTGCCTGTACAAAATGTGCAATCCCTTGTGTTCCATTATTCCTGTTATAATTGGGGTTAAAATTGTTTCCAGACTGAGATTGGTTAAAGCCAGAGCTTCTACACTCTCTAGCAAAGTGTCCCAACTTTTGACACTTGTGACATCTAAGTTTAGATTTGTCAAAACCAATTTTTGTAGAACTGTTAAGTCCTGGAAACTTCCTTCCTGACCTTTTGTAAAATTTATTTGTTTTTAAACTTAACATGGCCAGTTGGTGCAAAATATCCATTTCTTCTAGGTCATCACTGCTGAAACTATTTAAGTCATCCATGATAAAACACATGTTATCAGCAGTTTGACCAAAGTCATTATTGTCATAACCTGGGAATGATCTTTCAGATGAGATCCCAGCAGTTATGTCAATGTGGTCAAAAGATCCAAAACTATTTGAACAAGTTGGTGAGTCTTGTCCCAATAGTGCTGTACTACCTGGTAGATAGTCATCAGCAGTTTTGCCAGAATTTTGTAACTTTTTCTTTTGATCAATTTCTCTCTCAAAAGTAAGTAATCTCCCATGAAGTTTTGTAAGAGTGAGGGAGCTAAAGTCTGGTGAAGATCTTAAGACTATTGAGTATGTTTCCCATTTATCAGGTAAAGACCTTAAAAATCTATGAAGCATAGATACAGTTGTGTAGGTCTGACCATTTAGCTTTAGCTCAGATATTAATGAGGAAAATCTTTCAAATTGTTGTGTTAAAGTTTCCCCATTAATGTGAGCAAAAGTCTCATATTGTTGAGCCAAGATTTCTCTGGTGTTGGCAATCACCTCTTCAGTTCCTCCAAACTGTTCTTTTAGGCAGTCCCAAAGCTCTTTGGCAGTATCACAATGTAATAGGCCAGAGTAGATTTCATTTGGGAGTGCCATTGCCAACATAGAAAAAGCTTTTGCATCAAGCTCAAGTTTTAGGAAATCATCATCAGTATAGTCTTTTGGTTCTTTTGGAATCTCTTCCTTAGTTTCAAGATTTATATTTACTGGTTTATGAGGACCATATATCACAGATCTCCAACAACCTGTGTTGGTCTGTGATAAGGTATGTGCCATTCTCTTTTGCCATATGTTATATTCATTTCTTACAAGCATGGCAGGTTTAGTGGCAGAACCAGTATTATGAGGATCCATTTTAAAGAGTATTGATTTGTCAAATATCTCTTAAAGTGATGGATGTTGATAAAAGTGAGCTTATAATCCTTTATTGAATATCAATAAGAGCCTGTGTCTGATTCTCAATGTGTTAGATTGATATGTGATCAGATAAACCAGTGCTCTGATACCAATTGTTGGATCAGTATATTGCTCTTTTGTTTGAACTTGCTAGTTGACACTTAAGTGTTTAGCAAGTTCTTGATGAGTGATAGCACAGCGGAATGTTATAAGTTTAAAGCTACACTTATCAACAGGAGTTATTACTCCCCCTGGATTCAAGAACTAATAAATGATAAGTATTTATTGAGAATCTAAGTATTGAATGAGAATGAAACACTTTCACAGATTCTCAATAAACACGAAATGGAAATAACAATAATAAGTGTTGAAGGATTTCTGTATTAAAAATCAATGTCTAAACAGAGGGATGAACCCTTCTATTTATAGACTTTACAAATACATGAACCTTGCCAAAAGCAAGTTCAGAAACAAGTTGCAACAAGTTGCAGTCTTGGAACTTGTACATAAAGCAAAAAGAAACATTAAAGTAATAAACTACTGATACAAAAAGGCGGTGGAAAAGATCTTCATGTAAGTACTGATGAATGACAAACTACTGATGAGTAGTTTGTCTTCAGTAGTTCTTCAGTAAAAGTGTCTGGTTTGAACTTCAGAACTTCTGATGACTTTTCTTCTTCAGCACTTCTGAATCTCTTCTTCAGCAGTTTGATCCTTTTTCTTCAGTAGTTCTATACTTAGAATATTTTGACAGAAGTGAATTAGATTAAGGTTTGCAAAAGTGGTTTCACCAATCCTTTTTGTCCTAACAGGTACAAAGCCCAATGGTGGACAAGGAGCATCTCTAGGGGAATCTGTCAGTGGACCCAGTTCAAAAAAGCTACTAAGTGCCAATGCCCTCTACTGTTTGAAAAGAAAAGAGGGGTTGAAAAATGTCACATTTCCATACCAGTTGTATTTGTCCAAGGAGCAAGGTGGTAATGAAACTTGGGTTGTGAGAACATACAGACCTAATCATATATGTCTGCAATCAAGAGATAGCCTACATTTTACAACAAAGTTCATGGCTGAAGACCAGACTGTTCTTAATATGGTTGAAGCAACACCAGATATTTCTATCAAAACTATTCAAACAGAGCCGGCAAGAAAGTATGAATTAAAGGTTACCAGGATGAAAGCTTTTAGGGCAAAGTTGAAGGCTACAAAAAAAATTCAAGGTGATTACAAGGAGCAATACTCAAGATTAAGGGATTACTGCATGGAGCTGATGAATGCAAACCCATATACAACTGTTAAAATTGAAGTTGAGTCAGAGCCTAATCCATCTTCCCCAACCAGAGTGTTCAAAAGGATTTATATCTGCCTGGGACCTTTAAAAAAGGGCTTTAAAGCTTGTAAAAGGGATTTGATTGGATTAGATGGGGCTTTCTTGAAGGGAACATTCCAGGGTCAAGTGTTAGTTGCTGTTGGGCAGGATCCAAACAATGGAATATATCCAGTTGCTTGGGCAATTGCAGAGGCTGAGAATAAAGATTCATGGACTTGGTTTCTACAATGCCTGCAAGATGACCTGGATCTAGACAAAAACTCTCATTTTACTTTCATCTCTGATAGACAAAAGGTAAGTAATTTAAGTTGAGATATTTAACCTATTTAACCTACTTAATTGGTTTTTAACTTGTTAATTGTTTATTTTGATCAGGGTCTCATTCCAGCTCTTGCACAAGTGTTCCCTGTTGCAGAACATAGGTTCTGCCTTAGACACATACACCAGAATATGAAGCTGCAGTGGAGAGGCCAGGGATTCAAAGTCTGCTTATGGGAATGTGCAGCAGCTAACATAAGTATTCTCTCTTATCTCTTTGCAATAAAGTTGGTCCTTTATATCATCTTTGATAATTGTTTGTATGTTGCCATAGTGCCTGAGTTTACTGAGAAAATGAATGAGTTAAAGAAGTTTAATTTGGAAGCTTACAAGTGGTTGGCAGCCATACCACCACAACATTGGACAAGGTCTCATTTCACAGGTAGTTTATTGAATTGTGTAGTTTATAGTTCAATAGGTAGTTTATTGAATTGTGGCTTGTTTTTATATATACAGGAAGATCCAAATCTGATCTCCTAATCAATAACATATGTGAATGCTTCAACTCAAAGACTGTTGAAGGAAGAGATAAACCTATAATCTCATGCTTGGAGTATATCAGGGAATACTGTATGAAGAGGATTGTCATTGTCATGTTGTCACAACAAAACTGGAAGGGACCATTGACACCAAAGTGCACAGAGATATTTGATCTTATAAAGAAGGCAGCACCTCAATGCACTGTCAAGTGGTGTGGTGATACAAGGTGGCAAGTAACTGGGACTAGGGGTCAATATGTTGTTGATGTTGGGAAGATGGAGTGTACTTGCAGAAGGTGGGAGTTGAGTGGAATTCCCTGTAAGCATGCTGTTGCTGTCAACTGGGACATGGCTGCTCACAAACAAAAGGTTGGATCTCCTGAGTCATGGGCCCACCCCTGTTATTTTACTACAACTTGGAAGGAAGTGTACACCCACAAGATTGGTCCAATAAATGGTTCTACCATGTGGCCGAAATGTCAAGTGCCAACTACATTGACACCCACAAGATAGGCAGGCCAAAGAAGAGTAGGAGAAAGGACCAGGTGGAACTTCAGGATATTGCAGAAGCTAAAGGAAAGTTGGCCAGGAAAAGTGGGACTGTAACTTGTAGTAAGTGCAAAGCTAAAGGTCACAATGCCAGGGGTTGCAAGAAGACTAAGAAGAATCAGGATGGGAAGGCTGCTGGTGGGGCTGGAGAGGTTGCTGGTGGGGCTGGAGAGGCTGCTGGTGGGGCTAACTGATCTTAGTATGTTTTGTTTAGGATTTAAACCTTATGTGTGTTTTTGTGGTAAACTTTAATGGTATGTGGTAAACTTTAACTATGTTTAGGTGTTTAGATGGTTGGAACATCTTTTATGGCTTGTAGCAGCCTTGAATATTGTGGCTCAAGTTGTTTGCCACCATTTTGAACTTTAAATATGTTTATGTTAAGTATGGTATGTTGTGTTTATGTTTGTGAGTAAACTGTTTGTTTGTTTTATTGGATATGTGTCATTTAATGTGTACAGCTGACCCATTAAATTGACCCATTAAATGTATACTTGCTGGACTTAAAGTTTACAGCTGAACATCATAGGTTTTGATAGGTTTTGGGTTATGATCATTCAATGCAAACCTACCTTTTTGAAGTTAGGTTTTGGAATTAAATTGACCCATATTGACCCATTACTCAATTGCATTCAACCAAATCAGCCTACCATTGCCATTTATCCAAATTGACCCATATTGACCTATTACTCAATTGCATTCAACTATTGCATTCCATTACATTCAAAATTGACCACAGTCATTACATTTGTTGAATTCAAAATTGACCATAGTCATTACAGCAAAATAATACCTACCATTCATACATACCATAAGACCTGCAATAATACCTACCATCATTCACTTCATAGTTCATACATACCATCCTACCCTACCATCCTTAGTTAACCATGGACCTTACAAACTGGAACCCTAATAATATGACAAGAAACACAATAACTCTATTCTTCCATTTGATTTTAGCTACCAACTCTGCCCTTTGTACATCAGCCCTATTTCTTGCTCGGAGTAGTCCAGGAATAATGATAGTAGCACGTGGGCACATTGGAGGATCAACCCACCCCAAAAATCTTGGACATGTTACCTCCTGTCCAAAAACACATCAAAAAATCGTTTTACCTCTTGTAAAAAACAGGGCAAAAATTCGTTTAAACCAAATGACACTTACCGGATCAGGACAGCAGAGGAAACGTCGACCAGGGTTACTATCAGTCCAGGATGTTCGAACCACTGCCAATTTTCCACATCTGCAAGCCATCTCCATAATCGTTCTTCGAGGATCGTTGTTTAGGAAGAAGATGATTCAGGTTGGGATCTGTTATTTTTTGAGGGAAGTAATGATTTAGGCTTTTTCTCTTGCTTTTATTGTGGCCTGACCTTTAAAAAGACTATAATACCCCCACGTGATAATCACGTGGGTGGACTTAACCATCATACTTAACAGACGTTAGTCACAGGGATTAGGCGAGTGCACTTTTTTTAACCCCAGACACCAATAGTGTAATTATTAAACCACTGGGAGCAACAGTGCAATATTTTGAAACCACGGGGACCAACCATGCGATTCTCTCTCACCTATATGAGCAAAATTGTAATTTTATTATAGTAATAAGACAATTTTAATGCAACTATTAAATAACTTTGTAGTAATTAAAAACAATAATTAACTTATGCTTTTTATTTTAATTTAATTTAATTTTATTTTATTATAACTTATATAAATACATCTCCCTTGTGGTTAAAATAGTAATTTGATAAGAAAACAAGTTTTAAACATGTATATACAACCACTTACAACATCCCATGAGTAAGACGCGTCTCTTGGATTCTTTCAATACGCCAATTCTGATCACCGGTATCTTTGTCTTTTCAATTTCCCTCACTCTCAGGACCAATTGAATGGGATTCAAAGCAAAATTTAAAGTGGGGCGAATTCGGAAATAAAGTTTTTGTCAAGAGGAGTCTAGAAACGAGCAACAATGAGTTCAACTACAAATTATGTCATGTCTAGAAACGACCTACAACATCTACAAATTTTGTTACAACTACTATTCTTATGTCATGTATAATCGTTATAACATCTGTTACACCCTTAAACAACATATTATGCATCATCAATCTAACAACCAAATCAAAACACCCGCAAACCTAGCTAATCCCGCCGCAACGCGCGGATTCCTGCTAGTAATGTAAAATACATCCAAAATTTTTACTTAAATGATATATTAAATAAAAAATACTTGCAACAACATGATAAAATAATTGCATCAAACTATATGTATTCATTAATTTTCTCATTGCATTCTCATCTTTTGAAAACAATTAGTAAGATATTGAGATACACTGTCAGCCATACTTTGTTAAAACAGTAACCTACGAAAAATGTGTAAATTGTATAATGATTCTTTTACTATGTGGGTGCTATAAGAAGTTACGAGTACAATACATCAATATATAGAGTCTAATCTTGGGTTAAGAAAACTTAAGCCCGCATAGAGATAGATAATTAGAGACGACTAAGACGGATTTTGGGATTGAGTTTCAAAACAGCTTATTGACTTATTGGCTTTTTCAAGAAGCCAATAAGTCAATAAGCTATTTGTGTAACCCAAAATCACTTTTTGTTTTGACTTTTGGCTTTTGGCTTTTAAGGATGTAAAAACTGTTTTTGAGAAGTTAGAAATCCTGGCTTTTGGCTTTTGACTTTTGGGGAAAAAAAAGTACAAATCTACCACCCATACGAGCAATATTCACAATAAGTTAAGCGAAACACTTAAAGAAAAGACAATCTATTGACTTTTTGATGTTTCTCATCCCAAAAGATAATCCAAACACTTTTTTTAAAACATTTTTTCAAATAGTCATAAGCCAATAAGCACTTCTGATCAAAAACAATTTTGCATTTCCAAACTCAATCCCAAACACCCTCTAAATTAAATAGAAGCTTGCTACTTCGGTCGTTGAATCTGGTGATCATATAGTTTAGATCAGATTATGCATAATTGCGTGTATGAATATTCATACCCATAATACTTCCAGAATTTAAACCGTTATCTCATAATTAAAAACACAATTTTCACTATTGATTTCTCAATTTCTTTATAGTAAGATCAAATTTATAAAACTTTAACTTTTATAAATTACATGATTCTATATAAAAGATGATAATAAAGATTTAGCATTTTAATTTGTTTTTTATACGTTTTCTATTTAGACCATGGGGTGTGGGAACGGGGAAGGCCTTCGGTGGCTGAGTTGGACTTGTTTGCCGACGGCAAACACCCCCCCCCCCCCCCGACCAAGCTTCGGCAAACCCGGTATCAAATCCCCGACCTCACCATCCCATTTCCCAATAAATTTTTGAACGTTTTTTTTTGTCTGTTGCTTTTGACCGTTAGAAAAAAAAACTTTATATATATATATATATATATATATATATATATTGTAAGATCCCACATCGGTTGAGAAGGAGAACAAACACTTCCTTATAAGGGGTGGGGGAACCTTCTCTACCAGACGCGTTTTGGCCAGTCCTTCGGGGGTGAGACCAATGCAAAACCGTGAGCTTGGTCACAGTCTAATACGGCTGGGCGGGCAAAGCGGACAATATTGTGGTACGGGTTAGCTTGGGATGTTACAGATGGTATCAGAGCGGGGGCCCGGATCGGTGTGCCAGTCGTGCCCGCGAGGACGCTAGGCTCCCTAAGGGGGGTGGATTGTAAAATCCCACATCGGCTGAGAAGGAGAACAAACACTTCCTTATAAGGGGTGGGGGAACCTTCTCTACCAGCCGCGTTTTGGCCAGTCCTTCGGGGGTGAGACCAATGCAAAACCTTGAGTTTGGTCACAGTCTAATACGGCTGGGCGGGCAAAGCGGACAATATTGTGGTACGGGTTAGCTTGGGCTGTTACATACATACATACATATATATATATATATATATATATATATATATATATATATATATATATAACCTCTCATTTTTTACACCAAACCAAACCAAACTACACTCTATCTTTATACTTTACTCTCAAATTTTATAAAACCACACAATAAATTCAAACCTTCTAACCCCTATAAATTTGTTACAATCATGAGTACGTCGTCAGAAGAGGCAAACGTTGCTAGTTTTTTTGCGGGCGCGATGGTGGAAACGGCAAAAATATTGTTGGAGTTTGTAGACAGTGACGACGAAACAACTTCGGAGCCAAGAACAAGGAGGGCCGCATTAAACAGAGATCGTGAAGGTATATTTTATTTCTTATACTTTTTAATTTTCTTAATGTTTTATATTTCATGTGTTATATTTTTAATATTTATTTATGTTATGGTATTATATTTCTTATACTTTTTTTTTAATTTAAGGTGCACATGATCGTTTGGTTGCTGACTACTTCGCTGACGACTGTGTATACACAGACGAACTATTTAGGCGTCGTTTGGTTGCTGACTACTTCGCTGACGACTGCGTATTTTTTTAGTGTTAGTATGTTTGTTTTTTTTTAGTTTCGTTTTTTTTTTTAATTTTTTTAGTTTCGCTTTTTTTTTAATTTTAATGAAAAAAAAAATTAATGAAATATAAAATGTACAAATAAATAAAAAAGAAAAATAATAAAAAAGGAAGGGGGAAGGGGGAACCATTTCCTCTACAAGGAGGGGGAGGGGAAGGGGGAAATGACGTGGCGCTGATGTGGACAAGGGGGAAGGAAGGGGGAAGGGTGACCACACCCCATTGTCTTAATATGTTCAAAGTAATTATAGAATTGAATGTAATGAGGTTTCATAAACATTTATTGACTCTTGACTTTCTTTTGATTAAATATGGTGTTCTAAAGACATATATGCCCCCAAAAGTAGTTATTTTATGCATTGTGTGTTGTAATCATAAGCAAGCAAATTTGTACCTCTTAAAATTTAAGAAGTTCTTGTAAAATACTTTATAAGATAGTATAGATATAGATATAGAAGTATAGATATAGATAGTATAGATATAGATAGTTCCTTCACCTTTTCTTCATTATTGTGAACAATAATTTTGAATTTCTTTTTCTTTTTCTTTTTACTATAAATAATGTACATTTTCAGAGGAGACGGGGTGCTTATCATGAAGCATTCATGGAGCACCTATAGCGAACCAATCGCAGCCCGTCAACTGGACCACCACTCGTGAACCCTTCCCACTAGCAGCACCACTCGTAAAGTATCCGTGGAGCACCTGGTTTCCCTCTTTCCTCTGCATCTCTCTCTCTCTCTCTCTCTCTCTTTCCTTTGCACCCAAGAGATAGACCACGGAAACACTCAACAGGACTACCAGAATCTCACTACCCATGACCATGGCGACGGTGAACCCGTGTTGATAGTGGGGTACCAGTGTCATTCACCGGTTGCTCCCCGTCCCCCTTATATGTATTATAAATATATACAAATGGAAAGATTTGGGGTGTGTTTGGCAAAACTAGCTGGAGGCTGGTAGCTGAAAGCTGTAAGCTGGTAGCTGCAAGCTTTTAGCTGGAAGCTTTTTAAATATATTTTGGTGTTTGGCAGAGTAGCTGGAGCTTTTAATAAAATGTATAAAATGACCAAAATGGTCATAATTAAAAGATTATAAAGAAGGTTTTTATTTTATTTTTAAAATAGAATGGGTATTTGTGTCATTTACTAACTAAAAGCTTGTAGCTATTAGAGCTTTTTCTTAAAAGCTACTACTAGTAGCTTTTCACTATAGAGCTTTTTCTCTAACCTAAAAGCTTCCAGCTCCTTTAACCAAACAAGACTTTTTATTAAGTAGGAGCTTTTTCTTAAAAGCTTGAAGCTTGAAGCTCCTAAAAGCTCTTAAAAGCTCCTTCACAAACATACCCTTGATGTGTGAGGCGAATACTGTTTCGCTCAATACAAACATTTAAAGCGTTGCTTTTATACGTACAACCATATGAAGCACTCACAGACCATATATATCTGCATCTTCTCTCTCCTACTCTCTAGATCTTTCCTACCCCAATCAACGACGAAGCACTCAAACATCCCTCTTCTCCTCCGGTCATCCCTTCTTACCTTCTCCGATCAAGACGTCGAGGTAAGTAAACAATAGCTAGCGACAACCGTTTATCCTCCTCTGTTAAACCGTTGCCTCGGTCTTCGATTCAAATAACTATAAACGCCACCGTCGCCGGTCAGCGTTCCGCTCCCTCACTATCTCACCCCTTAACATCATCATCATTGGTGGTGTCGTTCTTACTGTTGACAGGTGGGTTTCAAGTGGGTGGAGGTGTGTACCGGAGGCCGGTTCATCCGACAACCTTCTGAGGCGGGCGTGGTGCCGATACGGCTGCCGCTGATCACGAAATCAACCCGAACCGGTGGCTTGGGGATTTCCGGACTAGATCTTGCGGCGGCGGTGACTCCACAAGCAGCGATGGAGAGTTTTTATGGTATATTGGCCAGAGTAGCAGCGCTTATGGTTGCGCTATTAGGCTTCCTCCACAAACATGAACATATCTTTGATTATTTTTGTCCTCCTTCTCGGACGCCTCCCTTCTTCGTTTGCTTCGACCGTAAGCTTTTCCTAGCGGATTTATTGAATTCGTTTTCTTTTTGGTTTACTTATGTAGAGCTTTGTCGCTTATGTGTTAATGTTTGTTCTTTCATATGATGTTGGGATGCTATGTGGTGTTTATACCGTTGAGATATGTATTGGTCATTTGTCTGTTGTGGCTCCCTTCAATGGACATACATTGAAACTTAATAGTAAAGCTCTCAATCCATTCGGGCTTCTATCTTATACTCTTCTTCTTCTTCATGTTGATGGACAGTTGGGGTGGATCAAGCAGGCCCGACTTTACTTGCAAAAGTACTGAAGGTAAGTTGTCTATCAAGTATATTTTCTAGAGGATTATCATTATGTGCTTTCAATATGTCTTTGTATAATATTATTTGGTAATGCAGAAACTGAGGCTTGGTTCATTGATTCCCTTGAGGAATGGCGCAAAGCCAAAAACCTCGACAAGTTTATTCTGGTCAGGCATTCTTTTGGAGGATATATTGCAGCTAAACACGCTTTCAAAGTTTCTTCATTGTGATTTCTGTGTAAATAACTTTCAAATCCTCTAATGATTTCCCCGCTATTTTTAATTTATGCAGCATCCTGAGCGTGTAGAACATCTAATTTTGGTGGGATCGGATGGATTTACATCATAAACTGATCATAAATCAGAATGGCTTACGAAATTCAGAACAACATGGAAAGGGGCCGTTATGAACCATTTATGGGAATCTAATTTTACTCCTATGAAAGTTCTTAGGTAATATCATTTTCATTTTTTTTGTTTATTTTTCTCACTAAAAGCGTCAATCATGTACGTGCTCAATGATATAGGCTTTTATATATATAGGCTTGATTACATGTGACATGGGATTTTATGATGCAGAGGTTTAGGCCCACGGCACTACTAGAAAAATACCCCTTTCTTGACGCGCATTGCGCGTCATAAAAGGGTGTTTATGACACACAAAAAAGTGTCAAGGAAGAACATGTCAAGAAAAGTTTATGACATGCAGGCGCGTGTCATCTTTTAACGACACGCATTTATGACACTCATTTATGACATGCTTTTTGACACGCATTTATGACACGCTTTCATGACACTCTATAATGACATACATTCTTGACACACCTTTATGACACTCATTTTGCGTGTCATAGTTTTTTTTACCTAAAAAAAAAAATTCTGCAATATGGCTAATATCCCTGGATTTATATTTAAATTTATAATTACAAAATCAATAAATTTGATAATAAAACTGCATATATTATATATACCACCAAATCCATTACAATCATTTGTCGAATCCTACCATAAGTATCAAGGGTTACAAAAACATTGTGTCAATACATTACATTAGTCGATGAGTAAGGCTAAACATACGGATAATAACTTGAAAATGAAGGTCGAGGCATAACCCGACCATTCTTCACGAACATAATCAATATCCGCATCCGAGTAAGCCTCCACTCCTCCCCAACCTGAGACACAATTAAATTAATAAGATGAAAGGTTAAGGTTCGCGATGGTTTTTGTTTTAAGAAAACAAAAGTGACTAGAATTTGACTCGTTCGTTTATCCCAATCCCGTTTCTAACAATGCAAAGAGAACCATCTTTATAAGCTCCTGAGCAAGTAACAACCTGCCCTTGACCTTGTCTCTCTAAGTCAATATACAAACCGACGTATACAAAGCTTGAGCCGATGTATACAAATGCATTATCAAGATACGATATAGTTGATGCTATACAAATGCATACCTGGGTAACAAGAAACAACTATATGCTGAATGTTTACATACCTGGGAATCTCCAAAGCTTGAGCCGACGTATACAAATGCATTATCAAGATACGATATAGTTGATGCTATAGATGTTTCCCCTAGAAGCTCAATTTTGAGTCCAGTAACCCTGGAAACAATTATGAAAGTGTCCTTAAGAACAACCATGAAACAAAACATCAAGTAGAATTAAAGAAGCAAAAAAAAATTGTGCAGTGGCGGCTTGTAAGGAATGATAAAGAGAAGTTAGATATAGCAAACGCAAACGGCTCAAGAACAGAGACAGCCTATAATTAAGTCACTAACAAACATCATTCGAGAGTGTTCCCGGCATAACTACCAAATACATAAGTAAAATTTTGGTTCTTGCGCTAAGACTGTAACATGTATATTGCATGTAAATTTAGCTATCTTTATAGGGACATATCATATTTGCTTCCAATAGAATCCCCTTGATCAAGCTTTGATAGAGCTACATATGGTATCTCCTCAACATGGAAAAAACACAACTAAGGAAAAACTGTCTTACATAGCATCTGTGATCACATAACCAACATATTAAATCGACATAGGCTTCATGAGGTGTAGTAAATCATGGCATCTATGATCAAAGTGATCACGAAATTGTCTTTGATATCTGTTTTTGTTTTTTAGTGTTTTTGACCAAACAAAGTCATAATGTAATTCTTACCAAGATTATTAGTTTAAAGATAATCCTAGTGTATTGGTAATATTTCGCAATCACATGTAACACATTTATTAGTTTTAAAACTAATAAAATGGTAGGAGGTGTTTTCGGATCGGACCAACCCCTTTTTACCCGTTACTTAATTGCCCGTTTTACCCCTGTCAAAAATATATGATAAATAAAATACCTCGATATCTCCTTTTGCTTCCATAAGTGACCAACACTTTGTTTCCATAACCAATGCCTGCACTGATTATTTAACCAAGGCTTTAATCATATTAGTACATTTAAACTTGTAACAGAATGGCACTAAAATAACCGAAAAATACCCCCTTATCTCGGTGATATGTATAGTTGTATTCGAACCTCAAAATAATGGAACAAAAACATAATTACCATTCACTATGAATTCCTAATCTTACATGTAAAGTCGCCGAATGATTCTTTAGATTTCTTCAATCTCAAGGTGTTGAATAGACGCTTAAAAACCTTCTAAAGGTATCAGAATTCAACCTTGTTTATGAAAGTTTTAGTTGATGAAGTTTGAGCCGGTGTTCCTCCGAGGAAAATCTAAAAAACGAATATATTAATTTCTTTCTTAAGATACAATTTTATCACAAAATATAATGAAAACTTCTAGAAATTATTATAAAAAACACTAATGTATGAAAGGATGCGAGTACCTAATAGCTATTAGGACCATCGTCAGCGATTTGAATTGAACTTTAATGAGAAAGTACTATAATGACCATCATCAGCGATTTGCATTGGAGATCCAAGTACTATAATGACAAAGGAAAGGCAAAGAGACATGTTATATAGCTTAAATAAAGAAATATAGATATGACCTGATCAATCCAAACATAAACCTCCCAAAAAATTATTTATAAAACCATCCATTCCATGAAGTAATGAAGCCAATCTTTTTGTATCAACATAAATATGAACGTGGCTGCTAATTTGAGAAACAAAACCTGAAAATCAAATCAAAATAAGAAAATTGCATACCAAGATAGCTACAAACAGAATCCTCCAATTCCGACCAATAATTTGATAAAAGCATGTGAGAAGTGAGAAAGATTTATATATACTAGAAGTGTGATTTCTAGAGAGAGAAAGAAGAGAGGAGAATCTGGAGGAGTGAGTAGGCAACACATGAAGAAGCGTATAGAAACTTAGAATGAAGAAGTTGCTAGAAGAATGCATCAATTACTTGTACCTTAAAGTACAAAAAAAGATGCATAAAGCCCTTGGCAATTGTATATATACTAGAATTATGACCCGCCGCGCGTTGCGGCGGCGTCGTCAACAATTTTAGTCATTAATGGTATTGACAACTTGAATGGTTGCTTCTTCGACCCGTCACCCAGAGGCTTTTGCAGATCTTAAGGTGAAAGAGATCAAGAACTTCTGGCTAGCCGTGTCCTCCACGTTCGCATTATTAGTTCATACCATCGTGACTGGAAAGGGATCATTGGATTCCATGCTGCATAAATTAACACAAAATTATATAAACATACCAAACAAATGAATACACCTATATTCTCAATAGAAACACCAAAGCCATCACCGTAAGGTCTCTACTAAGCTACCATCCATCTAGTGATGAAGTTTAGTCTTAAAGAGTTAAAGAATATAAGGAAGCTTCATTCTAGCAAGCTTTTCATCAATGAAAGATGAAAAGCCTCATTGTTAGAACCAAGCTTCCCTGTGGCGTTTAACTCTTTACAACTAAACTTCTGCATGTTCTTTAACTCTTTACAAATAAGTTCCGTCATGTCCTTTAAGTCGAGCTAAGCAATTAATAACACAAATGAAATACTAAGCATTGCTATTTTTCCATTGAATAGCCTCTACAATAGTGTTGAGTTGCAATTTAAATTTAGCAAAACAGTTCATCTATAATTACTTATCATAATCTTCATGAAGAAAACATAATAAATATTCTTTTAATTCAGAACTCAAATCAAATGTTGTATTAGTATTTAAGTCAACAATCTAATGATAACTACGATTAAGAATGGTAAAAAATTGAAACTAAAGTTAAGAATGTAACGAATTGCATACCCATTAAATTGAATAGCCGAAATGATAAGAATTCAAACTTAATTCTTGGAAGTGAGACAAAAGCCCATGAAACAGCTCCCACCCAAGGGTTAGTTGGAATCAATCCAAGTTTAACCCAAAGTTCTCCATCAATATCAAAGTCCCGAATACTAACCGGGACCTTCATTGGAATAATCACAAATTTCAGTGTCAACATACTTGAGTCAACATTAGAAGCATTTAAGCCCCACCTGTAACGAAGACCAATTTGATACCTTAAAAAAGTAACACAAAAGATAACAAACTAATATGTAACAACCTAAAAATAATTTTAAAACTTTCTGAAAAAACTCACTATAAATCATTGTTGTTGCAAGAAGTCCTATCATATGCTTGACATTTCTAACAACGAAATCTACTCCTGAAGTCACGTCTTTCAGTCTGGGACTGAATTCAAGTACTCTGGCGAAAATTGTTTTATTTCAACTCTTCCTTGTTTGCTTTTCAAGAGAATCTACATTATTCATAAATAAATAGGTTGATGATAATATAACCCATGAAATTATAAAATCCTCTATAAGAAATTAATTACTTTTCGCTTATGTGTTGTATACATTCTGCTAATTTCCAATGAGAAACTACTTCTAGTTTGCTATGTAACATAAAACTAAAATCAATTTATGATAAAATTTAAAAGATGGTTGTCGTAAATCTTATTTAAGGCACCTACAACAATTTCTTTTGACAATAATAGTGTGTATGCATGAGAAAAATAAAAATTACACATAGTGATATTAAAACATAATGATAAACCACTCTATTTAGTATTTACCCAACACCACAATTACCCGGTCAACAAATTGTTTCCTCCGCAAATCTTTTTCAAGAAACGGAGCAAAACTTGTGGTCATATTTCCAATTCCCCTTCGTTATTTTGCTTATTATTATGTTTTCTTGAGGTCCAAAGCTTATCAAACACAACTCGATCCACTAATGAAAACAACATAAACATTCCACCAGTATTTTTATTAATTGGAGGTAAAGGGATTGGGTGTATTACCAAGGTGTTCTTTACTGAATCCGTTTATGACAGTGGCTGTTAGCGCTTCCCATGCCCCCCTTAACGTTTACCAATATCGTCTTCCTTTGTCTCTGCTTCTCTTTTCCGATCGCCGCCCTATTCACGGTTGTCGCTTTCAGAATTACCACTCAATGGAGAAAACAAAAAAAGTGACACACCATTACCTCTGTTCACCGATTCATCTCAAATGACCCCATCGAAACCACACCTGACCAGATTCATAACGATTTAGTCTCCAAACCACCTGCATGAAATCTTAGTCAATCCGAAGCTTCTTGCGTGATATCTAGATTGTTCATTTCTTGATTTCAACTGTAATTTATAAAGATTTATAGCTCTAAGAACCCAGAGCAAAATATTATCCTAAAGTAAAGTAGGATAATTTCTTAAGCAGATTGCCATTCACGAATTTCCAGTCTAATCATGCAATAGAAAAGGACTTACCGGAACCTGTCGAAAGTTGATCGAAACCCTAATCGCTTGTCAAGTACCATTGACTCCGACGAACAACCCGAGGGAATCACCGTCTCCGTCATCTCTCTCTCTCTCTCTCTCTCTCTCACCGCTCTCTCCCCTCTCTCATCTGTCATTCTCACAGCATTGATGTCGGCGAAAAGCAAGTAATACTGATGGAACCATCGTCTCCGACCTCTCTCTCATCGCAGACAATCACCACCACCAAGTTTGCCACGACATGCATTCTCAGCTGGTGCTCTTCACGCGCCAGCAAGGGGGCCGACGGTCATCGATTTCTTTGTTTCTCTCTCTTCTCTCTGCTGTGTGTCTTCAATGTGTCAAAATAAGAATGCAAGCGACCGACCCAGCTCTCTTATGCACAATATGTACAACCCATTCTTCACAGGTTACAACAGCTTCAAGCACAGATTACCCTTTATGCACAGGGTACAACACCTTATTGCATAAAAGCTTTGGTAATTAGAAGTATTTAAATATATATAATTATTATTATTATAATAATATAATATATAATATGACACCAAGGATGACACACAAAATTGGATAGTGTCATATCTTTTATTTCTTGACATTGCATTTCTTGACACACAAAAAAGTGTGTCATTAATTAACTAGTTTTTTTAAAACATGACAATTTTTTTATGACACACGTTTTTTAGTGTCATAAATCAGTGCATGTCATAAAATGTGTGTCAAGATAGGGGTATTTTTCTAGTAGTGCGGGGTCCAAATTTGGTTCGCGAATATACAAGTGCAAGGTTTGGTGAAGGTGCGTGTTGAGTGAGGAAGAGTCAAAATTACTTACAGGTAGTTTAAGTTAAAGTCAACCATGTTAAGATTTAATCTTCACTATTAATTTTTTTCTATTTGTTAACGGTTTCTTTACAGATTACATATACTACACTTTGGCTGCCAAGGCAAGTGGAGAGCTTTGCTTGAAATACATCTTTTCATTTGGTGCATTTGCCCAAAGCCCTCTATTACAAAGGTCTAAATTTTATACCGTTAAAATTCTTATTAAGAATATGTTCTGTTTCATATATTTGTATAAACAAATAAATAAATAAAATATGTGCAGAGCTTCTGAATGGAAAGTGCCAACGACCTTTATTTATGGCTTTCAAGATTGGATGAACTATCAAGGGGCGCTAGATGCAAGAAAAAACATGTCTGTTCCCTGTGAAATCATACGAGTCCCAAAGGTAATCCAAATCATCTTTATGGATAGTTGACTTTTCGGGTTTGACGATTAACTATTAAGGTCATATAATCTAAGCATATTAACTTGGGTGTGACTAACATGACTGCAGGCTGGTCATTTTGTGTTTCTAGACAATGCGAACGGATTTCACTCTGCTGTACTACACGCTTGCCGCAGGTTTCTCTCATCAGATCCTAATAGTTATGCTCTATCGGAAGGTGTTATTTCCATTTAGATTATGTACAGGATTCCTTTTATTTGGTCGAATAAAAGTCAGTCATGTTTTCATAATTCTTTTTCCTAAGTGTTGATTAATATGTGGGATAGCAATCACATTGCTATGCAATGGATCACAATCTGGGTTGTGTTTCAACCATTTAAAAGTAAATAGATTATAGTGTCTGTTATGTTTTTGAGTTGGAAAACGCGATTGTAGACATATAAACATCTTTAATGAACAACCTACATTCGGTTTCGGGTGTTATGTTTATGGCTTCTGTAATAAGGTTGTAGAAAGAAGGTGTGCTTGGAGCACATGAATGTGTAATTTTTTTAGAATTTACCCACTCAGTTATAACCATATGAATGTTGTAATGCGAGATGTTAAGATCACGGTGGGCTTGCTTAGGAGTTTACCATTTTTTTTGTCAATTAAGGTCACAGTGGAATTGCTTAGGAGTTTACCATTTTTTTTTTCAATTTTTCAGCTTAATTTAAGGAGAGTTCTTCATTACATTGTTTTATTTGCAGGTGGATAACATGAATTACATCAAGAACGTTTGATTTGTCAAGGGTCAGAACCCACTTTAAAAAACTAATCATAAAGCATAGGCCATATGCAAATCAAATCCTTATGCAAGATGGGAAATAGTGAAAGTCCTTTACTCTGATGGAGGAGATAAGGAGAGGAGGTGAAAAAAACTGATTTGCAGAGGCAATCATTGCAACTACTAATGAGGGCCGACCTTCGAGCCGCGCGGCTACCATCGCTGCTGCTTAGCACTTACCAATTAGTTTTTTTTCCTAGCAAGAAAGAGGCGCGGCTCTGTAGCTCTGTTTCCATCGGGTCAAAAATGAGTATCTGGTAGCCCCCGCCGCGGTTGCGGCGGGTATAAAACTAGTTTATAACAGTTACCAACTTGTTACTTAATATATATTAAATTCAAACGCATTTCCATACAAGTTGTAGTATTGTATTATTGAAACAGGTCGATATCCGTTTTATAGTTTTTGAATGATGTAAAAACGTGGTGATATTTTTTTGGACATATCACAATTTTAGGTTATTTTTTTTTCTTTGGTATAACAAGTACCGTAATTAAACGAATTGATACCGACTAAATTCTCGCCGCGTAGCGTGATAGAATCCCCCTAGTTATTAAAATGTTAAATTAACATATGTATTATTATTGGATGGAAATTAAACTCTTTGAAAAAAAAGTACCTAATTCTGTTTTGATATTTTAACATGTTGGTTATTAGATAAACAAGGTCAAGTCAAAGTTTGGGTATTATATACTATTAATTTGCAAACTACTTTGAATGGTAGTTTGCAAATGAATAGTAATAATATTATTATTTTATTTATATTATTATTTTATTTCAAAACTTTATTATATTATATACTATTAATATATTATACCGATCCCGACAATACCGATACCGAACGGTTCGGTATCGGTACGGTACCGGTATGGTAAAATACCGATACTATACCGATAATACCGAAACCATGGTTCGGTATCGGTATTTTACCTTAAAATACCGATACCATACCGATCCCGTACCGATACCGATAATACCAAAACCGAAAATCCATAAATATGGGTACCGATACCGATCCCGAAACCACTCGGTTCGGTATCGGTTCGGCACGGTATCGGGATCGGGACGGGACGGGACGGGATCGGTATTCGGCCTTGTATGCTTATCCCTAATTAATATATTATATACTATTATTTTATTCAAAAACTTTATTATATTATACACTATTAATATATTACATACTATTATTTTATTCATATTATTTTATTAAAAAAAATTATTATATTATATACTATTAATATAAATAACATAATCTTATGTAATTTCGTTACAAATTTCATGTGTTACCTTATGTGTAGATTTCTTTATTTTCTTTAACGTTTATAACCAAAATGAAATCTCGATTGTATAATTCATTGATTGATTAACACCTCATCTAAATCTCGATTGTAAAACGTGCAACGCGCGTGATTTTATACAACTAGTTACATTAGTGTATTGGTGTGCATCGACAATGTAAGAAAAGCTCAACAAATTTAAAGAACCAAGCATCACAATTACAACGTTTTTATAGGATACTTTGAATTAATCTAACATCAATTCATAAAACTTGTTGGTAATTTTAGTGTTATCAGCGGATTTTAGTGATATTGGATTAACCCATAGATCAAGTTAATCTTATTAAATATTAAATGTGTTAGGATATGGGGGGAGTGGATGATCGCTTTAATATTAATAAGATTTGGTATATTTTTCGGTTTTGATTTTATAAAATGCTTTTGTATATGTATATGTATGTATGTGTTTGGGCCCATTGTAAGAATTGATATATAACCTGTTTCAGCTGTATATTCAATAACTAGTAGGTTTAGGCAAAATTGTCATTTTGCCCCTAGTTCACATACTATTCCGCCGACGGATGGTAATCTATACATATAATAAACCAAAGCCATTTTAATGACATGGCATTCAAAGAGTCATTCTTTTCTTTGAGTGTGCCATGTGTCATCTCATGTGGCATTAAGATATTTTAGGAAAAAAATGATTTAAAAACAAAATTGGATTTTTCACTCTCATGTTTCCTCCCATAATTTTTAAACGTTAATATCTTTAATATACGAGATTTTTTAAAGAAAAAAATTACACCAAATTAACGAGCGTTTTATTATCTTTCCAACGAGTACCATAGTGCTATATAAAAACGGAGAAATTTTTTTGTGGGGTTTTGTTCATACAGGAAAAAAAAAGTGCACTCACCTAATCCCTGTGGAACTAAAAATTGCATTAAAATGTATCAATTCATTATCTATACTACTATATAGTGAGTTCTGGGCGGGCAAGGAAGTCATTTTATAATCACCTATAGAGAGAATCGCATGGTTGGTCTTTGTGGTTTCAAAATATTGCACTCTTGCTCCCAGTGGTTTAATAATTACACTATTGGTGTCTGGGGTTAAAAAAAGTGCACTCACCTAATCCCTGTGACTAACGTCTGTTAAGTATGATGGTTAAGTCCACCCACGTGATTATCACGTGGGGGTATTATAGTCTTTTAAATCTGATTTGATATGCACAGTCTAGTCCCCCTATATGTCAGGTAATTTATAGCGCCAAATTTCCCCTCATTTTCACAAACCATCTGATAATCTCTCTCTCATAATCTCTCTCTGATAATCACACACACTAATCGTTCGAACTTCATCGACATAATGGGTTGGAGTTTACGACCTGATTATGAGACTTTCGACCCCAATGTTGAATACGGTAAGCTAATTTAGGGTTTTTTTTATTGGAACCCTGATACGTACTGATTATAATGATTACTGACCCAACATTATTGTTTTATTGTTTCAGCTGGAAAGGAGACGATGTTTACAGCCAAACTGCACTATGGTGGGATCTTTAAGAACTTGCCTCGAAGAAGGTATGTCCATGGTAAACATGTCTTTGTAGATGATCTAGACATAGATGAGTTTTCTGCCCATGAAGTTAATTGGATGATACATGAGCTAAAGTGTTTTGGAGAAAAAGACAAGTTTTTTTATCATTTCCTAATACCTGGTAGAGATTTGGATACTGGTCTAGTAGCTTTAGGTTGTGATGCTGATGTTCGTAATTTAGCTCAGTATGTGGGTGAGAATAAGGTTATTCACTTTTACATTGAACACAAAGAAACAAATGTGGATACCTATCTGAAATCCCCAGAGGCACCAAGGGTTGTTATTGAGGAAATAGAAGATGAACATCAGAATCAAGCTGTTCCTAGGAATCCTAGGAAAAAGTTGTTACCTAGGAGAAGATTACTGATTGAATATGGTGGTGAGGATTTAGGGTGTTCTAAGAATGTAGGGGAGGGTGAGAAGGTTGTAGATGGTGAAAATTTAGAGTGTTCTAAGAATGTAGAGGTTGCTGGTGTAGAGGTTCAGAATGTAGAGGTGACCAATGTAGAGGTTGAGAATGTAGAGGTTGAGAATGTAGAGGTGACCAATGTAGAGGTGACCAATGTAGAGGTTCAGAATGTAGAGGGTGAGAATGTTAGGGAGGCATCATTTATGGATTGTTTTGATTTTGATGAATTCCCTGTGGGTGATGTTAACATGGAAGACAATGTGGGGGGATGTGGGGGACAATGGGGATGATGTGGTGATGGGGGACAACAGTGGGGATAACAATAAGGGTGGCTGTTTCAAAGAGTCTGAAGGTGCTGCATATAATGAAGGTGATGCTTCTGGTGAGGATGGGGAGGATAGTTCTAGTGAGGATGATGATTCACAAGATAGTGATTGGAATGTGGATAAGGCTAATGAGGTGGAAGAACCTGATGTTGATATGAGAGACTTTCATACTTTTATAGATGAAGGGGAAGAATATGTTGGCAACAACCATGTTCAAAATGATAATCAAGATTTACATGATTTTGACCTGTTAGCTGCTGAGAACCTAAGCTATGAGTCATTTGATAGCTTAACTGATTCAGAGCAAAGTGATTTTGAAACTAGGAGAAGCAGAAAGCTAAGGGAAATCAGGAACAAAGAGAAGGTTAGACTTTGTTTCTCAATTTTTCTTATTAATTGTTATTTTATTGATCTCCTTTTCAATCATATAACTGTTTGTAATATGCTTTGAAGGCTAAGGCAAAAATACAAGATGCATGCTTCTTTGTTGGCCAAACATTTGGATCTGCAAAGCAAGCTAAGATAGCAATAAGAAGGCATGCAATTCAAACAAGAAGGGAGCTTTCATTTTTGAAGAATGATAAAGTCAGGATCAGGGTGGTATGTGAAGGAAATGTTCCAGTTTTTAATGATACACAAGGTGATGGGCCTGTTGAGAAACCAAAGAAGCCTATAAAGCCTACAAAGCCTACAAAATCTACTAAACAAACTAAAAAGCCCAAAAGTAGTAAAACAAAGAAGGGTACTGTTGGATCAGTATATTGCTCTTTTGTTTGAACTTGCTAGTTGACACTTAAGGGGCTGTTTGGTAGCCTCTTAATGAGGCTCTTAACCATTCAGTGCTGAATGATTCAGCATTCAGTGTGTTTGTTTCAGCTTCTGAATGGAATGGTTAAGTCTGAATCATTAAGATTTGGGATGTTGCTGAACCATTAAGCACTGAACTATTAAGCACTGAACTAGGCTGAACCTTAATGAGGCTCCCCTACCAACGTGGGACAAGAAAACTAACCATTAAGAGGTCCAACTTAATGATTCAGCGCTTAACCATTCAGACCTCTTAACCATTCAGACCTCTTAATGATTCAGCACTTAATCAACCAAACAGCCCCTAAGTGTTTAGCAAGTTCTTGATGAGTGATAGCACAGCGGAATGTTATAAGTTTAAAGCTACACTTATCAACAGGAGTTATTACTCCCCCTGGATTCAAGAACTAATAAATGATAAGTATTTATTGAGAATCTAAGTATTGAATGAGAATGAAACACTTTCACAGATTCTCAATAAACACGAAATGGAAATAACAATAATAAGTGTTGAAGGATTTCTGTATTAAAAATCAATGTCTAAAACAGAGGGATGAACCCTTCTATTTATAGACTTTACAAATACATGAACCTTGCCAAAAGCAAGTTCAGAAACAAGTTGCAACAAGTTGCAGTCTTGGAACTTGTACATAAAGCAAAAAGAAACATTAAAGTAATAAACTACTGATACAAAAAGGCGGTGGAAAAGATCTTCATGTAAATACTGATGAATGACAAACTACTGATGAGTAGTTTGTCTTCAGTAGTTCTTCAGTAGAAGTGTCTGGTTTGAACTTCAGAACTTCTGATGACTTTTCTTCTTCAACACTTCTGAATCTCTTCTTCAGCAGTTTGATCCTTTTTCTTCAGCAGTTCTATACTTAGAATATTTTGACATAAGTGAATTAGACTAAGGTTTGCAAAAGTGGTTTCACCAATCCTTTTTGTCCTAACAATCTCCCCCTGGATTGATGAAGCCAAAACCTTACTAATTCCTTATTGTTCTTTTCTGTCCTTCACAATTTTCCATATTCCTTTGAACATGGAATTCTTGAGCTGGTTGAGCTGTTCATCAGTAAGAGACCCTTTTTGTGGTTCTAAGTGTTGGATTGTAAGCAGGTCTTTGGTTGATAGTTTCTTCAGATCATTCATCGACCTATAGGCCCTGCTTGTCTGATCTCTTCTTGTCACAAGTACTGAGTTTCTATCAGTAAAGGACCATCTGATGATTGGTTCTTTAGACTTGTCAAAGTTTAAAGTGTAGGGAACCATTGTGGTACCCTGGGTTTCTCCTGAGTGTTGGATGTTTTCAACTTCAGTGACTCTCAGGTGGGATTCACTTCCCTGCTGTTGTTCCATCACATTAGGTATCTGAAATGTTGGCAAATGATGTTCAGTTACTACCTTAGTGTGCAGTTTGTCTGTGATGGTCTTCTGGATTTGATATGCAAAGGTGGAAGGATCCCTGAATTGTGTGATCAAAGGCTTTTCTTCTATATCAAAATCAGAATGGACTACTGTACTACCTTCTAGTAGTACCATTCTGAAATCAGTCTTTACCTTCTCCTCTGATTTCTTTCTTTGTGTAACTGGTCTTCTTTGAACACCAGAAGTTCTAACTACTGAAGTTGAAACTTCAGCAGTTTGAAACTTCTCTGGATTTGCAGCCCTTGCAGCCTTATATTTTCTATATGTGTCCACCAATCTTTCTTCTTTCCATTTGGACACTGAGGCTTTTGAACCATAACCATTAGCTACCAGTTCTTCTATCATCTGAGCTCTCTTGGCCTTTGTGTCTTTACTTGTTGCAAGTTTATCTGCAATAAGTTGAGCTCTTCTTGTCAGCTCTTCCATAGAGAGTCTCTTCAATGTGTGGGCTTTGATCTTGCTGTTCTTTGTAATGTAAGACATCAGTTGATGTCTTTTATCTTCTTCAGCAATCTGGTCTAGGCTAGCCTGCCTTTGGAGTTCAGCTTCATAAGCCTAAAGTTTTTCTTCATGGCTTAGATCCAAGTCATCCCTTTCTTCCAGTGTTTTCCAGATCTGATCTTCTCTGGCCTTCTTTTGGGCTGCCACTAAACTCTTCTCAAGTAGTTCTGCTGATTGAGAGATTGGAGAAGGGTTTAGCACAGTCATTGTGATTTGTGGTAACTGTTGTAGTAGGTCTGGTAGGAACAGAAGTTGGTTGAATAGGAGCAGTTGATCTGGAAGGGTCAGCAGTTTTAGTTTTGGAAGTGTTAACCTCTGATGGGTTGACAACAACTGAAGGTTTGTCAACTACTGAAGGATTGTCTTCAGTACTTTCTGATTCTTCATCAGAAGTTTGGCCATTAGAGGTTTCTTCACTGTGCCCTTGGGATTCATCAGTCTTTTCAGCATCTTCTACTTCTTGAATAGAGATACCAAATTGTTGGGCCAGTTTCTCTTTTCTGGCTTGATCTTTTTGATCTCTTGCTAGGATAGCCACTCTTGCCTTTCTTCTGGCTTCAAGTGTATCCATAGGTACCTTGATTTTCTCCCCCTTTTTGGCTTCATCAGCCTTTGATGTTGAAGCTTGGGAGAATTGACCTGTAAGATGAGCAATCTGTTTGCTGTTGTAGTCAATCTTATTGGACAGATCATTCATCTTTGTCTGTATCACTCCAAATTGGTTCTTCATTGACAGCTCCAAGTTAGCTGTGTATGTTTGGAAGTGATTCTTGATGAGGGTGTTCATCATGTGGTATAAGGGACCATCTGGGCTGCATAGCTGGTTCATGTCCATGCTTGTTTGCCCAGGGAATTGGGTAGGCATTTGTAGTGAGGGGTGTGTTTTTGGTTGATCTTCTTGTTGTACAGAAGATGCCACTCTAGGGGAATCATGGATTGAGTGGGCTTTAACCTGAGCTGATGTGACTAGCTTCTTGAGCTTAGATACACCAGGTGCAGGACCTTCACTTGTAGCCGTCAATTCAGTAGTTTGGTGTTTTGAAACATCATCCAAATCAATGGAATCATCTGAATCCCTGATTACATCCTCAATGAGGACTGTATCAGTTACATCATGAGCTGAGCCCAACTCAGTTGTCTCATGTACCTCTTTTTCTTGGTTCAGAGGATTTCCTACCTCAGACATTAAGCCTTCATCAGTAGTTGCCACAGTTGAGGTCTTAGCTATGTTACTTCTGTCCTCAGGTCCACCACTGGGTGGTAAATGAGTAGTAGCAGCCTCAAAAGTACCAAAAGTT
The DNA here is from genome assembly GCA_028751855.1 of Ambrosia trifida. NCBI lineage: Eukaryota > Viridiplantae > Streptophyta > Magnoliopsida > Asterales > Asteraceae > Ambrosia > Ambrosia trifida. The sequence continues at coordinate 55,370,734 of CM054123.1, read as the reverse complement.
TCTAAGTTTGGGCTTAGAGACTCTGGTTCATCCTCATCTCTTTGGTTAGGGCTTTGAGTGTCCACATCCATGTCAATTTCTGAGGCTATGTCCCCTGTTTTATGTGGTTGATGGGGACTGACATGTGTAGATGGGACTTTCTCTTTTAGCCCAGAGAGAAGTTTGGCTATTTCAATGTCTGGTTCAGAAATTTGGGGTGCTGGTTCAGTAGTTTGGGCAGTGGGTTCAGCAGTTTCAAAAGAAGAATCAATTGGAATAGTTTTCTTAAGTTTTTTTCTTTTGAAAAGGATTGTAATTGGTGCTCTTGGTGGGGTTTGAGATGGATGAGACTGAGAGGATGTTTCAGTCACATCTTTAAGAAGTGCAGATTGCACAATAGTTTGTTCAGGCATCTCAACCTCCTGAACAGCTTTTCTTTTAGGTTTGGTGGGTTTTTGTTTTTGTACCTTGGGTTTCTTGGCCTTTGGTGGAGTAGGTTTGGAAGATGAGGGTTCCATGGGGACTGGTTCTGGTTCCCCTTGGTCATCTTCTGGCCAGGCAGCCTGTTTGTTGTGCCTTGAGTATGCTTGTGAGGTTAAGGGTTTTAAAATTTCAGTTTTACCCACAAGCACCTCATTACCCAGTTCATTTATTATGCATTGCATAATGAACCTTGGATATAACAAAAACTTTTTCTTAGTGTTATTGTGATGTAACACCAACTCATTAAAGAAAAGTTTTGATGCCCTGAAATTTGTTTCATTCACAATGGAATGAAAAATTGGTTGAAAGGTTGAGGGCATCTGGTCATAAGACCTTGTTTTAGGACTCAAGCACATAATTATATAATGAAACAAAAGTTTATATTTTGGTTCAAAATACTTTTTAAAGATAGTAGCTTGTGAGAGAGTACCTTGATAACCACACTCAGTCATGGTTAGGTGGATTGCAGAGTTGTCAAACTTTTCAGGGGCATTCACATCATTCAACCCCAGTCTGTTTGCAAGTATGGCCGGTGTGATGTCCATTTGTCTCCCTTTAATTGTTGAGTTGAGAGAGATAACTTCATCATCCACCATCACTGTCTCAGCATTAGCCCAGAACTCATTGAGAGTTTCAGGATGTATTGGTGGGTCTATAGTGAGAGCGGTGAAATATTGGGATTTGACGACGAGATCAATGATCTCATCATATTGGGACCAGCCTTCTTGTTTTTCTAAGTAGGCTCTGAGATTGTGTCCCTGTTTAAGAACTAAAGCCATGTGGGTTTGTGTGTGTATGAATCGAACAGTGTTTATGTTGCAGGTTCAGGGGTTTGAGAGCTTTCTTGAGAGAGAAGGAGGGAATTTTTGTTTTTGAATGGATAAGTGTTGAAAAAAGATATTTATCAGAAGTTTTTAACCGCTTGGATCTTCTTTATTAGAAGTTTTAAACCGCCTAGGTTAAAAACCTCTTTATCAGAAGTTTTAAACCGACTAGGTCAAACTTCTGATGATGGGAAAAGTCTGATTTGCCCTTTTTGATTAAACTGCTGATGAAGAATTTTACTCATCAGTAGTTCCCACTTTCTCTTCAGCAGTTTTGAACAGCTGATGAGAAATACTTTTATAAATACTTTATTCATAACTTCTGAAGGTTGTTTTATCAGAAGTTAATCACTTTTTAGAAAATATCCCCATACTGATGTTTTGTCTCTCTTCAGCAGTTTTGAACAGCTGATGAGAAATACTTTTATAAATACTTTATTCATAACTTCTGAAGGTTGTTTTATCAGAAGTTAATCACTTTTTAGAAAATATCCCCATACTGATGTTTTGTTCATCAGTAGTTTCTCTCTTTTCAGAAGTTTTTCAAGTTTTTGAAAACAGATGTAAGTGAAAAATAAAAGATTTGTGCAGAAAAATAAAGAGAAACACTTACAAATTTAGCATCCCTAGCATGGATGCTAACTTTTGAAATGTTGATGTGTCAAGGGGTTTAGTGAATATGTCAGCTATTTGATTAGCTGTTGCTACATGTTTCACTTCAATCTTGCCTTTTTCATAGCAATCTCTTATGAAATGATACCTGATTTCAATGTGTTTAGTTTTTGAAAACTGAACAGGATTTTGAATGATGCTAATGGCAGATTTGCTGTCTACAAGCAATGGTGTCTTGGTCTCTTTGATTCCATAATCAAGAAGTTGATATTGGAGCCATTGTATCTGTGATGTACAACTTGCAGCTGCAATGTATTCAGCTTCAGCAGTTGAAGTTGCAACAGATGTTTGTTTCTTTGATTGCCAAGACACTAGACAGTTTCCCAAGAATTGACAACCACCAGATGTTGATTTTCTTGACATTTTACACCCTGCATAGTCACTATCTGAAAAAGCTGATAACTTGGTATTGCTTGAAGCAGGATACCAAATTCCAAGTGTAGGAGTTCCTTTCAGATATCTGAAGATTCTTTTGACTGCAATAAGGTGTGATTCCCTAGGAGCTGATTGATATCTAGCACAGACACATGTTGAAAACATAATATCTGGTCTAGAAGCAGTTAGATATAAAAGGGAACCTATCATACATCTATACATGGTTTGATCAACCTGTTTTCCTTGATCATCTGGTTCAACTTGTGTGGTTGGTGTCATGGGAGTGGAACATGATTTACAGTCTTGTAAAGAAAATTTGTTTAATAATTCTTTAACATATTTTGATTGATGTATAAAAGTTCTATTTGATTGTTGTTTAATCTGCAGTCCCAGAAAGTACTGCAGTTCTCCTATTGTACTCATCTCAAATTTTGATTGCATGAGTTTCTTAAATTCATCACACAATTTTGTGTTTGTTGAACCAAAAATGATATCATCAACATATATTTGAACAAGTAAGACATGATTTCCAACATGTTTTATGAAAAGAGTTTTATCAATGGCACCTCTTGTGAAGTTATTTTTGAGTAAAAAGGTTGAAAGTGTATCATACCAGGCTCTTGGAGCCTGTTTGAGCCCATAAAGCGCTTTGTCTAGTTTGTACACCCACTCAGGATGAGAAGGATCCTCAAACCCAGGTGGCTGACAAACATACACTTCCTCTTTTATTTTTCCATACAAAAATGCACTCTTGACATCCATTTGATAAACTTTTATTTTGTTGGAAATGGCATAAGCCAGAAATAACCTGATGGCTTCAAGCCTTGCAACTGGAGCAAAGGTTTCATCATAGTCAATTCCTTTTTCTTGAGAGTAACCTTGTACTACCAGTCTTGCCTTGTTCTTTATTATAATACCAGCTTCATCTTGTTTGTTCCTGAAAACCCATCTTGTGCCAATTGGTTGCTTGTTTGGTGGTAAGGGACAGATTTCCCAAACCTGTTGCTTGTTGAATTGAAGTAATTCATCTTGCATTGCCTGCACCCAATTGTTGTCTTTGAGGGCTTCTTGGTACTTCTTTGGTTCCAACTGTGAAATAAATGCTGAGAATAGACAAAAGTTGGAAAGCTGGTTTCTTGTAAGAACACCCGATGCAATATCACCCATGATTTGATCAAGTGGATGGTCTTTGTGTTCGATCAGTTGTTGTAAACCACTGACAGGTGTTGGTGGCTCATGTTCTTCAAACAAACTACTGAGGTCTATTATATCTGGTTCAGCAGTTTCAGTGTCTTCAGTAGTTGCAGGTGCTGAAGTAGATGTTTGAGTTTGTCCTTCAGTATTTGTTGAATCAAAAGTTTGTGAAACTTCTGATGGTTTTGAAGTTGACTTAATGACTGTTTGAGGAGTCCATGGTGCTGGATCCTCATCATCAAACCTTTGATCACCATAATAAGTAGGTTTGGATGAAGTGACAGTCTTTTCAGGTTCAAAATGAAAGTTGTCAAGGTCAAAGAGTTCAGCAGGATGTGCTGGAATGAGAGTGTGTTTTGACTCATTGAACTTGACATTCAGTGTTTCTTCTACTATCCTGGTTCTTAAGTTAAAAACCTTGTAGGCTTTTCTAGTTGAGGAATAACCAAGAAAGTAACCTGAGTCAACTTTGGCAGCAAACTTTGAAATAGATTCCTTGATGTTCAAGATGAAACATTGACACCCAAAAGCCCTGAAAAAGGAGATAAGGGGCTTCATGCCATGAAGAACTTCATAGGCAGTCTTTGAATGTCTCTTGACAATAAGAACTCTATTAAGAAAACATAACATGATGTGTTAACTGCTTCTGCCCAAAAGTATAAAGGTAGGCCAGAATCAGCTAACATTGTTCTTGCTCCTTCTATTAAAGTTCTGTTCTTCCTTTCTACCACACCATTTTGTTCAGGAGTTCTGGCAACACTGAATTGTCTAATAATCCCTTTAGACAAACAGAATTCATCCAGAGTTTTGTTCCTGAACTCTGTCCCATTATCACTTCTAATGGTTTTGACAGGTAGAGAGTATTGCTTCTCTACTTGTAGAATGAAGAACTTGATGATTTCAGCAGCCTCATCCTTGGAAAATAAGAAGAATACCCATGTAAATCTTGAGTAGTCATCAATGATGACTAAGCAGTACTTCTTTTTACCAAGGCTCATGATTTTTACAGGCCCAAATAAGTCCATATGGAGTAGTTGAAGACATGCAGTTGTTTTTTATTCTTCAATAGACTTATAGGAGGACTTATGTTGTTTTCCCTTTAAACAGGATACACAGTGTTCTTGACACTGGTATACTTTTAAGGGTAGACCTCTGACCAAGCCCATTTTTGTGACTTTATTTATGGTTTTAAAGTTCACATGACCAAGTCTCCTGTGCCAGAGATCAGTTTCTGAAGTTGATGCCCTTGAGAAGAAACAGGCAGTGTTGTTCAGTACTTTGTCTTTTTCAATGTCCACTGCATAGACATTGCCACATCTTTTGGCTATTAACAAAGTATGATCTTCAATGATCTTCTCTATCAACTTCTGGCCTTCTGGTGATATGATCTTGCATGCTGTCTTTGTGAAAAAGGAAGAATATCCTTTATCACACATTTGTGACACACTTAACAAGTTGTACTCAAGGTTTTCAACCAGATTGACCTTGTCAAACTGTATTTTGCCAGAGGAGACATTGCCATGTCCTAGCACATATCCCTTAGCATTGTTCCCAAAGGATACAGATCCATCTCTTTGACTGATAAAATAGTTTATCAGGTATCTGCATCCTGTCATGTGCATTGAGCCTCCACTGTCTACATACCAAATGCTATTTAAGCCTCTGGAAACTCTCTGCACAAGATAGCAAATCAGTTAGATTTAGGAACCCAAGCCAGTTTGGCTTTGGGTTTGCTCTTGAGAACATTTACAGTTTGTTCTTGACCAAGTTTAGAAATCCATGTCTTTTTGGCAATGGATTTGCATTAAGAACAATGGTGGTATCCTTTTGAGGACCACCATCAACTTTGGTCATCAGTAGTTGTACCAAGTTCATAAGATCTTTAATCTCAGCAGTTTGTGAAACTGCTGATGATTCAGGTCTAACTACTGATAGAGAATTTTGAGAAAAAGACTTTTGTTGAGATTTTGTCTTTTTCTGAGAAAAGGTTTTTGCTGGTTGTTGTTTCTTGGGAGAAAAAGTTTTTACATAATCATTTTTTATTTGTTTTCCCACAACCAGTTGTTGATTTTTCTTGTTGAACTGAATATCTTTTCTATATCTGCAAAATTCTGTTTTGTGGTTGAACAGACCACAAATTTCACATTCTTTTGTCTTTTCTTTCAAAGACAAGTTTCTGACTGTTTTGATTGGTTTTAGGTCATCAGTAGTTTTCAGGTTCTCAACTCCTGATGTAGTTGAAACTACTGATGGCTTAAACTCAGATTTAGTCAGTACTTCTGAAGAACTTTCTTTGTGTGATTTAAGAAAGTTTTCATGGAAAGATGTGCATTCTTCCTCTTCAGAAGTTTCACCTGAAACAATTTTTCTCCCATCTTCAGTAGTTTTGGGAGAGAAATCTGTTGGTGTTTCAGTGTGATTGTACCCTATGCCAAACCTAACATTTGAAGCACTTTGTTTGTTTAGCAATATTTGGTACCCCTTACAAGATTCCACCCATTTTTCACATGTGACCTTGGTGTCAGCAAGCTCTTGTCTGACATTCCCTAGGTCATTAATCATGATTTTAATTTGTGCTTGGGTTTCAATAGCAGAGTTAGATAATTTAGAAACTTCTTTTGTTTTTGCAGAAAGTTTTCTTTCTAAATCACATTTCATTTGAGTGAACTTTCTCTCAGAGTCATTTGCTTTTCCTTGTAAGTGCACATTTGTCTCTCTTATGAGAGCAAAAGATTCTTTGCGTGAATTTGAACATAATTTTGTCAAAGATTCTTTTGATACCTGTGACAAGGCAGATTTTGAGGAGCATCCCTCAAATGCCATTAAGGCAAAGTTCTTTCTGCCATTGTCAGGCTCTCCCCAGTTGATGTCAAACATTTTGTTGTCTGCATCAGGATTGCACTCTGTGGTGTCAAAAGGAAGACTGCTCCAGTCAACATACCCTGAAGTAAATAAACTTTGTTGAGAGGGTTGCTGTTGCTGTGGAGGTTGTTGAGCAGCTGGAAAGGGAGGGATTGATTGTTGGCTCTGCATCTGTTGAGCAGGCATCTGTACATATTGTACTTGTGGCACATATTGGTGTTGTGGAGCTTGTGCCTGTACAAAATGTGCAATCCCTTGTGTTCCATTATTCCTGTTATAATTGGGGTTAAAATTGTTTCCAGACTGAGATTGGTTAAAGCCAGAGCTTCTACACTCTCTAGCAAAGTGTCCCAACTTTTGACACTTGTGACATCTAAGTTTAGATTTGTCAAAACCAATTTTTGTAGAACTGTTAAGTCCTGGAAACTTACTTCCTGACCTTTTGTAAAATTTATTTGTTTTTAAACTTAACATGGCCAGTTGGTGCAAAATATCCATTTCTTCTAGGTCATCACTGCTGAAACTATTTAAGTCATCCATGATAAAACACATGTTATCAGCAGTTTGACCAAAGTCATTATTGTCATAACCTGGGAATGATCTTTCAGATGAGATCCCAGCAGTTATGTCAATGTGGTCAAAAGATCCAAAACTATTTGAACAAGTTGGTGAGTCTTGTCCCAATAGTGCTGTACTACCTGGTAGATAGTCATCAGCAGTTTTGCCAGAATTTTGTAACTTTTTCTTTTGATCAATTTCTCTCTCAAAAGTAAGTAATCTCCCATGAAGTTTTGTAAGAGTGAGGGAGCTAAAGTCTGGTGAAGATCTTAAGACTATTGAGTATGTTTCCCATTTATCAGGTAAAGACCTTAAAAATCTATGAAGCATAGATACAGTTGTGTAGGTCTGACCATTTAGCTTTAGCTCAGATATTAATGAGGAAAATCTTTCAAATTGTTGTGTTAAAGTTTCCCCATTAATGTGAGCAAAAGTCTCATATTGTTGAGCCAAGATTTCTCTGGTGTTGGCAATCACCTCTTCAGTTCCTCCAAACTGTTCTTTTAGGCAGTCCCAAAGCTCTTTGGCAGTATCACAATGTAATAGGCCAGAGTAGATTTCATTTGGGAGTGCCATTGCCAACATAGAAAAAGCTTTTGCATCAAGCTCAAGTTTTAGGAAATCATCATCAGTATAGTCTTTTGGTTCTTTTGGAATCTCTTCCTTAGTTTCAAGATTTATATTTACTGGTTTATGAGGACCATATATCACAGATCTCCAACAACCTGTGTTGGTCTGTGATAAGGTATGTGCCATTCTCTTTTGCCATATGTTATATTCATTTCTTACAAGCATGGCAGGTTTAGTGGCAGAACCAGTATTATGAGGATCCATTTTAAAGAGTATTGATTTGTCAAATATCTCTTAAAGTGATGGATGTTGATAAAAGTGAGCTTATAATCCTTTATTGAATATCAATAAGAGCCTGTGTCTGATTCTCAATGTGTTAGATTGATATGTGATCAGATAAACCAGTGCTCTGATACCAATTGTTGGATCAGTATATTGCTCTTTTGTTTGAACTTGCTAGTTGACACTTAAGTGTTTAGCAAGTTCTTGATGAGTGATAGCACAGCGGAATGTTATAAGTTTAAAGCTACACTTATCAACAGGAGTTATTACTCCCCCTGGATTCAAGAACTAATAAATGATAAGTATTTATTGAGAATCTAAGTATTGAATGAGAATGAAACACTTTCACAGATTCTCAATAAACACGAAATGGAAATAACAATAATAAGTGTTGAAGGATTTCTGTATTAAAAATCAATGTCTAAACAGAGGGATGAACCCTTCTATTTATAGACTTTACAAATACATGAACCTTGCCAAAAGCAAGTTCAGAAACAAGTTGCAACAAGTTGCAGTCTTGGAACTTGTACATAAAGCAAAAAGAAACATTAAAGTAATAAACTACTGATACAAAAAGGCGGTGGAAAAGATCTTCATGTAAGTACTGATGAATGACAAACTACTGATGAGTAGTTTGTCTTCAGTAGTTCTTCAGTAAAAGTGTCTGGTTTGAACTTCAGAACTTCTGATGACTTTTCTTCTTCAGCACTTCTGAATCTCTTCTTCAGCAGTTTGATCCTTTTTCTTCAGTAGTTCTATACTTAGAATATTTTGACAGAAGTGAATTAGATTAAGGTTTGCAAAAGTGGTTTCACCAATCCTTTTTGTCCTAACAGGTACAAAGCCCAATGGTGGACAAGGAGCATCTCTAGGGGAATCTGTCAGTGGACCCAGTTCAAAAAAGCTACTAAGTGCCAATGCCCTCTACTGTTTGAAAAGAAAAGAGGGGTTGAAAAATGTCACATTTCCATACCAGTTGTATTTGTCCAAGGAGCAAGGTGGTAATGAAACTTGGGTTGTGAGAACATACAGACCTAATCATATATGTCTGCAATCAAGAGATAGCCTACATTTTACAACAAAGTTCATGGCTGAAGACCAGACTGTTCTTAATATGGTTGAAGCAACACCAGATATTTCTATCAAAACTATTCAAACAGAGCCGGCAAGAAAGTATGAATTAAAGGTTACCAGGATGAAAGCTTTTAGGGCAAAGTTGAAGGCTACAAAAAAAATTCAAGGTGATTACAAGGATCAATACTCAAGATTAAGGGATTACTGCATGGAGCTGATGAATGCAAACCCATATACAACTGTTAAAATTGAAGTTGAGTCAGAGCCTAATCCATCTTCCCCAACCAGAGTGTTCAAAAGGATTTATATCTGCCTGGGACCTTTAAAAAAGGGCTTTAAAGCTTGTAAAAGGGATTTGATTGGATTAGATGGGGCTTTCTTGAAGGGAACATTCCAGGGTCAAGTGTTAGTTGCTGTTGGGCAGGATCCAAACAATGGAATATATCCAGTTGCTTGGGCAATTGCAGAGGCTGAGAATAAAGATTCATGGACTTGGTTTCTACAATGCCTGCAAGATGACCTGGATCTAGACAAAAACTCTCATTTTACTTTCATCTCTGATAGACAAAAGGTAAGTTATTTAAGTTGAGATATTTAACCTATTTAACCTACTTAATTGGTTTTTAACTTGTTAATTGTTTATTTTGATCAGGGTCTCATTCCAGCTCTTGCACAAGTGTTCCCTGTTGCAGAACATAGGTTCTGCCTTAGACACATACACCAGAATATGAAGCTGCAGTGGAGAGGCCAGGGATTCAAAGTCTGCTTATGGGAATGTGCAGCAGCTAACATAAGTATTCTCTCTTATCTCTTTGCAATAAAGTTGGTCCTTTATATCATCTTTGATAATTGTTTGTATGTTGCCATAGTGCCTGAGTTTACTGAGAAAATGAATGAGTTAAAGAAGTTTAATTTGGAAGCTTACAAGTGGTTGGCAGCTATACCACCACAACATTGGACAAGGTCTCATTTCACAGGTAGTTTATTGAATTGTGTAGTTTATAGTTCAATAGGTAGTTTATTGAATTGTGGCTTGTTTTTATATATACAGGAAGATCCAAATCTGATCTCCTAATCAATAACATATGTGAATGCTTCAACTCAAAGACTGTTGAAGGAAGAGATAAACCTATAATCTCATGCTTGGAGTATATCAGGGAATACTGTATGAAGAGGATTGTCATTGTCATGTTGTCACAACAAAACTGGAAGGGACCATTGACACCAAAGTGCACAGAGATATTTGATCTTATAAAGAAGGCAGCACCTCAATGCACTGTCAAGTGGTGTGGTGATACAAGGTGGCAAGTAACTGGGACTAGGGGTCAATATGTTGTTGATGTTGGGAAGATGGAGTGTACTTGCAGAAGGCGGGAGTTGAGTGGAATTCCCTGTAAGCATGCTGTTGCTGTCAACTGGGACATGGCTGCTCACAAACAAAAGGTTGGATCTCCTGAGTCATGGGCCCACCCCTGTTATTTTACTACAACTTGGAAGGAAGTGTACACCCACAAGATTGGTCCAATAAATGGTTCTACCATGTGGCCGAAATGTCAAGTGCCAACTACATTGACACCCACAAGATAGGCAGGCCAAAGAAGAGTAGGAGAAAGGACCAGGTGGAACTTCAGGATATTGCAGAAGCTAAAGGAAAGTTGGCCAGGAAAAGTGGGACTGTAACTTGTAGTAAGTGCAAAGCTAAAGGTCACAATGCCAGGGGTTGCAAGAAGACTAAGAAGAATCAGGATGGGAAGGCTGCTGGTGGGGCTGGAGAGGTTGCTGGTGGGGCTGGAGAGGCTGCTGGTGGGGCTAACTGATCTTAGTATGTTTTGTTTAGGATTTAAACCTTATGTGTGTTTTTGTGGTAAACTTTAATGGTATGTGGTAAACTTTAACTATGTTTAGGTGTTTAGATGGTTGGAACATCTTTTATGGCTTGTAGCAGCCTTGAATATTGTGGCTCAAGTTGTTTGCCACCATTTTGAACTTTAAATATGTTTATGTTAAGTATGGTATGTTGTGTTTATGTTTGTGAGTAAACTGTTTGTTTGTTTTATTGGATATGTGTCATTTAATGTGTACAGCTGACCCATTAAATTGACCCATTAAATGTATACTTGCTGGACTTAAAGTTTACAGCTGAACATCATAGGTTTTGATAGGTTTTGGGTTATGATCATTCAATGCAAACCTACCTTTTTGAAGTTAGGTTTTGGAATTAAATTGACCCATATTGACCCATTACTCAATTGCATTCAACCAAATCAGCCTACCATTGCCATTTATCCAAATTGACCCATATTGACCTATTACTCAATTGCATTCAACTATTGCATTCCATTACATTCAAAATTGACCACAGTCATTACATTTGTTGAATTCAAAATTGACCATAGTCATTACAGCAAAATAATACCTACCATTCATACATACCATAAGACCTGCAATAATACCTACCATCATTCACTTCATAGTTCATACATACCATCCTACCCTACCATCCTTAGTTAACCATGGACCTTACAAACTGGAACCCTAATAATATGACAAGAAACACAATAACTCTATTCTTCCATTTGATTTTAGCTACCAACTCTGCCCTTTGTACATCAGCCCTATTTCTTGCTCGGAGTAGTCCAGGAATAATGATAGTAGCACGTGGGCACATTGGAGGATCAACCCACCCCAAAAATCTTGGACATGTTACCTCCTGTCCAAAAACACATCAAAAAATCGTTTTACCTCTTGTAAAAAACAGGGCAAAAATTCGTTTAAACCAAATGACACTTACCGGATCAGGACAGCAGAGGAAACGTCGACCAGGGTTACTATCAGTCCAGGATGTTCGAACCACTGCCAATTTTCCACATCTGCAAGCCATCTCCATAATCGTTCTTCGAGGATCGTTGTTTAGGAAGAAGATGATTCAGGTTGGGATCTGTTATTTTTTGAGGGAAGTAATGATTTAGGCTTTTTCTCTTGCTTTTATTGTGGCCTGACCTTTAAAAAGACTATAATACCCCCACGTGATAATCACGTGGGTGGACTTAACCATCATACTTAACAGACGTTAGTCACAGGGATTAGGCGAGTGCACTTTTTTTAACCCCAGACACCAATAGTGTAATTATTAAACCACTGGGAGCAACAGTGCAATATTTTGAAACCACGGGGACCAACCATGCGATTCTCTCTCACCTATATGAGCAAAATTGTAATTTTATTATAGTAATAAGACAATTTTAATGCAACTATTAAATAACTTTGTAGTAATTAAAAACAATAATTAACTTATGCTTTTTATTTTAATTTAATTTAATTTTATTTTATTATAACTTATATAAATACATCTCCCTTGTGGTTAAAATAGTAATTTGATAAGAAAACAAGTTTTAAACATGTATATACAACCACTTACAACATCCCATGAGTAAGACGCGTCTCTTGGATTCTTTCAATACGCCAATTCTGATCACCGGTATCTTTGTCTTTTCAATTTCCCTCACTCTCAGGACCAATTGAATGGGATTCAAAGCAAAATTTAAAGTGGGGCGAATTCGGAAATAAAGTTTTTGTCAAGAGGAGTCTAGAAACGAGCAACAATGAGTTCAACTACAAATTATGTCATGTCTAGAAACGACCTACAACATCTACAAATTTTGTTACAACTACTATTCTTATGTCATGTATAATCGTTATAACATCTGTTACACCCTTAAACAACATATTATGCATCATCAATCTAACAACCAAATCAAAACACCCGCAAACCTAGCTAATCCCGCCGCAACGCGCGGATTCCTGCTAGTAATGTAAAATACATCCAAAATTTTTACTTAAATGATATATTAAATAAAAAATACTTGCAACAACATGATAAAATAATTGCATCAAACTATATGTATTCATTAATTTTCTCATTGCATTCTCATCTTTTGAAAACAATTAGTAAGATATTGAGATACACTGTCAGCCATACTTTGTTAAAACAGTAACCTACGAAAAATGTGTAAATTGTATAATGATTCTTTTACTATGTGGGTGCTATAAGAAGTTACGAGTACAATACATCAATATATAGAGTCTAATCTTGGGTTAAGAAAACTTAAGCCCGCATAGAGATAGATAATTAGAGACGACTAAGACGGATTTTGGGATTGAGTTTCAAAACAGCTTATTGACTTATTGGCTTTTTCAAGAAGCCAATAAGTCAATAAGCTATTTGTGTAACCCAAAATCACTTTTTGTTTTGACTTTTGGCTTTTGGCTTTTAAGGATGTAAAAACTGTTTTTGAGAAGTTAGAAATCCTGGCTTTTGGCTTTTGACTTTTGGGGAAAAAAAAGTACAAATCTACCACCCATACGAGCAATATTCACAATAAGTTAAGCGAAACACTTAAAGAAAAGACAATCTATTGACTTTTTGATGTTTCTCATCCCAAAAGATAATCCAAACACTTTTTTTAAAACATTTTTTCAAATAGTCATAAGCCAATAAGCACTTCTGATCAAAAACAATTTTGCATTTCCAAACTCAATCCCAAACACCCTCTAAATTAAATAGAAGCTTGCTACTTCGGTCGTTGAATCTGGTGATCATATAGTTTAGATCAGATTATGCATAATTGCGTGTATGAATATTCATACCCATAATACTTCCAGAATTTAAACCGTTATCTCATAATTAAAAACACAATTTTCACTATTGATTTCTCAATTTCTTTATAGTAAGATCAAATTTATAAAACTTTAACTTTTATAAATTACATGATTCTATATAAAAGATGATAATAAAGATTTAGCATTTTAATTTGTTTTTTATACGTTTTCTATTTAGACCATGGGGTGTGGGAACGGGGAAGGCCTTCGGTGGCTGAGTTGGACTTGTTTGCCGACGGCAAACACCCCCCCCCCCCCCCCCCGACCAAGCTTCGGCAAACCCGGTATCAAATCCCCGACCTCACCATCCCATTTCCCAATAAATTTTTGAACGTTTTTTTTTTGTCTGTTGCTTTTGACCGTTAGAAAAAAAAAACTTTATATATATATATATATATATATATATATATATATATATTGTAAGATCCCACATCGGTTGAGAAGGAGAACAAACACTTCCTTATAAGGGGTGGGGGAACCTTCTCTACCAGACGCGTTTTGGCCAGTCCTTCGGGGGTGAGACCAATGCAAAACCGTGAGCTTGGTCACAGTCTAATACGGCTGGGCGGGCAAAGCGGACAATATTGTGGTACGGGTTAGCTTGGGATGTTACAGATGGTATCAGAGCGGGGGCCCGGATCGGTGTGCCAGTCGTGCCCGCGAGGACGCTAGGCTCCCTAAGGGGGGTGGATTGTAAAATCCCACATCGGCTGAGAAGGAGAACAAACACTTCCTTATAAGGGGTGGGGGAACCTTCTCTACCAGCCGCGTTTTGGCCAGTCCTTCGGGGGTGAGACCAATGCAAAACCGTGAGTTTGGTCACAGTCTAATACGGCTGGGCGGGCAAAGCGGACAATATTGTGGTACGGGTTAGCTTGGGCTGTTACATACATACATACATATATATATATATATATATATATATATATATATATATATATATATAACCTCTCATTTTTTACACCAAACCAAACCAAACTACACTCTATCTTTATACTTTACTCTCAAATTTTATAAAACCACACAATAAATTCAAACCTTCTAACCCCTATAAATTTGTTACAATCATGAGTACGTCGTCAGAAGAGGCAAACGTTGCTAGTTTTTTTGCGGGCGCGATGGTGGAAACGGCAAAAATATTGTTGGAGTTTGTAGACAGTGACGACGAAACAACTTCGGAGCCAAGAACAAGGAGGGCCGCATTAAACAGAGATCGTGAAGGTATATTTTATTTCTTATACTTTTTAATTTTCTTAATGTTTTATATTTCATGTGTTATATTTTTAATATTTATTTATGTTATGGTATTATATTTCTTATACTTTTTTTTTAATTTAAGGTGCACATGATCGTTTGGTTGCTGACTACTTCGCTGACGACTGTGTATACACAGACGAACTATTTAGGCGTCGTTTGGTTGCTGACTACTTCGCTGACGACTGCGTATTTTTTTAGTGTTAGTATGTTTGTTTTTTTTTAGTTTCGTTTTTTTTTTTAATTTTTTTAGTTTCGCTTTTTTTTAATTTTAATGAAAAAAAAAATTAATGAAATATAAAATGTACAAATAAATAAAAAAGAAAAATAATAAAAAAGGAAGGGGGAAGGGGGAACCATTTCCTCTACAAGGAGGGGGAGGGGAAGGGGGAAATGACGTGGCGCTGATGTGGACAAGGGGGAAGGAAGGGGGAAGGGTGACCACACCCCATTGTCTTAATATGTTCAAAGTAATTATAGAATTGAATGTAATGAGGTTTCATAAACATTTATTGACTCTTGACTTTCTTTTGATTAAATATGGTGTTCTAAAGACATATATGCCCCCAAAAGTAGTTATTTTATGCATTGTGTGTTGTAATCATAAGCAAGCAAATTTGTACCTCTTAAAATTTAAGAAGTTCTTGTAAAATACTTTATAAGATAGTATAGATATAGATATAGAAGTATAGATATAGATAGTATAGATATAGATAGTTCCTTCACCTTTTCTTCATTATTGTGAACAATAATTTTGAATTTCTTTTTCTTTTTCTTTTTACTATAAATAATGTACATTTTCAGAGGAGACGGGGTGCTTATCATGAAGCATTCATGGAGCACCTATAGCGAACCAATCGCAGCCCGTCAACTGGACCACCACTCGTGAACCCTTCCCACTAGCAGCACCACTCGTAAAGTATCCGTGGAGCACCTGGTTTCCCTCTTTCCTCTGCATCTCTCTCTCTCTCTTTCTCTTTCCTTTGCACCCAAGAGATAGACCACGGAAACACTCAACAGGACTACCAGAATCTCACTACCCATGACCATGGCGACGGTGAACCCGTGTTGATAGTGGGGTACCAGTGTCATTCACCGGTTGCTCCCCGTCCCCCTTATATGTATTATAAATATATACAAATGGAAAGATTTGGGGTGTGTTTGGCAAAACTAGCTGGAGGCTGGTAGCTGAAAGCTGTAAGCTGGTAGCTGCAAGCTTTTAGCTGGAAGCTTTTTAAATATATTTTGGTGTTTGGCAGAGTAGCTGGAGCTTTTAATAAAATGTATAAAATGACCAAAATGGTCATAATTAAAAGATTATAAAGAAGGTTTTTATTTTATTTTTAAAATAGAATGGGTATTTGTGTCATTTACTAACTAAAAGCTTGTAGCTATTAGAGCTTTTTCTTAAAAGCTACTACTAGTAGCTTTTCACTATAGAGCTTTTTCTCTAACCTAAAAGCTTCCAGCTCCTTTAACCAAACAAGACTTTTTATTAAGTAGGAGCTTTTTCTTAAAAGCTTGAAGCTTGAAGCTCCTAAAAGCTCTTAAAAGCTCCTTCACAAACATACCCTTGATGTGTGAGGCGAATACTGTTTCGCTCAATACAAACATTTAAAGCGTTGCTTTTATACGTACAACCATATGAAGCACTCACAGACCATATATATCTGCATCTTCTCTCTCCTACTCTCTAGATCTTTCCTACCCCAATCAACGACGAAGCACTCAAACATCCCTCTTCTCCTCCGGTCATCCCTTCTTACCTTCTCCGATCAAGACGTCGAGGTAAGTAAACAATAGCTAGCGACAACCGTTTATCCTCCTCTGTTAAACCGTTGCCTCGGTCTTCGATTCAAATAACTATAAACGCCACCGTCGCCGGTCAGCGTTCCGCTCCCTCACTATCTCACCCCTTAACATCATCATCATTGGTGGTGTCGTTCTTACTGTTGACAGGTGGGTTTCAAGTGGGTGGAGGTGTGTACCGGAGGCCGGTTCATCCGACAACCTTCTGAGGCGGGCGTGGTGCCGATACGGCTGCCGCTGATCACGAAATCAACCCGAACCGGTGGCTTGGGGATTTCCGGACTAGATCTTGCGGCGGCGGTGACTCCACAAGCAGCGATGGAGAGTTTTTATGGTATATTGGCCAGAGTAGCAGCGCTTATGGTTGCGCTATTAGGCTTCCTCCACAAACATGAACATATCTTTGATTATTTTTGTCCTCCTTCTCGGACGCCTCCCTTCTTCGTTTGCTTCGACCGTAAGCTTTTCCTAGCGGATTTATTGAATTCGTTTTCTTTTTGGTTTACTTATGTAGAGCTTTGTCGCTTATGTGTTAATGTTTGTTCTTTCATATGATGTTGGGATGCTATGTGGTGTTTATACCGTTGAGATATGTATTGGTCATTTGTCTGTTGTGGCTCCCTTCAATGGACATACATTGAAACTTAATAGTAAAGCTCTCAATCCATTCGGGCTTCTATCTTATACTCTTCTTCTTCTTCATGTTGATGGACAGTTGGGGTGGATCAAGCAGGCCCGACTTTACTTGCAAAAGTACTGAAGGTAAGTTGTCTATCAAGTATATTTTCTAGAGGATTATCATTATGTGCTTTCAATATGTCTTTGTATAATATTATTTGGTAATGCAGAAACTGAGGCTTGGTTCATTGATTCCCTTGAGGAATGGCGCAAAGCCAAAAACCTCGACAAGTTTATTCTGGTCAGGCATTCTTTTGGAGGATATATTGCAGCTAAACACGCTTTCAAAGTTTCTTCATTGTGATTTCTGTGTAAATAACTTTCAAATCCTCTAATGATTTCCCCGCTATTTTTAATTTATGCAGCATCCTGAGCGTGTAGAACATCTAATTTTGGTGGGATCGGATGGATTTACATCATAAACTGATCATAAATCAGAATGGCTTACGAAATTCAGAACAACATGGAAAGGGGCCGTTATGAACCATTTATGGGAATCTAATTTTACTCCTATGAAAGTTCTTAGGTAATATCATTTTCATTTTTTTTGTTTATTTTTCTCACTAAAAGCGTCAATCATGTACGTGCTCAATGATATAGGCTTTTATATATATAGGCTTGATTACATGTGACATGGGATTTTATGATGCAGAGGTTTAGGCCCACGGGGTCCAAATTTGGTTCGCGAATATACAAGTGCAAGGTTTGGTGAAGGTGCGTGTTGAGTGAGGAAGAGTCAAAATTACTTACAGGTAGTTTAAGTTAAAGTCAACCATGTTAAGATTTAATCTTCACTATTAATTTTTTTCTATTTGTTAACGGTTTCTTTACAGATTACATATACTACACTTTGGCTGCCAAGGCAAGTGGAGAGCTTTGCTTGAAATACATCTTTTCATTTGGTGCATTTGCCCAAAGCCCTCTATTACAAAGGTCTAAATTTTATACCGTTAAAATTCTTATTAAGAATATGTTCTGTTTCATATATTTGTATAAACAAATAAATAAATAAAATATGTGCAGAGCTTCTGAATGGAAAGTGCCAACGACCTTTATTTATGGCTTTCAAGATTGGATGAACTATCAAGGGGCGCTAGATGCAAGAAAAAACATGTCTGTTCCCTGTGAAATCATACGAGTCCCAAAGGTAATCCAAATCATCTTTATGGATAGTTGACTTTTCGGGTTTGACGATTAACTATTAAGGTCATATAATCTAAGCATATTAACTTGGGTGTGACTAACATGACTGCAGGCTGGTCATTTTGTGTTTCTAGACAATGCGAACGGATTTCACTCTGCTGTACTACACGCTTGCCGCAGGTTTCTCTCATCAGATCCTAATAGTTATGCTCTATCGGAAGGTGTTATTTCCATTTAGATTATGTACAGGATTCCTTTTATTTGGTCGAATAAAAGTCAGTCATGTTTTCATAATTCTTTTTCCTAAGTGTTGATTAATATGTGGGATAGCAATCACATTGCTATGCAATGGATCACAATCTGGGTTGTGTTTCAACCATTTAAAAGTAAATAGATTATAGTGTCTGTTATGTTTTTGAGTTGGAAAACGCGATTGTAGACATATAAACATCTTTAATGAACAACCTACATTCGGTTTCGGGTGTTATGTTTATGGCTTCTGTAATAAGGTTGTAGAAAGAAGGTGTGCTTGGAGCACATGAATGTGTAATTTTTTTAGAATTTACCCACTCAGTTATAACCATATGAATGTTGTAATGCGAGATGTTAAGATCACGGTGGGCTTGCTTAGGAGTTTACCATTTTTTTTGTCAATTAAGGTCACAGTGGAATTGCTTAGGAGTTTACCATTTTTTTTTTCAATTTTTCAGCTTAATTTAAGGAGAGTTCTTCATTACATTGTTTTATTTGCAGGTGGATAACATGAATTACATCAAGAACGTTTGATTTGTCAAGGGTCAGAACCCACTTTAAAAAACTAATCATAAAGCATAGGCCATATGCAAATCAAATCCTTATGCAAGATGGGAAATAGTGAAAGTCCTTTACTCTGATGGAGGAGATAAGGAGAGGAGGTGAAAAAAACTGATTTGCAGAGGCAATCATTGCAACTACTAATGAGGGCCGACCTTCGAGCCGCGCGGCTACCATCGCTGCTGCTTAGCACTTACCAATTAGTTTTTTTTCCTAGCAAGAAAGAGGCGCGGCTCTGTAGCTCTGTTTCCATCGGGTCAAAAATGAGTATCTGGTAGCCCCCGCCGCGGTTGCGGCGGGTATAAAACTAGTTTATAACAGTTACCAACTTGTTACTTAATATATATTAAATTCAAACGCATTTCCATACAAGTTGTAGTATTGTATTATTGAAACAGGTCGATATCCGTTTTATAGTTTTTGAATGATGTAAAAACGTGGTGATATTTTTTTGGACATATCACAATTTTAGGTTATTTTTTTTTCTTTGGTATAACAAGTACCGTAATTAAACGAATTGATACCGACTAAATTCTCGCCGCGTAGCGTGATAGAATCCCCCTAGTTATTAAAATGTTAAATTAACATATGTATTATTATTGGATGGAAATTAAACTCTTTGAAAAAAAAGTACCTAATTCTGTTTTGATATTTTAACATGTTGGTTATTAGATAAACAAGGTCAAGTCAAAGTTTGGGTATTATATACTATTAATTTGCAAACTACTTTGAATGGTAGTTTGCAAATGAATAGTAATAATATTATTATTTTATTTATATTATTATTTTATTTCAAAACTTTATTATATTATATACTATTAATATATTATACCGATCCCGACAATACCGATACCGAACGGTTCGGTATCGGTACGGTATCGGTACGGTACCGGTATGGTAAAATACCGATACTATACCGATAATACCGAAACCATGGTTCGGTATCGGTATTTTACCTTAAAATACCGATACCATACCGATCCCGTACCGATACCGATAATACCAAAACCGAAAATCCATAAATATGGGTACCGATACCGATCCCGAAACCACTCGGTTCGGTATCGGTTCGGCACGGTATCGGGATCGGGACGGGACGGGACGGGATCGGTATTCGGCCTTGTATGCTTATCCCTAATTAATATATTATATACTATTATTTTATTCAAAAACTTTATTATATTATACACTATTAATATATTACATACTATTATTTTATTCATATTATTTTATTAAAAAAAATTATTATATTATATACTATTAATATAAATAACATAATCTTATGTAATTTCGTTACAAATTTCATGTGTTACCTTATGTGTAGATTTCTTTATTTTCTTTAACGTTTATAACCAAAATGAAATCTCGATTGTATAATTCATTGATTGATTAACACCTCATCTAAATCTCGATTGTAAAACGTGCAACGCGCGTGATTTTATACAACTAGTTACATTAGTGTATTGGTGTGCATCGACAATGTAAGAAAAGCTCAACAAATTTAAAGAACCAAGCATCACAATTACAACGTTTTTATAGGATACTTTGAATTAATCTAACATCAATTCATAAAACTTGTTGGTAATTTTAGTGTTATCAGCGGATTTTAGTGATATTGGATTAACCCATAGATCAAGTTAATCTTATTAAATATTAAATGTGTTAGGATATGGGGGGAGTGGATGATCGCTTTAATATTAATAAGATTTGGTATATTTTTCGGTTTTGATTTTATAAAATGCTTTTGTATATGTATATATATGTATGTGTTTGGGCCCATTGTAAGAATTGATATATAACCTGTTTCAGCTGTATATTCAATAACTAGTAGGTTTAGGCAAAATTGTCATTTTGCCCCTAGTTCACATACTATTCCGCCGACGGATGGTAATCTATACATATAATAAACCAAAGCCATTTTAATGACATGGCATTCAAAGAGTCATTCTTTTCTTTGAGTGTGCCATGTGTCATCTCATGTGGCATTAAGATATTTTAGGAAAAAAATAATTTAAAAACAAAATTGGATTTTTCACTCTCATGTTTCCTCCCATAATTTTTAAACGTTAATATCTTTAATATACGAGATTTTTTAAAGAAAAAAATTACACCAAATTAACGAGCGTTTTATTATCTTTCCAACGAGTACCATAGTGCTATATAAAAACGGAGAAATTTTTTTGTGGGGTTTTGTTCATACAGGAAAAAAAAAACACAAAGTGTTCAAGTAAATCATTAATCATGTATAGACAAGTCACTAATTATGTTTAAATCAGTAAATTATATGTATAGATATGTTTTTTTTTTTTCAACCAGAGACAAATAGGTTAATAGAGTTATACGTTGTTTTAAGTTAGGTATCAATATTAGTATGTTAAAATTTTGTACATTTGTTTAGTCTTTAGGATATGTGTTAATATTAGAGTTACATTAAAGTTCTACATTCTTTTAGGTTAGGTGTTAGCATTGGAGTTGTACATTGTTAATTTGTTTTAGGTTAGATATTAATATTAGAGTTATACATCAGTCTATTTCATACGTAAAATTGATGTATCATATTAAATTTCTCAACCCGGGACGCTCCCGGGGTATAATCTAGTTAATATATATACTAACTAATATGCAATCGCATGGATCAAATCAATTGGGCTTGGATACTTGATTTCATTGAGTAAAATTATTTTAAGGGTTAACAAAAAAAATTTGTTTTAGGTGTAACATTTTATAAAAATACCTTAAAAAAATATTTTTTTTTTCTACTTCGTCAGGATAATTGAGTGATAACAGCCGTACCCCTGACTCTAAGATGTATCCGCCCCTACGTACGGTGACTTCTCAGATTCAACAAATCAGTTATTAGGCAAAATCTCTACATCTAATCCAATTAATCATTTGAGGGGTAGGGTCAAATAGGTTACTTCTCTCCTATAATTAATCGGTAGCTATAAAAGGCATGACATTCTTAATTCTTGAAAGTATTTGAAAATCTTTTTCAAAAAAATATTGATGAATCGCTTTGAGATTTTAAATAAATATTCCACGAGTTAAATACTCGATAGATCAATGAAAAAGGTTTAAAAGATTCTTTTTATTATTTTTTATTAAAACTTTCTTTTCAAGAAACTTAACAAACCCTAACTTAATAGTATATACTTCAATCGTGATTTCAATTCATCACGTTGTTCAGAGATGGGTTCCTCACTACGCCCCATTAGTTCCAACCTAACCAAGTCTTTATTTTACGCTGGATCAGCTTCTTCCAGACCAAAACCGAATCTTCGATCATGCATTATCCGACGTTATGCAAGTATGCTTCTTAACCCCTATCGTTACGTTAAATTTATTTGGCTTTGCATTAAAAATTTTAATGGCATACTTGCATAACGTCGGATATGCATGGTTTATGTATGATCAAATTCTTCGCGCAAAAGTAGGATTGATTTTAATTTAAAAGCAATTAAAATCAATCCTACTTTTGCGCGAAGAATGGTCATATTGTTATCGTATGAGAGCAAAATC
Organism: Ambrosia trifida; assembly: GCA_028751855.1. Taxonomy (NCBI): domain Eukaryota; kingdom Viridiplantae; phylum Streptophyta; class Magnoliopsida; order Asterales; family Asteraceae; genus Ambrosia; species Ambrosia trifida. Next base: position 55,347,986 of record CM054123.1, on the reverse strand, counting down.
ACACAGACACACGGCCATTATTATGTTATGATTCACAAAGAAATTAATCACCCATGCGGCATGTATGACCATTTTTCGCCTCACCTTGTGTACAATCTTTGGGTTATGTATTTTTAACAACACCCTTTTCATATTTCAGCTGTATTTGATCAATCACGGCTAAGCAGTCGAATGATCATGGAGCCCTATATGTCATCGACATTACGCTTGGTGGATAAAGGCAAATACTTCAATCTTGACTGCCCCGGGCTTGGACTACAGAAGACCGAGAGCCATGAAGGCCTATGTGTATTCCTAAATATACATGGCCTAAAAAAGGAGGATTTAAAGGCAAGTGTTGACAACAACAATGTGCTAACCATCACCGGAGATAAAAATGAAGAAAAGTACTACGCGTTCATCAGGCTACCAGTGAACGTTGACAATACCAACCGGATGATTGATCATACAGAGACGCAAGATGGAATGTTTAAGGTAACCCTTCCCAAGGTGAAAGACAAAGACAAGGAATTAAAGAAGACTAGCAACTTCACTAACATCATCGCTAGATGTAAAAATGAAGCCAGGCGTCGTTTTATTCGCTCTGGTAGTTGCTTACTTGTTGTGTTATCTCATATTCTTTAACACTGTTAAACTAGTTCTGATCATCTTGTTTGTTGTGTGTTCTTAATATTTCCAGTTACATTTGCTCGAATGCATATATTCATAAGATTGGGCCGACAATTGTTTGAATCATTCACAGTGTGTAAGAAGGAGACTGCTAAAAGCCTACACGTAAGTCTTATGCGTGGAATAGACAAGACGGAGGAGTTACCTAGTGAAGGCCTGTGTGTATCCTTAAACATGCCTGAACTCAAGATAGATGACGTCAAGTCATTTGTTATATTCGACTTTTTGTTCATTGAAGGAATATCAAAAACGAATAAGGTGCACTATATTACAGGCATATGTATACCAATGTACTACGAGAGGAGGCGTAGTATGATCAAGACAGAGATGCAAGATGGAATGTTTAAGATAACCTTACCCAAGGCAAAACACATGTACAGGACTAGCATCTTCTCTAGCATCGCTGATTTCGTATCTAAACAATTGTGCATTGTTCATGGAAGCAATGGTACGTCTCGATTTCTTTTAACTATTTATTATAATTAAAAAAAAAAAAGTTGGATTAAAGTGGCAATTCTGACCAAACTACACACGGACGAAAAATGAAAATAACAATTAATCGTGTTGTGTTTGCAGGTTGGTATTCTAGGATAGTCATGCGTTTAAACATATTAGTGTTTGAAAGGATTGGCCCCCAAAAAAGGTGGACAAAGTATTTGCCCAATGAGCTTGAGATTGAATTCCCTGTGTGTGGCTTGGATAGTGAAGCCGACATTGATATGCAGGTCGATGTGAAGAATAGACTCATGCTAATAGCTAAAAACGGGCGGGACAGATACTATGAGTACTATCAACAGCTGCCACGATGTGGTAACTTTGAAAAGGCTGAGTTTAAATCAAAAGTGTTTGCTGGCTTGTTGACGCTCAATGTGAAAAACTTTCAAAGGTGAGAGTTGGATTTGATTAGAATAGACAGAATGATGTTTTTTTATTACAAACATAGCCGAATCGAGAGAGTTTGTCTATTTGTTTTATAAACAAATACATTGTTCTACTTGATTCATTTTCAGTCACCATTACACTTGTCTAAGTCATTGTATAATGGAAGGTGAAGAAGGAAATCTGAGCACCAAGGAGGTTATTAAGAGAATTAATTCCATCATGACTTCAAGATCAAATTAATTCTTTTGCATTTCGTACTTCCAGCAAAACCAAACACCGTGAGGCGTGAGCCTCATCACAAGGGAAGATGAGGTTCTTCATGTGACCACCCTTCGACGTGAGAATGAGCACTAGAGCACAACTGTCTTTACAGTAACATCTCAAATTCTATTGGTTGAGAGTGATCATGCATTTTGTCACAAGTGTACCCATTTATCCAAGTAGGCATAACAAAATTTTATGCACTTATTCCGGGTCATAATTGGTGATTTGGGTGTTCACTAATTGTTTTGGGGGCAGATTTGGGTTACATCTTCACAAGGTAAAAATCGTTTTAATCAACTCAACGAAACTAGATACCTATACAAATAAATATATTGACCCCATAAATTAGGTTGGCTCAACCAACAAGACTGTTGATATAGATAATTAGATACCAACAAGGCTATTGCTATTTGAATATTTAGCTATGTTACATACGAGGGTCAGAAGAATGTTCCATGTGGGACACTGAATGCGTGGGTATATTTCAGAAGTAAATTTATGTCACAATCGGAGGTGGCAAAATGGGTAGGTCATGCGAGTTCGGTAACTAGAAAAAAATGGGCAATTCGCGTGATTGTTGAATAGGGATTGGGCTGACTAGTATGTTAAGAAATACATTATTTCAATAATTAAAACGGATGGTCATGTGCTTTACACATATAGCAAGATTGGTCCTCAAATCTTTAAAATCACAAAGATTCTATTTGTGGTTTGCAATTTATAACTAAGACGGTCCCTACCACTAGCGCTCTTCTTGTTTGGTTGATTAAGTGCTGAATCATTAAGATGGTCTGAATGATTAAGAGCTGAATCATTCAGCATCCTTTATTAGCTTAATGGTTCAGTACTTAATCATTCCATTCAAATACTGAAACAACCAGTCTGAATGTTAAATGATTCAGACCTGAATAATTAAGAGGCTGACTAAAAGGCTACCAAACAGCTTAGCTTCTTAAGTTGACAGGAAGGCATAGTTCAGTAAAGTTATATGCGTTATTGATTGTTATCTTGAGAAACTTATATTTCAAATACAACCATTTCATAATAACTTTTATAAGACTATATCAACGAACAATCACAGAGTTTAAATATATAAAAATATTTAAAAGATTAAACACCTACCTTAATAACATAAAAAATAATCTTTATACACGTCCTTGGATCCATCATTGAAACTAAACTTGTATATTGCACAACAATATCATATAGTACATTATATGAGTAATTGATTTTGCATCACATAACATTACCTCAAACAACATTCAGCGTCGTTTATGCCAAATATGACGATTCGTAAATCTGTGATTATTCCAAACTAGGAGCTTCTTCCGTAGGGTTAGACTCGAAAACATCAGGACTCGACGCCTCGGGTTCTTCTAACAAGTCCCTTGATTGAACAGACTCCTTATAAGCTGGAGTTTCTTTAAAATCTGTTGCACCCTCATTATATGTTGCCACAGCTATTCCACTAGAAATTAACTGCAATTATTACAACATATATTATATAAAGTCTGTAAATTAACCTTACATTGATACATAAAACAACTGCAATTTGAAATTACTAAACCATTTCTTGCTTCTTTAATCTTTTCTGTCCATATACATTGTTTCCGTCTACTACAACTAGCCATGTAAATAAACCGAACGTTCAGTGAACTGTTCGGTGAGACGTTCGTTTATGTTACTTCATTTAATATACAAACAAACATAAACAGTTAAACACAATATATTTTGTTCATTTAATTAAACGAACAAACATAAACAGATGTCCCTTCGTGATAGCGGCGCAGCTTGTTGCTCGCTTACCCATTATCCAGATGTAACATTCATGTTGGTTTATGACTTAGGGGTGTAAACGAGCCGAGCCGAGCCCGACTTGTTATGGTTTTATGAAGCTCAAGCTCGGCTCGGTTCGAGCCTACAATCTTGAGCTCGAGCTCGACTCGCTAGCAAAATCAAAAGCTCGAGCTCGGCTCGGCTCGAGGTGATTTGATAACAATCTCAAACGAGCTCAAAGCTCGGCTCGAGATCGCAAAAGCTCGGCTCGCGAGTGTTATTAAATGGGCCTATGAAATAAGGACTTGTGCTTTTGAGATGTGGGCTATAAATTATAAGAGATATATAAATAACTTATAATTATGTTTGGGCTCGTCTAGACTCGCGAGCCCAATCGAGCTTTGTATCTAGGGCTCGAGCTCGGGCTCAATAACTAAACGAGCCATATTTCAAGCTCGGGCTCGAGCTCGTTAAGGCTCGGCTCGTTCGGACTTTTTACCGAGCCGATCCCGGGTAGCTCTCGAGCCGCTACGTGTCATTTACACCACTTTACGTTCGTCCATGTATTTCTTTTATGTGCATTTTTATTCGTTTCGTTCTCGTTTAGAATATTAACAAACTAACATAAACGAACACATTCACTTCTTAACAAACGAACGCGAACAAAAAATAATAATTCATTTAAATTTCCATGTTTTTCATTTTTTCCATTGAAACTAAATTTAAAATTGAATGACCGCTCACAAACAATAGATGTTTTAGCATGCTAAGCTAGACTGGGTAAGAGGCTCTGAACTAAAAGAAGATATAAACAATTACCGCGAAAACGATACCGAAAGCCCACAAATACTCAATAAAGAATCCAAAAGCATCCCATTGAGGCCCTTCCCAAAAGTCCGGTTCAAGTCCAGGAAGATCCGGCAACACATACCCATCAAAATTCTGCACCTCAGGTGTCGAATCAACGGTCCCGATTGCGCCATCACTTGACGGTTCATCATCTCCAGGTGACGTGGACCCTCTTTTGTTCTTGCTGTCGAATTTGCCGGTTCTAGAGGAGAGCTTTTTGGCAGCTGAAACGATGTGGAGACGTGTACGGACGGATGATGGAGGTAGGAGGGATGGACGGTGGAGAGGGAAGCGGGTGCATGGTGTTATGGTGGAGGTGTCGCAGACAATCCGGAGAGACATTGTATAGGGAAGGGTTTTGGTGGGAGGGAGAGAATCTGTGTTGGATTGGGTGGGAGGATAAGAAGGTAAAATGGGGGATATTTGAACCCGGATTTGACCCGGGATTTTTATTATTAAATCTAATCCATTCGATTTTGTGTAATTGTGTTATCTTGTTTTTTTTTCTACCATGAGGTTGAGGTTCCGGCAGTTTTGCTTGATGTTTTAAAAACATGTTTTTAAAGCATATTGGATTTTGCAAAAATCGGTTTAATCGGGTTACATCAATGTATTTAACCAGAAAATAGATTATGCTCCTGCGGAAGTATCTACTCGTTACAAAATCTCAGGTGTCAAAGTGTGGATTTCATATAGTCAAAAGAAAGGGAACGTGCTATATCCGAAACGTACGAAATCTAGTAAATATCGTAAAGGCAGATGTTTAACTGGGTTGACTAGTTTAGTTAACTCTATAAATCCATACACTATAACATCAACTTAAAGGTTTATGATTACACTAGTGGGTTTACCCGCGCATTGCCGCATGATTTAAAAACGGATTGCAATACAACATCATGATATTGTACAAAACTTGAAATTGTTGATTTAATTGTACAAATGTTGGGCTTTTGAAATAGTCATTCTGAAATTTATACTCAAAGGCTCGAAGTTGATTGGACAAACTTATCATTTCTCATCTAATATGCACATGATTTTACATGTATTAATAGATTAAAATCAAACATGAAGTGTTTAAACATATCTACATTCTACAGTCCATACAATTGAAAATATCTCCACCATGACAACAAGGACCGGACCAATTCAATGCTCCATTTTTTATTTTCTTGTACAATTGTCATGTGATGTATTTTTACAGCACATTAATGGACTAAAAGAGTCTTCAAATACTACATAATATATTAAAATAACAAAGGAGATTAACAAACTCACATTGAACTTCAATTTATCAATTGCCCTAATGTAATGTATAACTTCATGACTAATATAAGCCTATTAACAATATAGAAAGAAGAATGAGAGAGTGAAAGAATGCTTTTCTTATTGACGTATCTTATGAAATACAAATGTCCCTTTATATATGCCCTTGCATAAATACAAAAGTAATAAAAATATAGGAGTTAAACATATGAAAAGTCATAAGCCTTTACATAAATACAAGAGTAATACAGATATAAGCGTTAAACATACGGAGAGTCATCATATAAATGCATGTATGTGAAGAGTCACTTTGCATTACTGATTTGTATAATTGTCATCAAAAGTTGTACTATGAGGGCATAAAAGGAAGAAAAATGGTAAAATATAGAGATGTATACGTGTGCCTCTTTTTTTTTTTAACGGCCAACGAATCAATTTCCGAGCACTCTCGGGCACCCTTTTGGTGAATCAGGTACTCGAGAGTACCCGGGCCACCAATTGCCACCAATTCCCGGGAAAACCCGACTCACCCGCCCGAAGGCACGACAGTGAAATAATCGGTAAAACAGGTCGGGATCAGGACTCGAACCCAAGCCAATGGCCGGGTCATCCCTCATTTCCCCTCCACCAATGTCCTCCAAATGTAACTAGTGAGAATTGAACTCAAGCCTCCCATAGGAAACTTTAGGCCCTCAACCAACTGGGCTACAAGTGTTGGACTATACGTGTTTTTTGAAAGGAAAACTTCATTAACACAACTCCAAAGGTCCTCAAATCAAGGGCCTATGAGAAGAAAAAAGCGACAACATCAATCCAAGGGGTACAAACACCAAGTATTCCAATCTACATCTTTCCATCTAGACCTATTACGAATCCAAAAGAACGCCTTCGCTTTAACTATCTCCACAATCTCAATCGGTCTCCGCCGCTTGTTGTTGAAAACGCGTTCATTTCGTTCGTTCCACATTGCCCATAACGTAGTGTAAACAATACCTCTAAGAGTATGTTTCGCTTTTTTAGAACTATTACGAGCCTCAGGCAAACATAAAAGATCATGCACATCAAACGCCGAAGTAGGAGGTAACCGGCACCAAGCTTCTATCCGAAACCACACCTCATGAGAAAAAACGCAGTCGGTAAACAAATGCAAAGTCGTTTCTAATTCTGCTTGACACAGAGAACAACAAGATTGATTAATGTTCACTCCGCGTTTAATAAGCTCTACGATCGTAGGGAGGCGATTAAGCGCTGCACGCCACACCATAATTTTACACTTGAGGGGAACCCAGCTCTTCCACTTAAACAATGGTCTGTTATTAATCTGAAGGGAACTATCCAACAATTTCTTGGCTGACCGAACAGTAAAGGAGCCGTCCCTATCACAACTCCATTTCCAAACATCACTACCTTCCTTCCAATAATATTCATAAATGTCATTTAGGAGCTCAAACAGTTCGTGCACCTCTGTATCCGAAGATGGTTCTGTCCGCCACTCCCACTTCACGGTTTTGGAATTGTTTACACATTGTATCCGAGTAGAAACTTTGACCCATTTATTTTTTTCAAGCTTAAAAAGATTAGGAAAGATGACCCGGAGAGGTTCGTCTCGAAGCCAAACATCACCCCAAAAATTAATGGAATGACCATCGCCAACCTCTCCAACAAAAAACGTATTAAGCTTCGACCCATTAGGAGCTATCGAATTTCCCAGTTTAACAATATATTTCCAACAACCATTAGACGAGGCATTACACGGTAACATAGCCCATGGCCTACTCGTGCCATGACAAGCCGAAATAATTCTCTTCCATAAAATGTTCCCTTCTTTTTTGAATCACCAAGTCCACTTCAACAAAAGCGCATCGTTTACCTCATGGAGTTTAGACACCCCCAATCCGCCTTTGTTTTTCGGAGTAGTAACCGTATCCCAAGCCACCCAAGAAATCTTGTTTTCCTCACTCGAGCCCGCCCACAAAAAGCGCCTCATAATGGTTTCCATAGAATGAATCACGGTCTTAGGAGCTTTGTAAAGGGAGAGGTAGTAGACGCTTAATAGTTGAGTTTTGAGAAACTCCCATGACCTCATTGTTAGTGTACAAGTATTGCCAAACACAATATGGACACATGACACTGCTAACACACCCACACAGTTACCTGATTGGGATATAGATGTCTCGTTATGCCACAAATAGTTAAAAGTCAAAAGAAAGCAAAACGTCTCTATTACCCGCCCCCTGCTATAAGTTACACCTAAAATATTACATTCTAACTTGTACCGGCTTGTAACATCCCAAAATTTGTCAAATAACTATTTTGACTAAAATGTATACTCGGTTCTTACCAAGTGGGTATGTTATTAGATTTGACTCATGCGACGATTTATATTGAACCGATTAACAAGCTTGACACATATATCTTGGGTTACATGTAATATAGGGACTGGTTTTGTCATCATGCAAAGATGACAAATTTTATTTGGGAATCAAGTTTATATTAATAAAGCTTAAGTGGGCTAGTATGTAAATTATGAGGCATTAACTTCTACTAGAAAACACAAACCCCACCTGTTTCTAACCGGTAATCACACCGGCAATCACGGTCACGCGTCTAAAAAAAATATATATCTTATTAAGACCATTAGGTGTGGAGGAGGCCCAACATCCATGCCTTGCCTCCACCTCACCTGCCACGTCAGCGTGGGGTAGGAGCATCCTTGAGATGATGCTCCTAGGGGTGTGGAGGAGGCCCAACATCATTTAATGCTATTTCTTTTTTTTTTCTTTTTTTTAATTAAATAATATTATGATATTAATATAAAATGTGAAGATGTATTTAAATTAAAAACAAACACTTAAATTAAAAAAAAAACATACACCTAAATAAAAAAAGTACAATTTTCAATTAAAAACAAACACTTAAATTAAAAAAAAAAAAACATAAACTACGGATTATATTTTTTTGCGATGCTCTCCTTCATCTTCAACAACACGGGACGGTCTTCTTCGGGGTAGTCGTTGATGTTTGCCGTCATTATTCGCCATTCTTCTATTTGCCTATCCTCGTTCTTTTGGCGAATGCTTTCCTCCACCCTCTTTTGCTTCAAACGAAGCTTTTCTTCGACTTCCCGTTCCTTCAATTTCTTCTTCTCCGCTTGACTTTCACTAAAAGTATTTTTGAAGGATGCCAATTCAGCGACCAAACCGTCCAACATTGACCCGCTCCCACTCCCCGACGCGGCTTGTTTTTTTGCAGCCGCCGCTTGTTTTTTTGCTCTGTCCCTCCCTATGGGTCGTGGCTCCTCTTGAACGGGAGTATCCTCGAACTCTGGGTCTGGGTCATCGTTTATATTTATTTGACAATGACCGGTCGACCCGCCTACCACGCTATAATCGCCCGACTCCGAAGTCTTGCTTCGTTTGGCGTTTGCAACCTCGTTTGGAACCGGTGCCCATTTGCGAGATGTCTTCAACACCGTCCAAGCTCGAACATGAGGAAAAACATGGCCATACTTGTCTTCATATTTTCGCATCGCCTCCTTGAAAATCATTTCCTCGTTAAACCCGCTTGGAGGGTTCACATACAACGGATTATAAAAGGCGATGAACTTCCCGATTGTAGTACTCATTTTCCTCCATTTAGAACTTAAAGCCTCCTGCTTGCGATACTCTCCTTGCTCCATCAATTGGTGAAATGTATCTCGTACTTGGGTGTATAAACTATCGCCCGTTTGATTAGTCCCTACATTTAAATAAAACATATATTAGAGAATAAAAAAAATAATTTTTTTTATTGTATACTACAAAAAAATTAAATTTTTTTTACCAACTATGGGATCTTTCGAACTAGCCAGATACGCCTTCGCTAACGCTTCTTCTTCCAATTTCGTCCATGGGCTTCGTTCGGTTTGCTTTTTTTTCCCCTTCCCCTTCGCACTCGCACTCGCCTTCGCCTTCCCCTTCGAACGTTGGACTTGTGTTTCGAGGACAACCTCCACCTCATCATCTTCTTCATCTTCGAGTTCAAAATTGGGTTGTCGTTGTGGTGGTAGAGATTGACGGAATGGCGGAGTTTGTAAAAGTTGGGTAAAGGATTGAGGGTTATGATGCATTTGCATATTATGGAATTGGTTAAAGGTAGTAGGGCTTTGGTGCATTTGAGGGTATTGGGTGAAAGGGTTGGGAGTTTGTTGGAAACCCGCAAAAGTAGCCCAAGATGGATCCATTGGCATCGTGAACGGGTTTGGATTCGGGTTGTTTTGGTTATATTGTGGTGGTTGATTCGGGTTTGGGTTGTTTTGGTTGGGATCCATTGAAAAATGTATAAAGTAGTTTTTATATAAATGGTGGTGTTTGGTATAAAAAGTGGTGTTGATTTGTGATGAAAAATGGTAAAATGTGGTGGTTTAAATAGATTTTTAAAAAGAAAAAAGTTTTTTTTTTTTTTTTAAACGGTCAAAACCTTGGTCCCCACACCCCCAACGTTCAAATGCACGTTCCCCAAGCAAAAAAAAGGCCCGGCTTCAACGGCTATGGGATGCCGGGCATGCCGTTGCCGCGCCAGGGGGCGGTGTAGCCCGGCCCGGCTTGACAATGCCGGCCCCATGCCGCAGCCCACACCATATGGTCTAAACTGACTCCTCTATTTTGACATACTTTCCAAGCCAAACTCACGCATTTAATGGGGCCATTTAACCGAGCTGTAAATCCGACCCCAAATCACGGCATGGAACCTTTCGAAATCAATGGGACGCGTTTCCATGTTTCCTACAAATCTAAACCCACTTTTAGGCCTCAGAACTTGGACAGACACAACCCCTTACCCGATCACCACAAATCAACTCCTACGGTACCAATTAACCTTCTCACCACCGCCGTCCGCTCCGTACGACACCACTGAGATCACCACTCCCATCCACGGTTCAAGGCACGAACTCTTTTCGTGACTCTATGATCATGCGATAAAGGTTTCATATGCGGCAGAGAAACAAACTAGCGGGAGAGGTCTTCATGATGAGGAAGACGACTCGAGTCCTTGACAATTCCATTCGATTTAAGTAAAACCCTTTACGTTTTGGTTCACATTCGGTTATTTGTTTTTGCATGGTTTCGGGATAGGGATGTACGGTGGTGGTGGTGGCCTGTTCAGTGGTCGGCCATTGTGACAATGGTAGAGGCTGGCGGTGAACTCGGTTGTGATGGTGATGGTTGTGTATACGTGCGATGGTGTATGTGGTGTTTGTTACGGTGTCAGCGGGGTTGTTCGGTAGCGATATGGGTGGCCTATTAGACCGACGACACCGTGGTGGTGGTCACCGATGCAACCGAATATGGAAATCGAGGTGAGCTCGGGCGGCGAAAGCGATGGTGGATTGGTGTCTGATCTCAATGGTTATGATTTGAGGTGTGTTAAGGGGATACACTGTGTTAGATCGGTGTCAAAGCTTATTGTTATGGTGGCGATTCGCTTGTAGGCGACTGTCATGGTGTTATATTTTGTTTGGAGTTATATAGTAGGTTTGGGGTAGGGCTTGGAAGTGTTATGTATGAATGATAAAGAGGATGCGTAGGTTTTGGGATTCATGGAATGGATTTGTGTAGCAAATACTGGGTCACTTCATATATGCTCATGGAGTGTTTGCTTGTTAATTTGTAGTAGTATAAAATAATACAAGCAAGCACACAAATAGGTGAAAAAATATATATATATATATACGGATGCATCCCAAAAGTGAAAATTAAGCAAGCTAGCAGTCAACTAAATTGAGCTAGTAGCTTCTGCATCGTTCTGTCATACGATGCTTCCTTACGGTTCTGTAGCTTGTGAAAACTCACCCCTTATGTAAAGGTTTCGTTTGACGGCGCAGTTTAGACGATTAGCTCTTGGATTTGAAAGGTTTACAACATGTGAGTTCTTGTGCCCACTCTTTTAGTTATTGTTTTTCTAAATATTTTGGGCTAACGTGCATGCTGATCTTTATGAAGTCACGAAAATATTTTCTATGAAGTTATAAATATTTTTGTGTACAAATGAAATTCATGTTAATACGTATATTATTTTGGCATGAAACGTAAGTAGGTGGAATGCGCCTAATGTGAAGTTATAAATATTTTTACGTACGAACGAAATCCATACTAACTCAAATATATTTTTCTAGGCTTAAAATGCGAGTAGGTTATTATGTTTTCATACCTACATGTTTGAAGGCAACTAGAATAAAATATATATTTGGATAGTTGTATATGTTTATACGTATATAAAAATGAATGTACCTATATATAGGTGTATATACAGCTTTAAGTTATATGAGTTTCTTTAAATATATAAACTATGTTTGGCGACTACCTGACCTTATAAACTAGGCCATGACAGAAGTGGGATACGCCTACTCTGATCTAAGGTATTGGTTTTACGTCATGGTTGTTGCTTAGTTTATGTTATACTTGTTATTATATATAATAGACTATGTTGAGAGCTACCTGATATGTCGAACTGGGCTATGACAGAAGTGGGATATGCCTGCTATGATCTCTGTTCTTGGTTTCAAGTCAGGAATGTTGCATAGTTCATATTATATGTATTCTTATAAACTGAGCTATGACAGAGGTGGGATATGTTTGCTTTGATCTCTAGCTTTGGTTTGAATTATATTATATGTATTTTTATAAATTGAGCTATGACAGAGGTGGGATATGCCTGCTTTAATCTCTAGCTTTGGTTTGCTTAGACTGGATTGTACTTTGTGTTGATAAGCGGAATGCGCTTATTACAGTTGGAAATTGAAGTCTTGGTTAAATAGGCGGATTGCGCTTATCCTAGACTTTAAATATTTCTTAGGGAACAATTAGGCAGATTCCGCGTGTTGTTGACTCTAAGGTTATAGTACTTTGTTATTGTTCATTTTAACAACTTACTATTATTGAAAACTTATAAAACTTGAACTCACTCAGCGTAGCTGACTTTTGCATACACGTTAGATTGATTTCAGGCGAAAAGAGAGATGGATGGATGACAGCTTGGCGATGCAAGAAGCTACCTGGCAATTGAAGGCATTTCTAGTAGAAGAGGATTTTTGTATACTCATGATAAATATTAAATTCAATTTACCTTTGAATAATAATTTTCATGGGTTTTGTAAATTGTAATTTAACTGATTTTCCGCTGCGTACAATTTGATTCAAGCATACTCTTTCGAAAGAAAATTTACTCATGATTTTGCATATTTAAGAGTTTTAACCCAACTGTTTGACACCGGTTTTGCGGGTCTTACACGGCTTCAACATTAAAAAAGACCAAAAATGACGAGAGCAATTTTATAGATAAAAGTAATAACATGTAATCTTTTCAGTTAAAATATTTCGTGTAGAATCGTCTCATCAGATATGGACCTATAGTATACAATAACCACGGCAAAATTCAACTCAATAATTCTCATTGACTCATAAAACAAAACCCAAATTGTTCGATTTATAACTATATAGATCAAAAATGACACCACATAATACTGTTATTCCTCAATGGTCCGCTCAGTTCAACAACCTTTAACTTCATTCATCTTCAGTGACATGTGGTGGACTGTTCCAAATTTTAATTGTAAACAAAAAAAATAAGAAATTAAATAAATTCTAAATTATTACATATATTTGAAAAATATCGATAACTGGTTATAGCATAGGAAGACTTACCAAACCCTTGAAACCAAGAAATCTAAGCATTTCAATTAAAAGAAATGTTACAAGTGTTCCAATCGGATTACAAACAGAGAGCCATGCAACCAAAAGGACCTGTGACTATTTTGAGTATTTGAGACTACTTATGGTGTTACTAAGCAATACTAATATATTATCAGATGGTATTTTGAACAATGGAAGATATGCATAAACAAAGAACCCTCGCCAATTGTTGATAGAAATAAATAATCCACCTAATTCCCAAACTTTTCAATACACACCTAAAATTCATGCTACAATGAGATTGACAATCTAAGTACAGTAAGTACCTTCAAGCTAAATCCTTCCGATCTTATCATCCGTATTAGGAAACACTACCACAACAGCCAACAGACACACCCCCACACCACCAAATCCAAGTTGCGTTATTCACACACACACACACACCATAACATTTAACTTTCAGTTACATGCATCATCAATTGTCACACATAATTAATAACATGGTTGGGTTTAATAAAAATTACAGATGATTGATTACATTCTGATTAGCGGAATAAAGAAAAGAAGCGACAAACCTGAAATTAGGGAACATCTGTAGAAAATTGGGTTTCTTTGTGAGCATCTGCAAATATAAATGGATGGTATTTGAAACTATAACATGTGATGATTTGAAAGAAGAGCATGAATAATGTTTCGGTTTAATTAAAAGAATAATGAATACGATTAATGATAATAATGGCTCACATTGAAAACGGGTATTGATGAAATGATGAGGAATAAATTTTACGGTTTCAAGAATGTAGTGGTTTGTGTGAATCTTCATGGGTTACATTACGGACTTATAAAATTGCCATCAAAAGTTACACACTAAGGGCATAAGTGGAAGAAAAGGGCTAAAAATTAGAGGTTTACACTTGTGTCTCTTGAGATGCCATCTTAAAATTGGTTTGAAATTACAAAAATGTTCATCGAGTTTCTTTACTAAAGTAATATAGATATATATATTAAAAGATAATCGAGTAAATAGCCAAAACAGTCCCTGTGGTTTGGGCCATTTAGCCAGTCCAGCCCATAATCAAAATAATTGCTTGAACAATCACTCGAGTTTCACGAAATAGACCAAAACAGTCCAATTACTTAACGGGGTTAACTCAACCTCGTTAAGTCAGGGGCAAAAATGTCAAGACACCTCTAAAAAATAAACCCCATCCTACCCCCACCCCACGTCCATTTCCCCCTTGTATCATCATCTTCTTCCAAACATTTTATCCAAACCCTAATTCTCACATTCCACACTTTAGCCTACTAAGATGCTACAATTTAAAGTTTAACTTGGAATATAAATGAGTATGTAAGCACCTAATGGTCTTTTAAGTTGGTTTTTATTATCATTTTGATTAAACACTAGTTATTAAATTTTAGGGTGCTACAGTTATGATGTTGTCACACCCCGCCAAGGCAGAAACACAGGGATGCAATTCGAAAGGTTTTCAAGCACAAGGTTCAAGCAACACACAAGATTTAAATTAAATAGATACCATCAAAGGATGAACGATGTCTTGTCTGAAAATAAGAAATTGTCTGAAATCACATGACTTAATCACCAAGATAACGTATGACTGACACAACAAAATCCATGATGGTACCACCGAGTGTAAGCTCAAACCTAGCCCTCAAGTCTCTGCTCCGCATGATTAGTTACTTGAAAAACATGCATAAAATGTTTGTCAACATAATGTCGGTGAGTTCACATGTTTTAATGTACTATGTAAAGTGCCCGTGAAATTCGTGTATGACCAATCATAGTCTAGCTAAGTGAATTGTTTGTTAAGTGAATTGTTTGTTTCCTCTTTTGATGTAAGATAGACAGGTTCCTGATGATGTAATGTTGTGGTATCATGCTTGGGTTATCGGCCGAAAGTTTTCAAGGTGTAGAAGGTTTTGTTTCAAGTGTAATACTCCATCATAGTCATGTCCCTATCAAGTGGAGTTCTTGTTGTTTTCTTTTTGTCTTTGGTTGATTAGGGAAAACAAAAATGAAACTCTCATATCAAGTCCCTTTCCTTTGCAAATTAGATACAAGGTGTGTGTGTGTGTGTGTGAAAGTGACAAATGTAGTAATGTAAGGTAGTGTTCGGCCAAGATCTTTGTGGGGAAAGAAGGAAACCTTTTGGTAGATATTATACATACATATATGTTGTGAGGTTATACATTACCACTGGTTTCCTCACGTTTAGTTCACTAGGTCGAAGGGTGGTTCATGCATACGCATGTAAATATGGAAATGGCCGAAACCGTGTGATGTGTTATAATCTCCTATCAAGGGATCTTAGTTATCGGTTTTTTCACACAAGTTATCACAAGGTGAAATTGATCGTTTGAGCGAGGTAGGGCTGTAAACAAACCAAACGTTCGGCGAACAGTTTGTGAATAGTTCGACGGTAAGTTCGTTTGTGTTCGTTCGTTTAATAAAGGAACGAACACAAACAAAAAAATTTGTTCGTTTAGCTAAACAAACAAACATGAACAGAGGCCGTGTTCGTTCGTTTATGTTTGAGAACGTTCGGTAACGTGTTCGTTTATGTTTGTTTGTGTTCGATAGTTCATTAGGGTTTTTAATTTTTTATATTTAATTTAAGTACTTCAAATTTCCTAGTGGTAGATTATTTAAGTGTATCACATGTTAATATTACTTTAACTATTTTGATTAACTGTTATTTTTGGTGGATTAAACGAGGATTTCAAGTTTAATATGATACATATGTGTTTTTATAAGACATTATGTGATCAAGATTATGTCACGTATATTTGGGTAATTGGATTAGTATATTCTGGGCTGACAATGTTAGCGATGAAAAATGCTAATTTTTAGAATTGAATGTGTTAGTTTGTGCTTGGTTTTGTTTAGTAATGCCTATTTGTGTTTGTTTACGTTCATTTGTGTTTGTTTGTGTTCGTTTTTGTCCGACACATAAATTTAGCAAATAAATACAAACGAACTTGAACAAAAATCTCGTTCGGTAAGTGTTAATGAACAGTTCGTGAACATGTTATTTCCTTAACAAACGAACACGAACAAAAAATCTTGTTTGGTAAGCGTTCGTAAACCGTTCCCGAACACGTTAATTCCTTAACAAACAAACACGAACAAGGCCTTGTTCGTGTTCGCTTGGTTCATTTATAGCCCTAGAGCCAGGACATAATTTAGTTGTTAAGAGGCTCGATGACGATATTAACATGTATTAGTTTCCATAAGTTGTGAACACATGTCATTAGATGTTAACATATGATAATTTTTGTGATCCACATACGTGTGTTAGTGAGGAGTTATCGTGTGTTAGTGGGTGGTAACCTCATAAAACACTTTGTGATTATTCGGGTTTGGGTGGATTGTGTAACTTTCCACTTGGGGCATTGTCACGTGTGTTGTTATTTTGTACAAGTGTGGTAATCGGGCATCCGGTTGCTCTCTGTTGAGCGTGTGATTGGCTTGACTGTTCAACGCCAATTGTTTGTATAGTCCGGGTGTTGTATGCATAAACAGATAATCTATCGAGTTCCCTCAATAACTCATGCTTTACCAGACTGGGGGGGGTATAGCATGTGCAAAATACCTAATTATGCACATGAAATGACAATGACAAGTAAAATGTGTACAGATGTTGAACTGGATCGTTGATGGGTGTCACAGATGTGTCTCAGTTTGTTTCAGAAGTTCGGTGAAGATGGTTTAGCGAGGTTGAGGGATAAGCTAGAACTTTTGTAAAAAAATGGCTCAAAAGAAGTTGGGACTTTTGTTACACGAAGATGCAACTTTTGTAGGAAAAAAAACAATACATCTTGCTATAAGCAAGAAAGTTGGAAAGTAAAAAAAAAAAACATTATACTACCTTTTGTAAATCGACGGTGTATAATCAACTTCAAAAAACTGTCAAATGACCACTTTGACGAGTATAATTTTATCTACGTTTTGGCATTTTTTTCCCGAAATCCTTCAGTTTGTTGTAATATATAACTAATCGAAACACAAACATACAAGTTATCAACCGGGAACAATTCGATTTAGCGCGTCGCAACACACTCTTATATAAAACACGGTTATCAGATTACCCCCGCCGCAACGCGCATGGGTTAACATCTAGTTAGTACTAATAAGAAATGGTTTCAACTTTCAATCAATGTATAACATGGTTGATTTACCAATACTTTAACGAACCGAACTAATACCAACCGAAACAAAATTCAGACAACATAACACATTAATAAAAAAAATATTTTTTCTATATTTAAATATGAAGCGGTAGATGGATTATACATTAGTCTAGGGTTGATATATACAAAAAAAAAAAAACAAGCGTCCGCAGTCCGCAAACATTCCTCCATCTTCGAGGTACCGTTTACATCTCCCTATCAAATATCAAGTTACGATTTATATTATTATTATTATTATTATTATTATTATTATTATTATTATTATTCATTAATCTTTTATGTGTTTGTAATTGTCCGTCTTCTTGTTACCTATTTGATCCTTGTTGTTCTCTAGGGCTCAGATTTATCCAATACTTTTCTGAAATAGTATAATATTTGAGGCAAATTAGGTTAAACATAACTTTATGTATCTTATTTGAATAAATTTTGATCTTGTAGCGTGCTTCAGGTATCGGTTCTGTATCTTCTATGAATGATTTTCCCGAAGCCTAGGTGCTTTAAAAAGAAGGGCTTTTTTAAGCTAGGCGCGTAGTCTAAAGTATCATTATTAAGGGTTTTAGACAAGTTGTAGCCTTGTTTAGGTTTTTAGGGCTAGTTTAGGCTGTTTTAGGTTGATTCCGGCCTTATATCGGGGTTCTTAACCCGTTTTTGCCAGAATTTGGCCAGAAAATGCCCTGAAGTAGCGCCTGACAGCTCGCCTGTCAGGGCACAGTGCATTTGGTGCGTTGGGCTGCGCCTGAGTGCCTTGGGGACTTTTGACAACATCAGTTGAGCTATAGAGTCTATGTTAGCATTTTTTACTGTTTTTCTGATCTATTTTGAGACACGAAAGAAATTCGTTATGCTGTATTCTTGAGGGAGTTCATTGTGTTTTACTTGGTTTTAAAAAGAGCAAGGTTTACAACCAAATAAGCTTTCACGTAGTATACTAGTATGTACAACCAAATGCTGCGTCTCTCTCTCTCAATCCTTTTACATATCAACAATTTAATCAAGTAAATCATCAATTATATTTTCATTCTTTTGGCCCGTTTTAGATGACACCCTTTTGATGTCCTGCAGAGTGCAGATCATATATTTTACAATTTTGACCCACATTTACATGAAGCAAGCACCGCCTCAAGGCCCTGAGGTGTTTCTTCTGATTGCCTCGATTTTTAAAATCAAGGAGTTTTCTAGTTTATTTGAATGGGCCTTTTATTTTCGACTCAACTTTCATTCATGGATCTTATGTATTAGCTAAGTTTGCCATTGCTAAGTTATTTTTGATATCATATGGTAGATGTTGCACTTTTGGAATATGTTAAACCCTTACTGTTTTGGTTTGTTTTTGTTATTTCGTTCTGCAAATAAACATTGAACTATTGGCAATTTGGCACCTTCTCTTGCGTCATCTAATACGTTCAGCACTTCAGCATTTAAATCACAATGAGTGGCAATTGGCTCCTCTTACATAACTAATCATGTCGTTAGAAACTCTAATATACAATGTATGTTTTTTATGTCGTGCAAAATCATTTTTTTTTGGTTTTGTTTCAGGCTTTTGATTAGCATTATTGGATTTGAATTTCCACCACTTTTCTGCCATGGGAGATGCAGAGAACACACTTCCACCTTCCAAGAAAAGGGCTGCAGGAAGGGAGTTATCTAGAGATAACCCTGGTCTTGATGACGAAGAAGATTTTAATGATCAAGAAGCAGGTACATTCAAGAAAGCTAGTGAAGAGGTTTTGGCCAATAGAAGAATTGTGAAAGTTCGTCGAAATCACACAATTAACATATTTAACTATATATCAAACTTCATCTTCTTCCCCAAATCCTACCAAGAACCCTAACCCTAGAACAAAATCCAATTAACCCGATCAAGACACTATTAACGATCTGTAATAAAGGGGTTTTGTTCGAAATCAACTAATAAACAAAACGGCAATGAGAAACAAGACTCACAAGTATGATTCGCATAAGAAAAAGAGGGGCGATGTCCGAACTTCAACCGAACAATTAAAAGGCCTTCAGAGCAATTTTTGAGACGTTTTCAAGTGGGTTTCAATTGTGGAGATGCCGAGTATAAGTGTAACACCCCAACCGATGGCGGAATCATCGAGGTGCCACGTAGTGACGATTGTTCAAAAGCTCATGGTACTAAAATGTAAATATATGATTATTGAATTTTGTTTTACAACATGTGAAATTAAATACAAGACAACAAGATAAAGATAGTTGATTGATTTAATCTAAGTCCAAAGTCCTATGTGAAGCGTCAAGCAGCTTATCCTGAAACATGCACGAAAATAATTTTGTCAACATATGATGTTGGTGAGTACTACTTAGCTTTGTACATATAATATAAGTTTGAAAAGGTAGTACAATTCATGTGTCTAGCATCACTAAGGCATTATGTAAACACGCAAGTAACCAAACAAGACAAAGATCATATGTAAAGTTGTACAATGAAATTGATAATGAGCACCTCAACACGCGTGAGTCTAAAAGAGCACCATAACACAAAGTTATGTCTAAATGAGCACCGTAACATAAGTTACGTCTGAGTGTAAAGAGCACCATAACATAAGTTATGTCTAAATGTATGATTTTGTATGTAAGCTGCGTTCATGTTCATGTTCAAGCATAAGCACAAAGATAAACAAGACACGTATATGAATTGTAAATGAATAAAATGTATGTGTAAATGAATACGAAAGTTTTGTATACTTGTGCATGAATCACCCCAAAAGTTGTAAAAACGGAAAAAGGGGATAAGTAATACTCACCTTTAGCAAGGTGGTAAGTCTTGTGTAATTGACTAAGTGTAATCCAACGTTTGTCGAGTATCACCCTATGTATAAGGTAACAAATAAGTCTAAGTCTATCTAGTCTATAAGTATTTTCTAGGGCTTCGAATTGGGGATAAGTATTTATTTGATTAATAGTCAAATTGTTTATTAAATATAAATAAATGAATAAAAGTCTTTTTGTAAATTTTAAGTTAAATATGGTCACAAAATAAAGTTTTTAGTATGAAAATAATTTTCATAAAATTATTTTATTGAAAATAGAATATTTAATCTATTTATTTCAAATTGTCAAAATATGACTTTAATATCTAAAAATATTAAAATTAAAGAATTATTGAATTAAAAATTGTATTTCTGTTCCAAATGAAAAGAAATAATTTATGTAAAATTTTGGTACAAAAGTATTTAAAAATGAATTTATTATGAATTATTTATGATTAAAAATAACAAAAATTAATTAAAAATATGAAATGCACGGTTTTTCTGAATTAAAAATAAATTCTGAAATGTATATTGTTATACAAGTTTAGTATAATTTTTGTGGAATTTTATAAAATCGTTTAGATATTTTTATTGAATTTTATAATTTTAAATGAATAAATTTGTAATATTTATAATATATATTAAATAAATTATTTTTGAAAAACTAAAAATTGGACAGCAAAGTTTATCATTGAAATAACATAAAATAAATTTTGTAGAATTTATAAAATAGTTTTAGTATTTTAAAACGATTTTCAAAAGAATAAAGGTAATATAAGTGTAAAGGATAACACAAAAAAATAAAAATAAAATAAAAGGTTGTTTATGGTAGGGGTCGAACCTGGGTCAGACCCGGTTCAATGTATTTAGCCAAACACCCCAACCAACTGGTCTGTACCTTAGATTTGTAAATGTTCCAGTTTTGAAAATATTTATCACATGCGTGAATTGGTCATCTTCCCCAATTTGAATGATAATTAAGAACCCTAGTTTCTTGAATCGAATCAATTAACGGTCAATAGCCTCAGTAATGTTAGGGCTATTGATCGATTGATCATGAATAATAAAACCCATAAAAAAAATAAACAACTTACAAACACTAATTCGTGTATGATGCTCGGTCAAACAAAAAGTCAACGGGTCTTGAAATCGTGAATTAAAGCTTGGACAGAAAGATTTGAGAGAAGGGAAATGATTTTTTTTTGGCACATTTAGTTGGTTGTGGATACCTCAATTTATACTATGTGGCTCGGGTTGGTGAAATGGAAGGTTTTGAAGTCTTGACTAAAGTCGGTCAAAACCGAGTCAAGGATGATTAATTCAAGCTGAAATCATGGATTATATTTATGAGGGTATGTTAGTCGGTCAAAGGGAGTTAAAATTCTACCAAAAACAAGGCTCGTAATTGTGGAAAGTACTGGGTGTTGACCACAGTCTTCGGGTCGGGTCTGGGTTCCGAAAAAAAAAGACAAGGTTTTTGGGTTATGGTTAGGCTTTAGTGTTTTGGGTATAAGTTTGGTTATGGTTTAGAGGTGGTAAAATATAATGACTAACTTTATTATTATTATTATTATTATTATGAGGATAAAATGTGGCGTACAAGATAGGAGGTGCGAAATAAAAAAAATGTATATATATATATATATATATAATAATAATAATAGTGATAAAAGTGACGGATGTCACAATAAGGATTCTATAACCAATTTATAGTATGGTCTACGAATCTGCAAGTCTTAATGCTCCGATCGGTTACAAAAAAATGACTCGCTTAATCACAATCAAACGCGTTTAAATGCCCGAATTAATCATTGGAACCGTTAAAGATCAAAGGAGAAACGTAAAGGGTACAAATTAAAGCGTTAAAGAGCATTAATTTGTGAGAAACAGATCGCCGGAGGGTCACCGGTGTCACACCCTCAAATTTCCACGTGCGGGGTTTTACCGCGAGGCGCGTGACACACCAGGATCCAAGTCAACGGTCACAATAAACAACACTATATGATACGTAAAAATGACATAATCAAACCATTAAGTTTTTCATAAATGATCCAACGCTGCGGAAGCGCAAAACTTCATTACAACATGAAATCAAAAGTACGAAAGTCTGAAAATACTAAATGAGATGCACATGAATCCTAGACGCCGTGAGACTCCGTGCGCCTATCGACAGCTGCTACCTTAGTGACCTGAGACAAACATGCTAAAAACGTCAGCAAATAATGCCGGTGAGTTCACAGGTTTTTAAGTAAAACGTTTCACGAACTTTTGAAAGACCATCATGGTACTACCGACCGATGAAAACACTCGTTAAATGTTTGAACTCCATAACGAACCTCCCAAACGAACTATCGCCCACCGCAATTAACGAACTACCATCCCATGGTCAACGAACTACTTTATCATAGCCAACGAACTACCATCCCATGGTCAACGAACTACTATAACATAGCTAACGAACTACCACATAAAGGCTAACGAACTACCGCACCACGGCTAACGAACTGCCACAACATAGGCCATATAATACAGAACATAAATGAATACCTTGAACCCAAATGAACACTCCCAAAACGTAGTGAATACATGAGTACCCAAAAACATAGTTGTCACGCCTTTTAGGAAAACACATTTGACACACGTTTAAAGAACACAACATGTTTTCTCCCCCGAAATTGTAAAACCAGTAAAAGAGTGGGGCCGTGAAACTCACCTTAGAGTGCGTCTTCTAATAACTAGAATTCCAACACGTGTATGATAATCCCAACTAATGGCAACCTATCAATGGGTTTACGTAAGTGTGATGACTATTAACCCGAAGGCTAACTAGTCCCCGATCGTCCAGATCTTGACTACGTGTGTTAAAAAGTGTGTTTAAACGTTAACCGGACATCCCGGACCGACCCGACATCCCGTTGGTGACCCATTTCATCAATTAATCATGCACATAAGTTTAACACATAAGTTTCAAGCATAAAACACTTAGTTTACATCAAAAATCTCATTTTAGAATTCGTAGGGTCGAATGTAGCTTTAAGTGGTCGAATGAGGCTTTAAACGGTCGAATGTGGCTACCTTCGCCCCTTTTCTCCCTCCTTCGCCCATTTGTAATACGTTCGACCATTTAGTAACCAGGTTCGACCCTGGAGTCCCTCCTTCGCACCATCGACCGGTCGAAGGAGGCCAGGTTCGCCCCTGTTGTGCAATTTTCCCTAAAAACGCTTCAAACACATTCAAAACGACTCGAAACATCATCAAACACAGCAGTCAAGCATGGATAACTTATCCCTACAAAACCCTACCGATTTTACACCAAAATCTAGTCGTTTTGCAAGTTTCCCAAAATAGTAAATTATGGAGATGTCACATCATCATGCATGCAATCTTTACCCAATTAGAAAACTTTATGAAATCAATCAATAATCAACTTAATATACTCAGATTACCATAAACAATAAATCCCCCAATCATATCCTAATCACTATCATCATGAACAAACCCTAGATCTAACCCAAAATCCCCAAAATGGATAAAACATCATCAATAATCAATTGTAACCTATCTCAATCATAAAACATCATCAATAACAGTCCTAAATCATTGTTATAACATCTATACAGCAGTCAATCATCAAACAATACATAACATCACATAAAACACCATTAACACATGTTAGTTTGTATGAAAACTCATTGTTTATGAATAGGTTTTCTTTAGAAAGACATTAGGAAGGTTTTTATCCATTAAAACATGTTTGTATCAGATCTGGACTCTTGGGGTTTAATAAAAACGAATTGAAATGCTTTAAAAATGATTTAGAATGAAGAACACACCTTTGATCTTTGTGTAGAAGATGTTTGTAGGTTAGATTATAGAAAACAAGGGCAAAAACTCCTTCCCCAATGTTTAAAGTTGCTAGAGAGTGTTTTGAGACGGTTAGGGTTTGTGAAATGGTGAAAAATGACAAAGTGTGGTATTTATACTATGTCCACATTCGCCCCTTTTCAATGGGCGAATGAGCCCTCCTTCGACCCTTCTCAGGGTCGAATGAGTCCTTCTGTGGTCGAAGGAAATACTTTCCATCCCAGTTCCCAGGTTCGCCCCTTTACAAGGGTCGAACCAAAGCAATTTGTCTCCTTCGACCCTTCGAAGTGGTCGAACCAGAGCCCCTTTTTAACTAGTTTTCCAGTTTGTCGTGTTTAACGCATTCTAACACATCTTAACACATGAGCATGCAACCTTAGTCTATGTTTATCATATTTAAGCATGTATAATTGTCTACACATCATTTAAACACACCTATGTATATAATCCACCACACGACCCATAATCTTCATACATACTCAATCGGTTTATGTAATTCACCAACAACGGGACTCGTATCGTGTGTGTGTGTGACTAACCCAATGATCTCCCGAATCATTGTACCTTGGACAATACGGACTGTGTTCCGACTCTACTGACCCTGTCAAGTATGTTAAATAAACGTTTTTCGCTAAGGTAGACTTATGTGTTCGTAAAGTGTTGACCCAAACATGCCGGGTGTCACAACCGGCGGCGACCTCCTTTGACCGGAAACGAGATGGAAAAGAAAGGGACTGTTTTGTTTTTTTTTTTTTAAACTTTCATTATTGGCAAGTCTAGTCCCTGAAGTTAATTTTTAATGTTATAGTTAGTTTTATCCTTTATAAATTTTAACCCAAGTTTAACCAAGTTAACCAAAATATGACAAAACTTTATAAGACTTAACTCTTAATTAATTTTTTTTTTAAACTTTATATAGTAAGCTTATTATAAATATATTGGGTGTTCTCCACAACCTTCGGTAAACTTTATTCGTTTAAACTTAAAAAAAAAAATCAAATTCAAATAGCGTAAGGTACAAGGGTTAGAATTTGCAACTTGGTAAAGATGGGGGTTACGGGTGTCACAATTTGTGTTTGTTTGTGTTCGTTTTTTTCCGACACATAAATTTAGCAAATAAATACAAACGAACTTGAACAAAAATCTTGTTTGGTAAGTGTTCATGAATAGTTCGTGAACATGTTATTTCCTTAACAAACGAACACGAACAAAAAATCTCGTTTGGTAAGCGTTCGTGAACCGTTCCCGAACACGTTAATTCCTTAACAAACAAACACGAACAAGGCCTTGTTCGTGTTCGTTTGGTTCGTTTATAGCCCTAGAGCCAGGATATAATTTAGTTGTTAAGAGGCTCGATGACGATATTAACATGTATTAGTTTCCATAAGTTGTGAACACATGTCATTAGATGTTAACATATGATAATTTTTGTGATCCACATACGTGTGTTAGTGAGGAGTTATCATGTCTTAGTGGGTGGTAACCTCATAAAACACTTTGTGATTATTCGGGTTTGGGTGGATTGTGTAACTTTCCACTTGGGGCATTGTCACGTGTGTTGTTATTTTGTACAAGTGTGGTAATCGGACATCCGGTTGCTCTCTGTTGAGCGTGTGATTGGCTTGACTGTTCAACGCCAATTGTTTTGTATAGTCCGGGTGTTGTATGCATAAACAGGTAATCTATCGAGTTCCCTCAATAACTCATGCTTTACCAGACTGGGGGGGGGGGGGGGGGTTATAGCGTGTGCAAAATACCTAATTATGCACATGAAATGACAATGACAAGTAAAATGTGTACAGATGTTGACCTGGATCGTTGACGGGTGTCGCAGATGTGTCTCAGTTTGTTTCAGAAGTTCGGTGAAGATGGTTTAGCGAGGTTGAGGGATAAGCTAGAACTTTTGTAAAAAAAATGGCTCAAAAGAAGCTGGGACTTTTGTTACACGAAGATGTAACTTTTGTAGGAAAAAAAAAAACAATACATCTTGCTATAAGCAAGAAAGTTGGAAAGTAAAAAAAAAACATTACACTACCTTTTTACACTACCTTTTGTAAATCTGTATAATCAACTTCAAAAAACTATCAAACGACCACTTTGACGAGTATAATTTTATCTACGTTTTGATATTTTTTTCCCGAAATCCTTCAGTTTGTTGTAATATATAATTAATCGAAACAAAAACGTACAAGTTTTCAAACCGAGAACAATTCGATTTAGCGCGCCACAACGCACGCTTATATAAAACACGATTATCAGATTGCCCCGCCGCAACACGCAGGAGTTAACATCTAGTTAGTACTAATAAGAAATGGTTTCAACTTTCAATCAATGTATCACATGGTTGATTTACCGATACTTTAATGAACCGAACTAATACCAACCGAAACGAA
Organism: Ambrosia trifida; assembly: GCA_028751855.1. NCBI lineage: Eukaryota > Viridiplantae > Streptophyta > Magnoliopsida > Asterales > Asteraceae > Ambrosia > Ambrosia trifida. The sequence continues at coordinate 55,321,367 of CM054123.1, read as the reverse complement.
ATTCAGACAACATAACACAAAAGAAAATATATTTTTTCTATATTTAAATAAGACTATGATATGAAGCGGTAGATGGATGATTCATTAGTCTAGGGTTGATATATACAAAAAAAAAAAAAAAAAAACAAGCGTCCGCAGTCCGCAAACATTCCTCCATCTTCGAGGTACCGTTTACATCTTCTTCTATGTTATCAAATATCAAGTTACGATTTATATTATTATTATTATTATTATTATTATTCATTTAACATTTTATGTGTTTGTAATTTTCCGTCATATTGTTACAAATTCGATCCTTGTTGCTCTCTAGGGCTCAGATTTATCCAATACTTTTCTGAAATATTATAATATTTTAGGAAAATTAGGTTAAACATAACTTTATGTATCTTATTTGAATAAATTCTGATCTTGTAGCGTGCTTCAGGTGTTGGTTCTGTATCTTCTATGAATAATTTTTCCGAAGCCTAGGTGCTTTAAAAGCGATGGATTTTTTAAGCTAGGCGCGTAGTCTAAAGTATCATTATTAAGGGTTTTAGACAAGTTGTAGCCTTGTTTAGGTTTTTAGGGCTAGTGTAGGCTGTTTTAGGTTGATTCCGGCCTTATATCGGGGTTTTTAACCCGTTTTGCCAGAATTTGGCTAGAAAATGCCCTGAAAAAGCACCTGAAAGCTCGCCTGTCAGGGCGCAGTGTGCGTTGGCCAGCGCCTGAGTGCGTATGGGACTTTTGACGACATCGGTTGAGCTATAGAGTCTCTGTTACCATTTTTTACTGTTTTTCCGATCTATTTTGAGACACGAAAGAAATTCCTTTTATGCTGTATTCTTGAGGGAGTTCATTGTGTTTTACAACCAAATAAGCTTTCACATAGTATGTTAGTATGTACAACCAAATGCTGTATCTCTCTCTCATCTCTTTTACATATCAACAATTTAATCAAGTAAATCATCAATAATATTTTCATTTCATTCTTTTGGTCCGTTTTAGATGTCACCCTTTTGATGTCCTGCAGAGTGCAGATCATATATTTTACAATTTTGACCCACATTTACATGAAGCAAGCACCGCCTCAAGGCCCTGAGGTGTTTCTTCTGATTGCCTCGATTTTTAAAATCAAGGAGTTTTCTAGTTTATTTGAATGGCCTTTTAGTTTCGACTCAACTTTCACTCATGGATCTTATGTATTAGCTAAGATTTGCCATTGCTATTTTTGATATCATATAGTAGATGTTGCACTTTTGGAATATGTTAAACCCTTACTGTTTTGGTTTGTTTTTGTTATTTTGTTATGCAAATAAACATTGAACTATTGGCAATTTGGCACCCTCTCTTGCGTCATCTAATACGTTCAGTACTTAAGCATTTAAATCACAATGAGTGGCAATTGGCTCCTCTTACATAACTAATCATGTCGTTAGAAACTCTAATATACAATGTGTGTTTTTTTATGTCGTGCAAAATCATTTTTTTTTGGTTTTGTTTCAGGCTTTTGATTAGCATTATTGGATTTGAATTTCCATCACTTTTCTGCCATGGGAGATGCAGACAACACACTTCCACCTTCCAAGAAAAGGGCTGCTGGAAGGGAGTTATCTAGAGATAACCCTGGTCTTGATGACGAAGAAGATTTCAATGATCAAGAGGCAGGTACATTTAAGAAAGCTAGTGAAGAGGTTTTGGCCAATAGAAGAATTGTGAAAGTTCGTCGAAATCGAACATCATCTACCCCAGCTGCACCTTCATCCAACCCTTTTGCGTCAATTCAGTTGGTACCTCCGACGAATTCTACTTCTACCCCAGCTGCTGCACCGTCATCCAACCCTTTTGCATCAATTCAGCTGGTACCTCCTACAAATGCTACTTCTACGCCTGTGGCAGTTACAAATGTTCAAGAATCTCATGATAATGATAAAAAGGAAACGGTAAAGGAAGACGATGGCGGTAGTCAAGAAGCTGAAAGCAAAGCTGATGAGGTGGAAAACAATGAAGTTGTCAGCGAGGAAAAGAAAGAGGCTGAATGTGAAGCCAAAAAAACTGAAAGCAACGATGTTCAGAATGATGAACAAAAGAACGCTGAGGTGGAAAAGCGTGAAGTTGTCAGCGAGGCGAAGAAACTTGAATCAGCTGATGTGGAGTCAACTAAAGAAGAAGCTGAATGTGAAGTCCAAAAAACTGAAAGCAAAGATGTTGAGATTGATGAAGAAAAGAACACTGAAAAAGCTGCTACGGTTAGCTCGTTTCAACAGCTTTCAAGTAGCCAAAATGCTTTTACTGGAATTGTCGGGACAGGATTTTCAAGTTCAAGTTTTTCGTTTGGGCCAATCACAAAAGGTGACCAACCAAGTTTCCCATCTTTCAGTTTTGGTACCAATGGGAGCTCGTCTTTGTTTGGGTCTGTTTCTGATAAAACTGAAGGGAGCAGTATACCTTCTATAAAACAAGTTGAAGTGGAGACAGGCGAAGAGAATGAAAAGGCTGTTTTCACCGCAGATTCTGTGCTATTTGAGTTTATTGATGGTGGGTGGAAAGAGCGCGGTAAAGGAGAATTAAAAGTCAACGTTTCAACAACTGGAAATGAAAAAGGTAGACTTGTGATGAGGGCTAAAGGCAATTACAGATTAATATTAAATGCTAGTCTTTTTCCTGACATGAAACTGACAAATATGGACAAAAAAGGGATTACATTTGCTTGTTTGAATAGCGCCAGCGAAGGAAAAGACAGTCTCTCAACTTTTGCTTTGAAGTTTAAAGATCCTGCTATCGTTGACGAGTTTCGTGCAGTTGTTACACAACACAAAGGCGTTAATACAAATGCGAATGCTGCTGCTCCATCATTGAAGACCCCAGAAAATTCTCCTAAAGCATCAGATGAATAGGGGTAAATCGGGTAACCATTGTATGCAGAGGTATACTTCGTCTCCACCATTGAAAGTCAAATTGATGAATTGGATCTTTCTGGTCAACGGGTCATCTCTTATCGTGTAGTCGAGTTTGTCCTTTTCTTTTATCTACTTTTTTGTTAACGTAAACCTTATATCTTGTTGAGTTTGTTGTCATCGGGCTTTTTGTGGAGAATAGTACTGTTTTGGGTCAAATTGCAGACAAAACCCAAAATTTGGAGTCGGTTTAAATGATAAGTATGTTTGTGATGGATGGTCATTTCAGGTTTTGATGATTTGTTTGCCTGGGCTGTTTAGGGATTGCTATATCTTAAGACCCTCTAGCGGTTTTGGTAACGGATCAAAAACTCAAAATTGCTAATCTTTTGTGTGCTTTTTATCTATAAAAATTGAATCTTCCGCAAGTTTTCGGTGTGTTAAAAATTATTACAAAAACATGTTATTTTTAGTAATAACATGGTTTTTATTATATAATGATTTAGGAGGTTTTATGTATTATATATACATACTGCCGCAATTGTACCCGCGTGATACTTTTTTTTATAGCTGATCCTATTTTTTTTACCAATGTAACCATCCGTTTCGACCTTTGTTTCCAAGGATGGTTGCATACCCGTATCTGTGGTGACATTATTCACTGTTTATGCTAACAGGAGTGTTTATAGTTTCTAAATGTTTCCTTCATGGTTGGCTCATGTGCTACGGTTATTAAGAGTCATGGGATATGGTGATGTTAGGTTCTTAATGTAATCACTGGATCCAGTGGCGGATCTAGGCCACAAAATCAGTAGTAACGTTTTTCATTTTTTTCATTTTAATAGCAACGTTTTCCAAATTTCGTAAAAAAAAAACAAATTTTCCACTACGCGCGCGAAGTTGAGCCGCAATGTCCGCAACCCCTTCTCTTTAATTATGTCCGCCCCTAACTGGATCTTTTCCAACACAAACTCAGTCGCATGTTATGGTCGAGATGTGCACTGGGTCAAAACTAGATTGGACCTAACTGGTGATGGGAAAATGGGGACCGGAAGTAGTCGGTTGGTATAGGTCATGGTTTAACTGGTTTATAATTTAAATTGTGTGTTATTTTGTATTTCTTAATAAAATAAGGTTTTCGCAATTTCTATTTTTTAAATAACAGGTTCGCACGCACCTTTAAAACACTTTAATAGACTTCTAGTGAGGTTTAATCACCCAACCTCTGCTTATCAACTTGACACCGCTAGGCGAAAGATATGTTTCACTCAATAATTCAACGTATTAGTGAACTTTTAAAGAATTAACCAAAAAGATAAATTTTAATTTAATGGCTCTCATCAATTATCCGTTAGTGGTTTCACAATCCTTCAGTGCTTTCAACGTCTGTTGAGTGTTCATCCGCTGTTTCTCTTCAACGTCTTTTTTGTCCAACAGACCTTTTGGTACGCCTGTTGAGTTGCTTTGTACAGTGGTCATCTGTTCCAATAATCCTTCAGTGCTTTGAACATCTTTGCAATGCTTTCAATATCTGCTGAGCCCTCATCATCTGTTTGTCTTAAACGTCTGTTCAGTCCAACAGAACTTTGATACAACCTTTTTTTACAACACATCTTGATCATTGTAAAGTTTGTTTACCTTCTTTATAATTGGGGCTAATTGTCTTAGAAAATTCTATAGACTACTCGTGTTTTCACACAGGATTACACCTAGTAAGTGTATATAGTAAGTGTTATATATACCTAAATAAAATAATTAATAGATAATAAAAGCGCTTAGTCTGAGTCAAACTCGAGTTTGAAAAACTACCTACAAGCAGAGCTTGAGTTCTGTTAAGTTAAACTAGCCAAGCTTCGCTAACTTTTTATGCCTTTAGCTTTAAACCTATTATAACTTTCCTAAGACGAGCTTAAACTTGAACCTAAATCAAGAAGACACATTAACTATGTTGGTGATTGGTACCTTGGCCCAACACCGTTAAGTTAGAGCTTAAGCTCGGCTCGATTCAAAACTCTACTTGTTTTCAGTTTATATTAACTTAGGTTGTTAGTTGAGTTTGTGGTTGAAAAACAAAGACAAAGTTGGAATCCTACAGATTCCAATCCGTGGGTTAAGTGGATTTCTCACATGCTGTCATATTGTGTCATTCACAAGCATCAGTCAATGCAAGTTCACGGGTCAAGTAAAGACAATACACACATACTATTATGTATTTGTTTTCCACAGTTTATGCTGAGATCCAAAATATGGTCTTGTTTACTCAAACTTGATGGTCATTTAATAAGCGGAATATTATTATTTTTTGAACGGCCAACCAAATATTACCTGAACTGCTGCTAGTGGGTGAGCACTAGACAAATGGTTGCCCATTAGCCAGCCCAAGTCCACCAAGCCACTAATTCGGGGAAAAACCCGCTGCCCGAAGACCCACTGCGGTAAAACCCATCTGGATCGGATTCGAACTTGAGACCAAATGATCTCAAGCTCTTATCTTCATTTCTTCATACCACTCCACCAAATGGTCGGTGGTATAAGCGGAATATTATTTAAAAAAAAAAAGTAAGGGTGCAATTGTGCATTTGTCAAGAAAACAAGATCAAACTAATCGTATTAAATAGGTCAATCTAACAACGTTTCAATTCAATCGGGTCTCCAAATTCAAAACAATACAACAATAATGACTTTTACAATGGTTTGGATGTGTTTTCATGAACGATCAACACAACCAAGAACAAAACAATACAGTTATGCAACAAGAAATCGACTTGAACGATTGGTGTGTCGAGTTAAGGTGAGATAGACGAGTAGCTCTTAGTACACTTGTTTGAACATGACCCAACACAGCTCTCTACATTCTTTCCATCTGTAGACAAAAGTGTCATAACAAACCAGATATTTATAAACTTCGCACATCTAAACAATTTCAAACTTTCATATGTATGTATGTATGTATGGGTCTTGAATGGGTTGTGTTTGTTGATTAACGTTTTGAACCCGACATGAACCCAAAAGTTTGATACGAACCCAAACACACCCTGAAAATTGTGTCGGACACATTAACCAAACCGGACACAAATTTTCAGGGGTTGACACTAACACAACCGATTTAACATTGTCCAACCATTTAACGTATTCTCTTTCTTTATAAACTACTCTAATGGGTTCGTGTCAGGTCCAAACTATTAATTAGGAAACAAAACCGATTTTACACCAAATAAAAAAAAAAAAACTAATGGTTTGAACCTGACACGAACCCAAAAGTTTGATACGAACCCGAACATGACACAATGCACCCCGAAAAGTGTGTTAAACATAATAATCAAACTTGACACAAGTTTTTGTGGGTTGACACCAACCCGACCGATTTAAAACTTTTTTTTGCATATTAATAGTGTAGATGACAAAAAAAAATGCAAATGTATATATTAAATAGTTACTTTTAACTATAAGATTTAATTCTCATTTCAATTTATCTTTTAATTTTTGGTATAAAAATAGGCAATAAGTTTAATCAATGAAATAAAATATATTTTCACTAAAAACCAATACAAATAAACGGGTCAACCTGCAAACGTACAAGGTTGACCCTAACACACGACCTGTTTAGCTAAATGTGTTTGCGAGTTCGACTCAAACCCATGAAGTTCATGTTAGGTTCATGTCATCTCAGAAATTTACACCCGTATGTACGAACTAATGATTACATGTATGATATGTGCTTACCAGGGTTGTGTGCTTTGCTAATATTAGAACAAAGGGAAGTGGCACAACCAAGCTTGCAGTAGCCAAGGTTCTGAGTATGTGGATCAAGAGCCATGGTTGTACTTGTACCAGGAAGAGATGGAAAGATGCATTCTTTGAGGCATTGAGTGGTGCAGGTGCATAGACTTTTGTTTGGTTCAATCATGCAGAAAATGAAGCATTTGGCATAGCAATCCCTGAATGAATTCACATCACCACTACACCTACTCACTACTACACACATCACCACCACAAGCTTCAATATCCCCTTCATATCCATTGTTGTTTTCTTTATCAAACACAAAGGTATGGGTTTTATTCTCTTGAACTCACATGTTGTATTTATATATGTTATATGTATATGGGTATGTATGGATGTGTGTGCATCCCATTATTCTAAAAGATACTTTTTTATCTCATGTATTTTTTTAATGAAAAAGTTGTAGTACATTAAAAACATTCTTTAATGTTTAGAGTTTTGTCTATAAGAAATATTTTATAAATGGCTGAACCGGCTATCTTATTGGTTCACTGTTTGGAATGTTTAAAAAATCGGATTACGTTGTAAATAAATTAGAATTTAAAATCATATATATAATTAACTTGAGAGAAAATATGAAACTACTCTATTTGTTGATTGGGTTTATAATGCTAACAAAACATGAAGTCGACCACAATAAATATATGGAGGTTGACATAGTGAATGATTCGGTAAATAAGATTTTCAAAGACAATTTAAAAAAAAGGTCCAACCAACAATACGGTTCGCTTGTTCAACCGGTTTAACCAATAACTGACTTGCCAAATGAAGGTGGTTCAAGTCTTCAAGAGTGCTCAGGTGAACTGGTTATATAGACAATAGCCGGTCCGAACGACTATAGTTTTTCTCCAGAGAATAATGTTTTTTATTCGATCATGGTAAGTGAAGAGGCATAAAGCATCAGCTCCGAGACTCACCAAAGAAACGCGGCTCCACTGAAGAGGCCGCGGCTCAAAAGTACTTCAAAGACTCCGTATGCCAAGTACAAAATAAGGCCGGAAGTCAAAAGCACCGAGGGCAAGTACAACTAGTCTGAACGATAGTACAACATTTTCAACTAGTATAAATACCCCCTCATAAGTACGGGTGACACACGTGTTCACACACTCTGAATCTCTTTCTCTCACTAAATAAATACTTATCCTAGTGTCGGAGGGTGGTCACAGAGAGGCCCTCCAACCTTCCATGTGGCGAGCCTAACAATTTGCTCATTTTGCAGGTTTTATTCTAGAGATCTAATCAAGTTACTCGTCACTTTCTTAGCTAATAGGTAAGTAATAACTTTTGGATCTTCGGTAAGTATAAGACAATTTAAGTGTTTATTATCTATCTATCTATATATATAAAAGAATTGAACATTGCTGACGTGGCGTGCAATGGTGCTTTCAATCTCTCCATGAAACTGCCACGTGGCATCATAAATCATAATTGAAAGATTTTAGTGTTTTTGAATTATTTCCTTTTTTAATTAAAAAAAGATAAACATAAAACCTTAAATTTATTTCTCTATCTCTCAATTCTCAATTACTAAAATTAAATTGAGTTATTTTAGGAAAAAAGAATTTAAAAACAAATTTAAATTTTTCTCTCTTATGTTTCCTCCCATAATTTGTAAACGTTAATATTTTTTTATATTCGAGATTTTTTAAATAAAAAAGTTACACCAAATTAACGAGCGTTTTATTATCTTTCCAACGAGTACCATAGTGCTAGGGATGAGCTCGGGACGGTATCGGTACCGAACCGATACCGATCCCGACAATACCGATACCGAAAAGTACAAAACATCAATACCGATACCGATTATACCGGTACGGTATCGGTATCGGTTCGGTATCGGTACGGTACCGGTGTGGTATCGGTATTTTACCTTAAAATACCGATACAATACCGATCCCGTACCGATACCAAAAATACCGAAACCGAAAACCTCTAAATGTGGGTACCAATACCGATACCGAACACCCTCGGTTCGGTACGGGATCGGTATTTTTTCGGTTCGGGATCGGTTTTCGGGACCGTATGCCCATCCCTACATAGTGCTATATAAAAAACGGAGAAAAAAACGACTATTTTTGTGGGGTTTTGTTCATACAGGAAAAAAAACACAAAGTGTTCAGGTTATTCATTAATCATGTTTTTTCTTTTAAACTAGGTTCTTATCTACGATGTTGAAATTCGGCCCAAGCGCCATGCTTTCATTGGAATTTTACTCTTCTAAAGATGCATAGGTATACTTCATCAAGAGAAGCTAGGAGAAAGAATCGCGCAACACTGCAACACATGGCGTCACCTTATAGCAAAGTTATTTTTTATTTATTTAATTACAAGAGTAATAATTATTACTATTAGTATTAGTATTATTAGAATTATTATATTTTTCAACCCCGGGACACTCCCGGGATAAAAGCTAGTTGTTAAATAAAATGATATTATGTCTATATAATAATTGATTAAAAAAGATAACAAGAATAGTTAAATAAAACTAACATGCTCAAAAAATTTTACTAAAGGTCACGGGTGAACTAAGCGACAATTAGTTTAACAGACTTTTAGTAAACTAGGATTTGTTTATATTTTTTGTCTTATTTTGAGACTTCTTGTAAAGTTTAATTAAAAAGGTATTAAATACTCTCATATGATATAACCTGTTCACACTAAATTTTGGCCACACTGAACTAATTGATAATGAAATCTCATGTTTTTATAACTGGATTGATCATTATAGTGGTTGTTTTACCTGAAAAGCCTGTGTTTTTATAATCAGATTGATCATCTAACTGGTTGTTTTATCAGGTCTGGCCGTTTCAAACAATCAGATAACGTCATTAGCCAGCTTCTTCCAAGCTTGTAAAGGATAACAATGTTAGCATAAAAAAAATGCAAAAGGTAGTAAACAATGTTATCTTTCAAGCTAGCAAGTTGGGGAATCAGATTTTGGGTCAGTCAAACTCATAATCCTTGATCTTTGGGTGAACAGATGCATCAACTTATAAGGTTGAGGTACACAAACGACCCATCATCAATAATAAATCTCGGGAACACCCACTTATTAGTATCATTAATGGGTCCCCCGAAGGGAACCTTAACCCCTTCAACGAACCGCATTCGTGTTCCCTACGCAACTTTCATCAAATCCCAAGCCGAATGAGTTCCACCCTTTCTGTCAAAAATAAAACATTTCCCATTTTCAACATCACCAAGAACACCTCGTGCCCTCCTCAGATAGTTTTTTAGTAAAGTTTCCTCACGTGTAAGAGGGCGGTGTAAAACCACCCTCTGGAACAGAAACAATGGCTTCAGTCTTCTATCTTCATCAAAGATCTTCATAGGAACATCAAAGTGGATATTAGCGCCTTCAATCTCCTTCAGGTTGTCCTCCATCCCTAGTCTTCTAACCTCAGATACTCCTCCTGTAACATAACATGATGAAATAATTATTAATCCGTAAAATAAAAAAAACAAAAAATATACAGATCTTTACTTCTTGGATACGGTGATGTTGCACACCGCTTTGATCATATTACCAAGTGATTTTTGATACCGTTTCTTCAATTTTCTTTATTGAAAGCCACACAAGTGTAACCTAGAGTATCAATGTGATTAAGGTGGCTCCAAGATTATTAGGGAAAAGTTTTATGTCAAAACTTTTGATGTCAATTATGCTCCTCCTGTCACAGCCCAACCGAAGCAAATTTTCGCCCAAGATCAAAATTTGACATGGCTAAATACGGTGTAGCTTCAAAACATTGAGCAACTTTTACTTGGGAAATGGTGGGACTCGGGAGCAACAATTGATTTATTTAGGTGATTTATTGCTTTGTAGAAACGAGTTGGACTTGAAGTTTCTCAAAAAGTATGTTTAACTCAATTTAACTATTTTGTTTACTATCTTGCAGGTTGATTCAATTGGCAAGATGTTATCTAAAAGGTTTGATTCATTTGTACAAAGTTATCTTGTGACACAGTCCATCCAGTTTGCCTGAACGTGTTTTATTTATTTGTATAGATAAGGTTTTAAAATTTTGTTGTAGATGAACAGGGCCGGGACACACTCATTTTCGACACATGAAAATGAATTTAGCAAAGCTGACTAGGCTTTTCATTAATAGTCAGCAACTTGATGGGAGGACACCTGATTCACTAGCAGTGGTTGTAAATCAAGTAAGCTGCCATCTATCTTTCTATTTCTGATTTATCCATTTGTTTAAATTCTTTTCCTTTTTTTCGCACTCATTTTGTTTTCAGAAAAAGTCTGTTTTCAGCTGACCTAAATTTAGAGATCTATTGATATTGTTGTTGTAATTATTATGTACATCTCTAACTTAAGTTATGCCCAACTTTATGATCGTTGTATCATTTTGTATAAACATAATTAAAGATTTGTTGATGTTAATGTGAGAAGTATGCATTATAAACTCTTTTATTTGTTTATACCAACTTGAGGTACCAAAGGAATTGATAACTAGATAAAAGAGGCCTATAAGGCCAAGCTTAAAAGAAAACCTGAGTTTATGATTATAAGTTCAGTGATTTTTTTTTTTTTTTTTCAGGAAATGTTGATATTTTATTTCATACCAAGACAAAACGAGTTACATTTTAGATGATGGGTAAGCGGGCAACAAGCTGCGCCACTATGCCCTTTTGAATCGCAAAGCCTATCCTGCTAAACACAAACCCTTGGTTCTTAGGGCTCTGCGAGTCACTGTGGACCACCTTCTGCACTCGTTTCAGTGATTGATTTGTTGTAGTTTTCTATACATGTAGAGGTGGCATTTTCTACTATTAATTACTCGCTTCCAAATATTATTTACACGCTAATAAATTATATAATTGACATTGTGTATTTGTGTAATCCGTGTAACACATATACTTAAACTAGTTATTCATGTACAACCATACAATTTTTAACATTACAATTACTCCATATATTAATAATACAACTAAATGAATAGTACTTAAAATGAATAGTAAAAATATTAATATTTTATTTATATTATTATTTTATTTAAAAACTTTATTATATTATATACTATTAATATATTATACCGATCCCGACAATACCGATACCGAACGGTACGGTATTGGTTCGGTATCAGTACGGTACCGGTATGGTATCAGTATTTTACCTTAAAATACCGATACCATACCGTACCGATACCGATAACACCGAAACCGAAAATTCATAAATATGGGTATCGATACCGATTCCGAAACCACTCGGTTCGGTACGGTATCGGGATCGGGACGGGACGGGATCGGTATTCGGCCTTATATGTTCATTCCTAATTAATATATTATATACTATTATTTTATTCAAAAACTTTTTATACCGATCCCGACAATAACGATACCGAACGGTACGGTATCGGTTCGGTATCGGTACGGTACCGGTATGGCATCGGTATTTTACCTTAAAATACCGATACCATACCGATCCCGTACCGATACCGATAATACCGAAACCGAAAATCCATAATTATGGGTACCGATACTGATCCCGAAACCACTCGGTTCGGTACGGTATCAGGATCGGGACGGGATCGGTATTCGGCCTTGTATGCTCATCCCTAAGTAATATATTATATACTATTATTTTATTAAAAAAACTTTATTATATTATACACTATTAATATATTATATACTATTATTTTATTCATATTATTTTATTAAAAAAATTTATTATATTATATACTATTAATATAAATAACATAATCTTATGTAATTTCGTTACCAATTTCATGTGTTACCTTATGTGTAGATTTCTTTATTTTTTTCTAATGTTTACAAACAAAATGGAATCTCAATTGTATAATTCATTGCTTGATTAACACCTCATCTAAATTTTGACTGTAAAATGCGCAACGCGCGTGATTTTATACAACTAGTTTTTTTATAATAAATGAATGGTTTAGGCTGGGTCACACTAGGGTATAATATTTTGAACGATACAGATTAAGATCTCTTGTGATGTTTTTATTAAGTTTATAAATATTATCATGGCCGGCCCTGAAAATTCAAGTGCTCGGGCCGAGCTGCAAAAATTATGCCCCTTAGCCTTAGTTTTAGGTCTTAACGAAATAAATAATGTAAACTAGTTTTTAAGCTACGATTAAAGTAATATCAAATTTTATTTCCTACTTAGGTTGTAGTCTAACGATAGAGGGAACAAACCCTCTTGGGGGAGGTTGAGAGTTCGAATCCCACAAAGGGTGAAAATATAAATGGGTGAAAGTTTGGCAATTAAAAAAAATTGTTTCATAACAAAAATAAAAGTATAAGGAAGTCAAAACCAACCGGTAAAAAAGCAAAAACAACTAAGTGTGAGCCCTCTTAATTTAATCTTCTTCATCCTCTAGTCCTACACTCATTAATAAATCTGCAATTTTTTTTCTCAAACCATTTTATTTTCTTCTTTAATTCTCAACCTCTCTCAACATTTCTTTACTTTTTGTTTTATATAAACTACCATTCACTTTGATTAATACTTGATTAATAATTTTGGGGCTCAAACATACAAAAATCAATGGAATTAAGGACATCACTGTTAAAAAAACTTAGAGTGCCGGAGGGTCAATGTGCCCCCGAGAAATAGGGCCCGGGCCGGGAGTCCTCCCCGCACCCCTTAAAGGCCGGCCATGAATATTATTATATTTTACATTTTGTAGACTAACTAGCGGATTCTTTTTTTTTTTTTGCCGTAAATTAGATGTATATTTCTAAAGTTGTTAGACTAACCGGAGTGGGGGGAAGAGGGGCGGGAAGGATCTCTTACCGCCCTCCACACCGCCCCGGTAGTGCGTGAAGGGGGGGGGGGGAAGGCCATGAGCGGGGGGGGGGGGGGGGGGGGGGGGGGGGGGGGGTACACGTGGCGGGATATTATTGAAGGGTTGGAGATGAATGTTGGGGCTATAAAAAAAAACTTTAAAAAATGAACCCTTGGGTTAAAAAAATAAAAAATAAATAAAAATAAAGTAACCAGTTGGTTTAAAAAAATTAAATAAATACATTACATAATCCTAAAAAAACATTAAATAAAAACATTACATAGTCCTAAATTACATATTACATAATCCTAATCTACTTAGTAAAACATTACATAATCAATCCTAAATTTCTCCCATGCGGAGAATAATTATCACAGTCCTCTAGTGTGTATTCCAGTGAGGACACAGAACGATTGCTATCACGACCGTTGGATCTGCCGTCCCAGCGGATGCGGCAATACTCAGGAGTTGATACATAGTATCGTTCCTCATCCATAGCAGCCCTAGTTGCTTCGTACTCCTCCTCTGTTGGGGTGGGGTTGGGGTTCGGTTGGGTCTCCACCAACCGTAGCTGTAACATTTCGCAAGTAAAATCTATACGTTACAAAAAATTTAAATATAACATCAAGTTTCATCGTTATTATTATTATTTTTAATTATTGTGTAGCATTATTGGAACCCTAATACTATATCATTAATATGTAATATACTTAGATATGTGTTAAAATTTTCAAAAAATAAAAGCTTGGGCCGGGACTCAAACCCGCGCCCAAGCCGTCCCATATGCACACACATACTTACCAGCTGATCTAGCCATTATTCTTGTTCTAATCCGGGCACATTATAATTATATCACAACTTCAAAACCATTCCAGTTGACCTTGAAAGTCAACTGTGAACATAACTTACCATAATCACAACCCTTTTGACTCGTAATTGATCTGTGATTGGGATAACAACGTGATATCCGGCTTGTTCTGACTCATACCCTCGTCAATCAAATCAATTGTTACCTTAATTGATCCACGACGCGTCAAACTTTAAAGACGAGGTCAAACATTTCCAATTCAATGATCCAGACCTTGTCACTATAAATTGGACATCCCTAACCCATCACAACTCGCCGATTATCATCTTCATACCCCAAATTTCTTACTTGAAGCTGTTTTTCTGGAGTTTTGATTCGTGTTTTGACTTTTCTGTTTGACCGCACAATCACCACGATTAAGCTTTGTAAGTCACAATGTTTTTGTATGGTTTTGTTAATCGGACCTTTAACAACAATAACCCCATGTTTAATCGGGTTATTGTTCGTCAATTGTGGTTATTATGAATCTAGGGCTCGTACGTTTTCAAATTGGGGAAGAACACTGATTCACCTAGGTTATTTATTTTAAACGAACTAAAACCTATCACAACCACTGGTCTGGACCAAGTGGTTGTGCCTGGTGTCTTGGACCCGGACCACGCGGGTTCGATCCTCAGCTACAACATTTTTTTTTTCCTTTGTTCTAACAAGCAAACTTATATATATATTTTCTTTATATATTTTTTTTAAAATACCAAAACACTTTTAAAAATTCTACAAAAATTATATTATGTTAATCTAGTGAAAAAGTTTAACTTACAATTTTTAGTTTTCAAAAATTTATTTATTTAATATATTTAATAAATAAATCAAGTTTATTCTATTATATTTATAAAATTCTATTAAAATATCAAAACAATTTTATAAAATTCCACAAAAATTATTCTGAGTTTATATAATAATAAACTTTTCTGAAATGATTTTTATTTCTGAAAAATCATTTATTTATTATTTTTAATCAATTTTTGTTAGTTTTAAACATTATTAAATCATAATAAATCCAATTTTTAATATTTTTGCACCAAAATTTTATACAAATTATTTCTGATTATTTAGAACAGAAATATAAATTTTAAACTAATAATTCTTTAATTTTAGTATTTTTAAATATTAAAGTTATATTTTGATAATTTGTTATAAATAGAATTAATATTCTATTTTAAAGAAAATAATTTTATAAAAATTATTTTTATACTTTAAACACATTATTGTGACCATCTTAAATTCAAATTTTATAAAAAGATTTTGTCCATTTATTTACTAAATTTCTCTCAATTATCAAGCATTTTTATTATTAATCAAACGAGCATTTATCCCCAATTCGAAGCCCTAGAACATATACATTTGTAGACTAGATAGACTTAGACATATTTATTACCTATTTATAGGGTGATATTTGGCATTGTTTGGGCAACACACTATTCAATTTTCAAAGAAGTATAACATTTTGCTAAGGTGAGTTTTACATAGCCCCTTTTCTATTTATCACCATTTTTGGGGTGAAACATGTTACAACATCATTTATGCAATTCAATCATCAATGTGTCTATGTGTTTTTCTATGTTGCATTATGTCTTGAACATTACTAGGGTAAGCACAATTCTAGCATAATCATTAACATTGATCAGCCGACGGTATACATTGATAGATCTATTGGACTGACAATCCCACCCGGATACGTGCCTCCTACAAAGGTAGCGTGGGTGTTTGTTACTGCAACATAAACGAGTGAACCATGAGCGTATGGGATGTACCACAATACAACAGTCACAAGGGTTGATTATGCACTCGATTTACTTCTAGTA
The DNA here is from genome assembly GCA_028751855.1 of Ambrosia trifida. Taxonomy (NCBI): domain Eukaryota; kingdom Viridiplantae; phylum Streptophyta; class Magnoliopsida; order Asterales; family Asteraceae; genus Ambrosia; species Ambrosia trifida. Next base: position 55,305,273 of record CM054123.1, on the reverse strand, counting down.
TGTTTTCACATATGGACTAGATTTGCCATGACACATGAATTGCACAACAATTTTATTCGATTATCAAAACCTATGTAATTCTCACCAACTTTTGTTGACCCAAATTATTTTCAACTTAACATGTTTCAGGTTCTACTTGCTTGAAGATTTGAATTAATGCTTGAAGATGTGTGCATAGTTTTATTCAATTTGATGTACGATTCTTGTAGAACAATTGTATGTAATTTATTTAAATCATATAATGAAATTTATTATTTACCATGAGCTACTGAACAATCATCAATACGTGACATCCCGATGTTTCCGCCATCGGTTGGGGTGTTACAGTAGCTGGCCCATTACCCTTACAACCATAACATATTCTAAACACCAGACAAGCTCCTCATCAGTGAAAGGAGCATTTGGGTATGGGGGAGTGTACCATGGTAGTGGAGGAATGGGGAAGTGCAAAGGATGAGGAGTGGACACTGGTTGAGTAGGTGGAGGAGAAGAGAACATTGGTTGAGGAGGAGGAGGAGAAGAGAACATTGGTTGAGGAGGAGGAGAAGAGAACACTCGTAGACGACGTCTCCGGCGAGAGTATCGCAGGAGATTGGAAGGTCCGACAACTTCGTTAGGATAACCACCACCCATATCTTTGAATGTTTGAGTGATAATTGTGACTGAGAATGATGTTTTGGTGTTGTATTTATAGGGTTAGAAATTTGAAACGTTTGAAATTCAAACGTTTGAAAACTGGTGGTTGAAATTCAAACGTTTGAAAACTGGCGGTTGAAATTCAAACGTTTGAATAATATTTTTTATTAAATATTTTTTTAACTATTTAAATATAATTTTTTTTAGATTATTTATATAAATTTTTTAAATATAAATTTATTATTTTTATTATGTTTATTAATTTATTAAACTAAAGAAAATTTAAAAAAAAATTCCACGTGGCACTCCCCACCCCCCTCCACTCCCCACAATTTTCAACTTTCACATGTGGACCTCACAAGTGTCACATGACGTTTCATCCCCCTCTTCCCCCCCCCCCCCCCCTCCACTCCTTATAGTCTTACATGATCAAATATAAACAATAGTGACGAAAGTGCTTTTATAAGACCTATGCGTATTGTTTATTTGTTTGTTGAAAACAGAGTAACGGTGTTGATCGCATATCATCCATTTTTGGGTGTTAGGACTTGATTATGAAATTTTGGTTTTTTTGCATGTTTTTGCATCAAAATTTGTATAATCAACTTCTACTACGTAAGTACCAAACCTTTTGCGGTAAATTGATCTCTATAATCAACAACCTAACAAGTGTGCAAAATATACCTAGATTTTTAAAGATGCACCTTCTTACCATGTCTATGTTGTATTATTTTACAAATAAGTATGTGAAGAGATATGGTCCTGGACTCTTTACGAGCCCATACGAAACCCATATCCGAACCAAAAACCAACCAACTGGCATTGATAAAACCGTCCGCAGGACCCACGCACCACGTGGTAACATGCCAACCCATATGAGATAAATAGTATGAGAGGAAAGCGAAGTGCAGTCAGTCACAGTCCATGGATTGATGTACCGGGTAACCTCCAATAGTGGTTATCACAGAGGAGACATGAGGTACAAATGATAACGACATCTAGCTAATCACACACCGAGAATTCATATCCTCCCAAACCTCTACTAATGGTTGACACAAACGAGACAACCAATACATCCATAAAGTGACGTGTGGCCAATCAGAGCCCGCAAATCACTTCCACCTCTCCGAACACAAGCTGTCGAGAGCCAGGGAACCAAACGGATATTCCTGATGACGACGTTTCGCCTTTTCCTTGTCCAACCTCCCGGCATGTGGGATCTTACAATCCACCCCCCTTAGGGAGCCTAACGTCCTCGAGGGCACGACTGACACACCGATCTGAGCCCCGGCTTTGATACCATCTGTAACAGCCCAAGGTAACTGGTATCGTATATTGTCCGTTTTGCCCGCCCAGCCGTATTAGACTGTGATACCATGTTGCGGAAAGATTTAATGAAACCTTAAGAGTTAAGGAATCATATGTGTATCTATTGTAGAAATTTGATGATACCTTCAAAGTTAAAGGATCATTTGTGTATGTATTGTAGACATCATGATTGATCATGTTGAATATACATATCATGTATATTGTATGTAATGTTACGAACATTTGGTAAAGCATCTTGATGATTGAAGATGCATTGATTGACAATTCTATAATTGTCATAGAGAAGGTATCTCTTGATGATTTTAATTTTAGCGATGGACGCATTTTTGAAAACTTTGAAAGTTATGATTATTTTTTGTTTGTAAAACGTATATTAATTAATTCTTAAGGAGAGACTAAATAAATACTTTGAAGTAATTTAACAGCATAAAATAAAATAATACCTTTCTTTATATCTAAACCGTAAATGATCCCTGCAATGTACCAACCCAACCAGCATTTCCCTACGGCCTTCTACCTAAACGGTACTCTTTCATGGCTCCAGGGCTCCAGGTTTTACAAGTTTGACATAAACACTTTAGGATATATAGGAAAGGAAAGTTTTATTTCATAACTGTTCTTCCCAAGGGAAGAACTTCTTGATCGTATTTACATAGCTCCCCTTAAGAGAGGGAGTTTAGTTACACATGCTAATTTTTTAGGATGAGAATTTTGGGGGAGAGCATTTGATGATCCTTAACTAAAATCAATCTCCTTTATATACTAGGAGAAGATTTGTACAAAAGACTAAACTAGCCTCCTTAATTCGTCATGCATGACGTTTTTCTAATCGACATACCCATGTGTTGGGTCCAGTTCTCTTGTGTCTTCTTCTGAAGTGTAGCTGTCCAAATGAGAGGAGCTACTTTCTTTAGTTGTATTATTTGCACAATATTCGCAATTATGATTTTCATAGGTGCGTTGAAGTTTTTGGTAGAGTTTTTCTTTGGTGATGGGACCTGCCTCTACTTTATTGAAGATAATACGTTGCTCTATTTTTTCTAAAGCTTCCTTTTCATGTTTGGGTAGTGGAATACCGCTGTAACTTGTAATTATGCAGTTGTTACTACAATAATTAACTTTATTAAAGCTTCCCACTTTAATTTTTTGCAGGTTATCAAGGATTTTTAAGAATCCTCTGACTCTGATTTCCACCCAATTTTCCGAGTCTTCGAAACTTCCTTCCATGCTTTTGGAAGGATTGACGGTTCTTGCTTTTGCAATACCGATTTCTAGATGATGGTAGCTTTGGAACGAATTTCCTTGATACCAGTCAGGAAGTGTAGAATTACACTTAATAAAGATGTCCGCGTCTCTTGCTGCAGCAATCTTTTTACGAAAGTTTTTGATAGCTTTCTTTATTCCTTCCGAAAAATGGCTAATTTCTAATAAATTCGGAGAAGGGTATATAAACTTAATTAATCCAGCCATAAATGCTAGAGAAACAAGTTCTGGTTCTGCACCTGGACAAAAGATAATAAGACTTTTAGTTGCCTTGTCTTCTGTATAGATGTGTTCTTTCTCGAAATCAGTTTGACTTAGAGATCTAGCCTTGGACCAGATGGATCTAAATTCATCTAAAGAGACGATGTTGTCACTTTCTTCAACTTCTTCTTTTAAAAAGGTTTTTGGGAAAGTTTTCTTGAATTCTACAATTCTTTCTTTTTTCTTGACCTTCAGTGGTTCAGGGAAAAATGTTACCTTTAAAGGTATTTCTTTCTTTCCGAATTCTGCCGAATATCGAGTGGCTTCTTATTGAGCTTGTAGCAGACTTGCGAACTTTTTAAATGGAAAAGTATTTCCTGTAACATATCGAGAGACTATGGACCAGTCTTCATATATGCCTCTGTTTTCTCCATCAAAAATAACATAGAATCTAGATTTACCAGGTGTCATGGGTTCATGAATGATTTGAGAGTAACTTGGTCTAAGGGAGACCTTTTCAGTTTTTAGCAAACTGTCAGCTATCAACGGATTTGATATGCCTTTACCAGAGCCGTTTGCTTCTGGGCTAGATGAAGATTGTGCTTCTTCATATGTTTTGCTTTTTTCCAAAGCAACAGGAGTCAACGGATTTGATTTTTCTTTACCCTTTGTCGTTTGCAAGGGAATAGATTCAGTTTGTAACCTTACGGTTTCCTGTACTGAATTAACAGTTGTTTCTTGACTTTCGTCATAGACTGCTATCTTCTCACGAAGATTTTTTAATTCTATAAGAAAAATTTTTTCTTGGAGGCGTAAGGCCTTTAGATCATCCATTTTTCAAATGTTGATATTTCTTTTTATTGTTGATGGTTTGTTTGAAAGATTTTTGCTTCAATATATAGACAATTTTCTTAGCTAGGATACAAAATTGTTTATGTATTCTTGTAAAATTACCATATTCATTCTTAAAAAAAAATATTTCGAATAATTACTCATATATTCTGAAAATCTCGTGTCAGGCAATCAGCAAGCACGTTTTTGGTTCCTTCAAGATGCTCAATGTTAAACGAATATCTTGAAAACCACATCTGCCATCTGACAAGACGGCCCTGTTTGTTATCTGTAACACCCTAAGCCAATTTACAGAAAAACGTGCAGCGGAAATACAAACTAGAAAATTTCTTACTTTATAAAAACATTCTCGGATGTTTGGAAACCATATTTACAAGATATTTAGGTGTTACATCTTTTATTCTTTCTTATTACATTCAATATGACTCATCTTTATTAGGTTACGTGACCGTGACCCCGTACAATCCGCTTCCTCACTCGATCTCCATCCTTTCCTTGCTTTATTAGGTAGACAAGAGAACCTACAATCACCACATAACCATTTCGTTAATTCGTTAAGTGACTTAATAAAAATTACCCACAATGTGGAATGATATCCAACAATACTCAATGATCATGTTTAAACGCCTTTCGCAAGTTCGGGCCTGATATCCAAATCCTAGCCTCGAATTTACATGCATCCATACTTACATACCTGCATCTTTATTACCATCCTCATAGCAAAAAGGTTAATAACACTACAATACATACCTGCATACAAATCCCATACACAGCTTATCTTGACCCGTCATTCTATTCTTCCTTCATGTATTCTCTAGGACAAACATGACGTTTCCAATCCTATACTCAACCTACACATAATGATCAACCTTTACCTACATAAAACTCTCACATAAACATGGGTATAAGCACCTATGCATACACCACATTACTCAATCTACAAAAGTGTAGCAAATCTACTTACCATACTTGTTACCATATATACACACATATCAATCTAATTGCATATACATGCATCATTCCGTACTTGTGTCATATTTGCAAATCCCGGATTTGTTTCATGGTTAAAATACCTTCACTTTCTTTTTCATCTTTGTTGACCCAATTATCCAAACTAACTTATTTGTTGTGTGGTGAACTATACTTGTTCACTAACATCATCTATTCACTTGTCTTACTATAGTCTATAAATTTGTTATTTCATTCTTATTTCCCAATTCCACATTTATGCATAAATATGCATTTGCTAAATTTAGAGTATAGTTCATAACTCACTTACCTTTGCCCGTGTGAGTGTTGTCGTCCATTCCATCCGTTTGACCCGTTATCTTCCAATCCATGTCATTTCTATTCCTAGTCAACTTGCAAACCATTAGAACATATAACGGGTCATTCACCACCTTTAACACATAAGTATTATTCACCCATCCCATTATATGTGTTCATAATCATTTTACCATTCATACTAGTAATTTGGGTTAACCCCACCCATTTGACCCGAAATCACCCATTTGTGTCTAATGAAAACATATGACTCATTTTCACCACAAATCCATGACATCTTACTTTTAACCCATATACATAAGTTTTAGGCTAATCCAATGCATTTAATCCATTCACCCAATTGATCCGTTTGGGTGATTCTTCCATTATTGACATACTTAACAATTTCATGACATTATGTTAACACAAAACAATTAAATCCACCAATGAGTTAACATCAAGATTATACCCACTTATCCATCCTTTGATTGTTACCATTCTTCATACACATAAGAATTCAAATACATAAATGGAAGTTAAGTTTGTGAATTACTTACAAATGCGAGTAGAGGTCGAAACCATACCAAACGAACTCCGATTGAGATGATTTAGGAGTCCATGGAACCGTCTCGCCGAGATCTATGAAACCTACTAGTTTCTACCACCTGAAACAGCCACCACTATGGCTGAAACAGCAAAACAGTGGCCAGATTACCCATTTTCGAGCTGATGTCTTCTGGTCAGTAAAAACCCCTCTTACAGGCCTCTAAATCAAAAACCCACCGTTGGATATGATCGTTTATATGTGTTAAAGCTTCTGTAAAAATTTGAGAACGATCCAACGGTGCAATCTCCAGGAAATCACACTTTATGACAGGCTGAAAAACCTAAAAACGGGATTTTATTGACTTTGATGGTTCTCTCTCTCACACATACTCTTTCTCTTTATAAATTTTGAGGGAGAGGCATGAAATGAACCAAAACCTTATAACATACCTTTTGTACTACCAAGGTTCTTCAAATGACATAAACTACCCTTGAAATTTTTAAAAGATTTATGAACAAGTCTACATACTTTATTAATAATCAAAATGTGCCAATAACATAATTCCAACATTAGATCTTAGTATTTATATGGTTCACATTTAGTAGATAATTAACTTCTAAATCATAATTAAATAACTTACCCAACACATGGTAGGCATCATACCAATCAAGTATAGAGTAAAATTCCTTAATGCATAGTTCTACCAAATCATACCATCAAACTACATTCGCATATGGATTCCATCAAAAACATATTCCACATGTTAGTTTTCTAACAATTACATCCATTCTCACATGTTTCTCACATTTCTTCTTGCATACAATTTCACACATCACCTAGGCATTTCGTCAACACTTGGTGTGCGTACAACATTCTAAGCACATTATACAAGCTTCTCATACATGCATTCAACTAAACACATAATGACCTTCAATCATGACCAATTTCAACATGAATCCTATCAAACATGGACTATAAACTACACTTTATTTCTTCCATTATATGAATTCTAACATTCATTCACCAAACTTTCACAAGAAGTTAAACCATCCATTTTTTAAACGAGGTTAATCATTCTAGCTAATTATTTCATGCAATAGAACAAAATAAACATACTAATAAACAAGAATTCGGGTTTTGGGGCGTTACAAGTCTACCCCCCTTAGATAAGGTTTCGTCCTCGAAACCTCTTTCACTCTTACAACTTAAGCCTACTCTTACCTTTTAGTTGTTTACCAATTCAAATGACATGATTATGACGTATGCCAAGTATCCTTAGTGCACATTTGTGTCCGTGGAAATTATAAATCCTTGGGCACTCATTTCAACCTATCAAGTCTCAAATTCTTGCATAATATTAAGCTCCTATCAAACTAAATATATATTCATACAAGCTTGTCACAATATTCCACTATTATCATTCCTTCTAAATATTTCCAAACGTTACATAAAAGTTAGAACTTGAACATACGCATTTAGTAATCATTCATTCATTGTTGTCACCATCACAACATAATTACTATTTCATCCTCACTTACTCTTACTTACTTTAGAGTTAGACATAACTCTATAGTCACTACTAAACCGGTACAACTATCATGTACACCCCTTAGGGTAAGTTTATGTGTAATTTTATTCATGCCAATTTGTTTGTTAGTTCATTTCATGTACTACATGCAATAAATATATGCCCATTGCTTAACAGCATCGAATCTAAGCTAAAGTTCATTCATCATTTGACCCTTAAAAGTCAAAACTTTCCAATCTATATTGTTTCATTCATGCCTATTTGTTTCTTAGTTCGTTTCATGTACTACTAACAATTCGCACACATGCATATTTCTCAATGAAATCAAGTGGGGATGAAAGTCATTCATTTTTTTTTAGCTTTAAAAGTCAAACATTCCATACCACTTCATACTTGAACTATCACTTATTCGTACGGAGGTACTATTCAATTTAATTCTTTCTATCTAACAATCATAAGCTAAGCATTTTACTAACCTTGCTTTCATGGCGTTAGCCAACGATAGGTAAGCCGAATAGGTCCGCTTCTATCCAATGTTGATGCCATACTTGTCTTGGTCTAAATCATTCACATGACTAATTCCAACTCGTAGTCATCCTTTCACCAATTCTATTGGTTTCATCATATCAAGAGTAAGATTCATTTACAAAATCAACAGTTGGTCATATAGGAGACTTTCAACAGTCCGTTGAAGGTTCCTTTCACATTCAAGGTCTATCTATAATTCTTTCATAAAATTCCCATTTACATACAAAACCATGTTATACATTTACATTCTTACACAAGATCCTTACATTTTATTTGCTACTTACACAAACCTTTCAGCCGTTTGACTTTTCAAATTCTCACTTCTTACTAATTTATGACATTCGACCATCAATCCTTTCTAATCTTTCTAATTACAGTTAGAAGTATGCTTTGTACTTTCTTTTTAATCTATGAAAGCTTATGAAAACAGTATTCATTCATTTCTTGCAAAAATAAAATATTCATTTCCTTGTCAAATTAAGTTATTCATACGGTTCTTATCCACGTATTTATGTTTACTTGTCACACCAACAACTCCTAGTTGATAATTAATTATGTTTATTTCATGTGATACGCATTTCATGCAATCTTATTAATACATGTATAACCCTTACCAATCAACTTTTTTTTTTTTTTTTACTTTTCACAGAGTCAAACTATTAATGCATTCTTAACTATCTTTCCACAATTCGGTTCTACCGTTAGTGTATATTTCTACCCACATCAATAAAAACTATAGGTATGATACCTGTTTATTCATTTCGTTGGTCGCACAACATGTGTATCCCAATGAAATTATTAACTACATACTTACAACTTTAAAATTTTTCATTGTTGAAGATGAGAACGCAATTCTCTTCTTCATCCCCGCCCGACACTACATAAAATATGGATTCTACATCTCATTCATGCATGTTTGATCCGTAGTTATCTATAGTTTCAAACATATGCATTCAACTCATATTTGGGCCATACTTATCTATTAACACGAACCATTCATTCTATACATGTTTGATCCATGCTCACCTATGGACATCTCAATCCGTTTCAAGGGTTATTATAAATTTCTATAATGTTCCACCAATTTGATCCCCTCACGTGGGTCATTTTACATTTCTACAAATTTTCTACAAATTTTCTACCAATTTGATCCATCATGTGGGTTATTCTACCTTCCCAATTTTCTAGGCATACTTGTGATGATTCTCACGGTCCCACGTGTGTATATGCTTCTTGCTAAAAAGTTAATTATCTACCCTTTTTGACTCGTGCATCATGCCACGAAGTCATTTCCCACACTTTTGACTTGTGCAACTTGCCACGAAGTCAATTTTCACACGTTGACTTGCGCATCTTGCCACAAAGTCAATTTCCACACTTTGACTTGTGCATCTTGCCACAAAGTCAATTTCCACACATTGACTTGCGCATCTAGCCACAAAGTCAATATCCACACTTTGACTTGTGCATCTTGCCACAAGGTCAATTTCTTATCAATTGAATTTGCATCTTTTACTGATCCATTTATCATCCAATTATCAATAAAGGTATGTTACACCTGTTCTACCATACGACTTACTATTCTTTCTGACCCCATATGTGATTTTATCAATTTATAAGAATCCATATGTATGGTAGGGGCTAATACATGGCCAGTGTATTAGTAAATCCTACCGTACAAATGGCGTCCCATAAATCACTACGTCACATTATGAGAAAGATGAATTTTAACTTATGTCTTATTTCTTTACCCACCCCTAGACAACTTATTGGGTTATTTTTCACTGGGATATCTATCCTCCCTACTGTCATACTTTTATCCACATTCATATTCTCAACTTCATTACGTCTACATTCTACTTACTACTTACCAAACTAATAAATCATACCTTTCACGCATTCCTTCCAACGTGTACAATATGTCTTTATGTACGTGCCACGTTTGATTTGAAACTTCCTTCTTTCTTTCATTTTCCTGAAGAAGGAATTTATTCTCTTCACCCTCTGATAGATGACCTTTCCATGTGTTCCACATGTTCTGGGGTGTGCCTTGAACCGCATCCTAGAGGCCTCTTCATCATCCAATATAGCTCACCTTAACAAAACAACTCAATTAATTATGTAATATCACGTCAATTATTAATAAAATCTACCTTCAGGTCCTAATCGAGTTTTGGATTGTACGGGTCACTAATCTCAAGAGCACACGGGTTTGAGTTCAAGTACTTAATTTCCTGTACTTGATTTCACTCAACCCTGGGCTCTGATACCAACTTGTAACACCCTAAGCCAATTTACAGAAAAACGTGCAGCGGAAATACAAACTAGAAAATTTCTTACTTTATAAAAACATTCTCGGATGTTTGGAAACCATATTTACAAGATATTTAGGTGTTACATCTTTTATTCTTTCTTATTACATTCAATATGACTCATCTTTATTAGGTTACGTGACCGTGACCCCGTACAATCCGCTTCCTCACTCGATCTCCATCCTTTCCTTGCTTTATTAGGTAGACAAGAGAACCTACAATCACCACATAACCATTTCGTTAATTCGTTAAGTGACTTAATAAAAATTACCCACAATGTGGAATGATATCCAACAATACTCAATGATCATGTTTAAACGCCTTTCGCAAGTTCGGGCCTGATATCCAAATCCTAGCCTCGAATTTACATGCATCCATACTTACATACCTGCATCTTTATTACCATCCTCATAGCAAAAAGGTTAATAACACTACAATACATACCTGCATACAAATCCCATACACAGCTTATCTTGACCCGTCATTCTATTCTTCCTTCATGTATTCTCTAGGACAAACATGACGTTTCCAATCCTATACTCAACCTACACATAATGATCAACCTTTACCTACATAAAACTCTCACATAAACATGGGTATAAGCACCTATGCATACACCACATTACTCAATCTACAAAAGTGTAGCAAATCTACTTACCATACTTGTTACCATATATACACACATATCAATCTAATTGCATATACATGCATCATTCCGTACTTGTGTCATATTTGCAAATCCCGGATTTGTTTCATGGTTAAAATACCTTCACTTTCTTTTTCATCTTTGTTGACCCAATTATCCAAACTAACTTATTTGTTGTGTGGTGAACTATACTTGTTCACTAACATCATCTATTCACTTGTCTTACTATAGTCTATAAATTTGTTATTTCATTCTTATTTCCCAATTCCACATTTATGCATAAATATGCATTTGCTAAATTTAGAGTATAGTTCATAACTCACTTACCTTTGCCCGTGTGAGTGTTGTCGTCCATTCCATCCGTTTGACCCGTTATCTTCCAATCCATGTCATTTCTATTCCTAGTCAACTTGCAAACCATTAGAACATATAACGGGTCATTCACCACCTTTAACACATAAGTATTATTCACCCATCCCATTATATGTGTTCATAATCATTTTACCATTCATACTAGTAATTTGGGTTAACCCCACCCATTTGACCCGAAATCACCCATTTGTGTCTAATGAAAACATATGACTCATTTTCACCACAAATCCATGACATCTTACTTTTAACCCATATACATAAGTTTTAGGCTAATCCAATGCATTTAATCCATTCACCCAATTGATCCGTTTGGGTGATTCTTCCATTATTGACATACTTAACAATTTCATGACATTATGTTAACACAAAACAATTAAATCCACCAATGAGTTAACATCAAGATTATACCCACTTATCCATCCTTTGATTGTTACCATTCTTCATACACATAAGAATTCAAATACATAAATGGAAGTTAAGTTTGTGAATTACTTACAAATGCGAGTAGAGGTCGAAACCATACCAAACGAACTCCGATTGAGATGATTTAGGAGTCCATGGAACCGTCTCGCCGAGATCTACGAAACCTACTAGTTTCTACCACCTGAAACAGCCACCACTATGGCTGAAACAGCAAAACAGTGGCCAGATTACCCATTTTCGAGCTGATGTCTTCTGGTCAGTAAAAACCCCTCTTACAGGCCTCTAAATCAAAAACCCACCGTTGGATATGATCGTTTATATGTGTTAAAGCTTCTGTAAAAATTTGAGAACGATCCAACGGTGCAATCTCCAGGAAATCACACTTTATGACAGGCTGAAAACCTAAAAACGGGATTTTATTGACTTTGATGGTTCTCTCTCTCACACATACTCTTTCTCTTTATAAATTTTGAGGGAGAGGCATGAAATGAACCAAAACCTTATAACATACCTTTTGTACTACCAAGGTTCTTCAAATGACATAAACTACCCTTGAAATTTTTAAAAGATTTATGAACAAGTCTACATACTTTATTAATAATCAAAATGTGCCAATAACATAATTCCAACATTAGATCTTAGTATTTATATGGTTCACATTTAGTAGATAATTAACTTCTAAATCATAATTAAATAACTTACCCAACACATGGTAGGCATCATACCAATCAAGTATAGAGTAAAATTCCTTAATGCATAGTTCTACCAAATCATACCATCAAACTACACTCGCATATGGATTCCATCAAAAACATATTCCACATGTTAGTTTTCTAACAATTACATCCATTCTCACATGTTTCTCACATTTCTTCTTGCATACAATTTCACACATCACCTAGGCATTTCGTCAACACTTGGTGTGCGTACAACATTCTAAGCACATTATACAAGCTTCTCATACATGCATTCAACTAAACACATAATGACCTTCAATCATGACCAATTTCAACATGAATCCTATCAAACATGGACTATAAACTACACTTTATTTCTTCCATTATATGAATTCTAACATTCATTCACCAAACTTTCACAAGAAGTTAAACCATCCATTTTTTAAACGAGGTTAATCATTCTAGCTAATTATTTCATGCAATAGAACAAAATAAACATACTAATAAACAAGAATTCGGGTTTTGGGGCGTTACATTATCTCCCGAGATTTTTGTCTTTAGGAAATAAGTAAAGTTTTTATTATCAGTTCTTACCAAAAATTTTACTGGGGTAAGATAGATAGAAAACTTTGAAATCGTATTTTTTACCGCTAGTAATTCTTTTTCATTACTGTGGTAATTTCTTTCGGCTTGTTTAAAACTGCCAGAAGTATATCTGCATATTTCTTCTTTTTCAGTTGTTTTGGCCTTCAAAACCCCTCCCCAATAGTCATTTGAGGCATCTGTTTCTATTATAAGAAAGTCTTCTTCCTTTGGAAGATAAAGTTTAGGAAAAGTTGTTAAATTTTTCTTTATCCTTTTCATATAGTCAGTATCGGACTGTTTCCATTCCCATACATATTATTTCTTTAATTTTACCTGTAATGGCTTCCTGATCTCTGCTAACTTTGGAATGTAGCTTTCTGCATAGGTTAGAATACCTAAAAATCTTTGAAGATGTTTTTTATCTTCAAGAGTATCTGGAAATTTATGTAAATTTTCCAAGATATGTTTTTGTGGGCAATGAGTTCCTTGGTCTATTTCAAGACCTAAAAAATTAATCTTTGTTTTAAAAAGATTTGCTTTCTTTTTTGATAGAATAATTCCATATTTTTCGATTAATTTTAAAACTGCCAAAACGTGGAAATAGTGTTTTTCTTCAGAATCTGAGAAAACTATTATATCGTCAACATAAACGGTTAGGGTTGCAAACGAACTGAACTTTCAGCGAACAGTTCATGAACCGTTCGGCGGGAAGTTCGTTTGTGTTCGTTCGTTTAATAAAGGAACGAACACGAACAAAAATTTTTGTTCGTTTAGTTAAACGAACGACCATGAACAGAGGTCGCGTTCGTTCGTTAATGTTCGTGAACGTTCGGTAACGTGTTCGTTTGTGTTCGATAATAAGTTAGGGTTTTTAATTTTTATAATTGTTTAATATTCTTTTATTGTTATTTATGTTGCCCAAATAAATAATATATGTGAGTTAAATATATGACTATGTGAGATCAATAAACCTATTTATTGTATCCAAACTCATTATATGTTACTACGTTTCAGCGTTGAAGCCTTCCATCTCCAACGTGCTTCTTTATCCACCTACGATGCAAACTTAGTTTTTGAGACACTACTTAATTATGTTTACTAATATTATGTTAAATACTTAGTAAGTTTAGATATTTTGGTTATATATTTGGTGAATCTAACTAATGTCTTAATTATGTGAATTCGATTTTATTCAAAAGTTAATATGTGTCGTCTGTGTTTGTTTCCGTTCATGAATACCTCTTTGTGTTCACGAACATTTGTTTGTGTTCGTTAATGTTCGTTTGTGTTCGTATACGTTCATGAACAAAATTAACAAACGAACAAGAACACGAGTGTTTTCTTAACAAACGAACACGAACAAAAAATCCCGTTCAGCAAGTGTTCATGAACTGTTCGTGAACACGTAATTTCCTTAACAAACGAATACGAATAAGGCCTTGTTCGTGTTCGTTCGGTTCGTTTGCAGCCCTATAAACGGTACAAAAGTTTTCTAGTCCTCTTAAAGCATTTTGCATATGTCTTTGAAATATGCTAGGTGCTTGTTTTAATCCAAAAGGAACAACTTTCCATTGATAATGGCCATCTGGACATGTAAACGCATTTTACCTCTTCTTTTCTCAGCCTCATTTTCGACTAAAAATGCTGGTGACATGTGAGGTGATTTACTAGGAATAATTAGCTTAAGATCAAGTAATTCCTTGATTTGCTTGCTAAATTCTTCTCTGTCTTGTGGACTATATTTCATAGGTTTTACCCTTACAATAGTTCTAGGATCTATTAATTCTATAGACGCTTTCATCCAATTTTTAGATTTCTGAGGGTCAATAGGATTTTCAGAACAAACTTTTTCAAGTAAAGCTTCAATTTTTTGATATTTTTGTATTTCTAAAAAATATCTTTCTTCCGGTTTGATAACTTCACGAGTTATATTACTTCCCGGAATTTGTTTTATTTTTGAATCCTTTTTCATTGATTCAAGAAAACCAGGTTTTCCTACTCGAAGGGCCTTTGTAACCTTTTTAATTAAAATCATTTCTTTATCAAGATGAAATGAGATTCTATCCAGCCATTGGGTAAATGGACCGTATAACTGACAGAAATTATTTCCTATGAGAATATCTATTCCTGTTTCTTGTTGGTAAATAGTAGGAATAGAGAATGGTTCTCCCGAGAAATAAACTATAAGGTTTCTACAAACCTTGTCTAAATTAATAGTTTCTTGGTTGGCAACTGTTACCGTGATTTCTTTAGGAGTGTTTTCCCATAGTTCTTCAGGGATAACATGTTTGCTTGCAAGGCAAAGGCTTGCACCTGTATCTACGTAACAGTGTAGAGTTATAGTTTTATATCCCGAAAAGAATATCTTTCCTTTGATATAAATAGAATTTGGATTAGTTATATTTGAATAAACTAATTCACTATCCTTTTTTATTAAATTGTAACATACTAAATTGGTAGTATGCTCGAAACTTGTTTTAATCATTCTGACGAACTTTCGGACGAGATATCAGAAGTTGGTGTGTCTTCTTTTATTTCTAATGAATAAACTTGTTTGTAATTACTAAAAATGTTTTCTGAAGGAAAGTATCCTTCATTTTCCGCCATAAGGATAAGTTTTACCTTTTCAGGAAAATTTTTCCTATTAGGACATTCGTTGGCATAGTGCCATTCTTCTGAGCATATCCAGCAACGACATTTCTTTTTACCTTGAGGACAAACCTTAGGTTTTTCTTTAGAAAAGTATTTTCCCGGAGTAAATTTTCTTTTCTTAGTTTTCCAAAACTTTCTTTTTGATGTATGTTTATATTTCTTTTTAAAATAAGTTTTGGTATCACAGCCAAAAGATAACTGTGGAATTTCGGTGAGTTTTTCACAACAATTTTTGTTAAATTTCTTTAACTGTTTTTGTTTGTTAGAAAAATCACAGTATACCGTAATTTCTTCTTTAACAATCCTTGTGGCAAATCCAAGAGAATGCATTGTCATAGCATTCTTTTCTTTGTTCCATCTTTCTTTGGCTTTTTCACCAACGATAGGAATTTTCATGAGATAGGCTTCTATCCAAGAGTGGTATTCTTCAGAATTTAGTTTATAGAGATTTTTCTCAAATACACAAGTAAAATCGTCAAGAAGACATATATCACAAAGTTGAGATTTTGTTAAAACTTGTCTCGCTTGTTCGAGCAATTTTTTATTTTCGAAGTCTTTATTAGTTAAATAATCAAGACCCAAAAACATCATATATATGGCATTAATGATTTGATCAAAAAGATCATTCCCATGTAAAGTTTCACTCCAATTTGTTCCTTTAATGAAATCTTGAACTATTCCTGATGACTTATGCTCTACTAAAAGTAAAACAGCTTTAGCGCTAGAGAATTCTTCTTCATTTGATTGAATAATCAAGTTTATTTCAGTGGTCCATTTATCAATTACCTCTTTTCTTTTCCTTTGATCAAAGATGCAATCTAATTTTATGGTGTCAATAGTAGTTGAACTTCCATTTTTAGAATCTTTGTCAGAATTTGGTATACCTTTGTGGTATGGCATGGTGATTCTGTTTTTACATTTCGAGGCATTCTCGTGCGACTAGAACTAGCGTGCGAGCGATTTACCCTGTATGCAGGTTTTTCTTCTTCCGAAGAAGATTCATCTTCTTCATCTTCTGTTTTAGGTTCATGTAAAACAAAAACTGATTCACTGTTTTCAGGAAAGTATTTTTCTTTCAGTTCTTTATTTTCAGAAAATTTTTGTTCACATTCGTTGTCACTAAGTGACATTAGTTGAACAAGTTCATTTATCTGTTCCCCAGACAAGGTTTCTAATTTTTCATCAAAAACTTGTTCTAACTTTTGAGTGATAGAGGCCATTTTATCCACAAGACAAAATAGTTTTTATATCATTTAGTTTTTGTATATCTTTCTTTAAGATATAATTTTTTCGATGTAAATCGGTTAATTCGTTAAGTTTATCATACGGATGGATACTCCAATCAGTATGAAGCTCAATCATTCTTTGATTATTTCTTTCTATGAAAAAATAGTGTCTAGATTTTTCTAATTCAATCTTTTGGAAAGAATTTTTAATTTGACTTCTGTTTGTCATTTGAAGTTGATCCAAAGGGCCATGTAAGAGCGCTTGGACTTTTAGAACTTCCTAGTGAAGGATTTACTACATTGAAATTAGGAAAAGAATATTTTTGAAAACCTTTTAGTTTGGTAAAATTCTTTTCTTTATGTTTTTCAAGATTTACTTCTTGAGTTTCAATTGTATCAAGTTTTTCAGAAACTTCTTTAAGTTTTTCAGAAACGTCTTTAAGTTTTTCAGAAACGTCTTTAATAATTTTTGCCGCAATGGCTTCTAAATTTTCATTTGTAGAGACACTTTCTATTTTGCTAGCTAATTCTTTAATTAGCTCTTCTATCCTGACAAGAGACATATTAATTTAAATTTAAGGACTTTGACTTCCTATGACTTCTTTTAGGAGTTCTCCATATTTATCTATTCTATTTGACATAGACGATATGGTTCTCATCAGTTGAATTTCTGATGGACAAGTTTCTCTTGAAGTTAGGGAGTGTCATGAGAAACTATGTCTTGGTCTAGAATATGATTCTTTTGGTGTTAAAGAATCTCCCGAGAAACTACATCTAGGTCTAGAACTCATAATTTGTTTGTCTCGAGCAATATTAATCGCCCAATTTTCTTGTACATGTGAGGGTTCGGTGAACCTACTTCCTTCAACAGTACCTATTTCTGAAAATATATCATCTAAGGATATTTTTTCTTTTTCTTTATACTCAATAGAATGAGTACTATTAGTTAAAGCATACGAAATTAAATAATTAATCGTAAAAACTTTGTTCCCTGGTTCCATAAGATCAGTTCTTTCACACTGATGTATGAAACTTAAGGTTTTATCGAAATCTTTTGAATCTCGATGTAAGGCAAACTTAGGATATACGGTGAACATGAATTTTCCGTAAGCTAAGTTTCCTTGAATTGCACCTAAAAGTGCATCTTGTCTGTTGATGATTCTGTTATCAACAAGTGCCATTTTTATGGGAAAGTTAATCCCATCTCTAAATTGAGCTTTTAAAAGGATTTTTACAGCTCCTATATGTACCATATTCATGGATTTTCTTAATTCAGGTTTAATAGCTAATAGTCGTTTTGCTATTTCTCCTTTAGTTAAGAGTGGTAAATAACATCTTCCTAAAGTTTCTTTTATGTCAACTGAAAGTTCTTCAGTATTATAGCAATAAAAGATTTTATTTGTTCTTGAGAATGCTTTAGAAACAAGACTTCGTAAATTACTAGGCTGATTAAAAATGTGCCTATTATCAAGCTTGAGCTTAAGCTTGTTAATTTTGTTTAAACAATCTGAATTAATCATATAGTCTGATTGAAAACCTTTTTCGTTTTCACTGAAGCTTATAATTTCAGTGATTTGATCAGATTCTTTAGAATCGGTTTTTATAATGGTAATATCTTCCATTTTTTTTATTTTATGCTGTTAAATTACTTCAAAGTATTTATTTAGTCTCTCCTTAAGCATTAATTAATATACGTTTTACAAACAAAAAATAATCATAACTTTCAAAGTTTTCAAAAATGCGTCCATCGCTAAATTTAAAATCATCAAGAGATACCTTCTCTATGACAATTATAGAATTGTCAATCTATGACAATTATAGAATTGTCAATCAATGCATCTTCAATCATCAAGATGCTTTACCAAATGTTCGTAACATTACATACAATATACATGATATGTATATTCAACATGATCAATCATGATGTCTACAATACATACACAAATGATCCTTTAACTTTGAAGGTATCATCAAATTTCTACAATAGATACACATATGATCCCTTAACTCTTAAGGTTTCATTAAATCTTTCCGCAACATGGTATCAGAGCCAAGGCTCTAGATACACATATGATCCCTTAACTCTTAAGGTTTCATTAAATCTTTCCGCAACATGGTATTCGGCATGTGGGATCTTACAATCCACCCCCCTTAGGGAGCCTAACGTCCTCGAGGGCACGACTGACACACCGATCTGAGCCCCGGCTTTGATACCATCTGTAACAGCCCAAGGTAACTGGTATCGTATATTGTCCGTTTTGCCCGCCCAGCCGTATTAGACTGTGACCAAGCTCACAGTTTTGCATTGGTCTCACCCCCAAAGGACTGGCCAAAACGCGTACGGCAGAAAAGGTATTCCACCCCTTATAAGGAAGTGTTTGTTCCCTTTCTCAACCGATGTGGGATCTTACAATATAGCTTGTGAAGATCAGATTAGTCTCACCCGGTTGAGCATTGGTTTAATCCCCCCATATTAGACTCGTGTTTTTTCAGTATGTGTGACCAAACATAAGATACTGATGTAAGTGCATTCAAACATAAGATAACGAGAGACTAACCTTAAAATAAAATCCCTTAATTAAAGTCATATTTCATGTTTTATTCCAAGCTATCCAAAATTACTAGATTTTTACCTCTTAATTTGCATCAATATTATCTTGTCCCAATCTTACTAACCACATGATATGAGCGATAAAAAAAAAAGATTTAAAAAAAAAAAATCATAAAACATGGTTATCTTGCTAACACCTTTTGAGAACTTGATGCTTATTCTTTCAGGTCTAGTTTCTTAATGTTTAATTCGATCATATTGTTTAGAAGTTCTAATCATGAAAATTTTTATGCCTCGAGTATATTGGTTCCAAACTGTTTATGTATATATTAAACCAACTATCAAGCTAGGGCTGGCATAACAGGTTACACGAACCTGTTAAAACACGAACTTGTTAAGACACGAACACGAAACTTGTAAACACAAACACGACACGAAATCTAATCGTGTCATTTTTTTTAAACACGAACACGAACCTGTGTATAACAGGTTAACACGATAAGACACGACAAGACACGATAAGGAACACCTAGTAAAATAAGTTAACACGACAAGACACGATAAGACACGACAAGACACGACAAGACATGATAAGAAACACGATAAGACCTGTTAAGACACGTACACGATAAGACACGAACACGAAACATGTAAACACGAACACGACACGAAAATAAACAGGTCTTAACGTGTCGACCTGTTACAGACACGAAACCTGTTAAGGCCAAACACGAAACCTATTAAAATCATGTAGGTTCGTGTCAGGTTATCGTGTTCGTGTCTAAATTCTCAGCCCTATATCAAGGAAAAGAAAAGAAATGTCATGAACAAGTGTGACAATAGATTATTTTTTTTCATGCATTTTTTTAACTATCTTGGTTCCCATTTTTTTTTTAAAAATTTTGTATACATGTTTGCTAAGTTTATTTTTCCTACCCTAGTTCAAAACACGTTATCTCATTTTCTACTTCACCATGTTCACTTGGTTGTCCACAAAGCATATAATTGTTTGTACCTAGAAGTGGCAAAATAAACGGGTCAAAAAAATGAGCCAAGTAAAATGAGGATGACGTATAAGTTTTATTTTGTCCAAGTACTTGCGATTACAAGGTAATTTTATTATAATAAGAATTTACAAATTTTGATAAACAACTAAGCCATATTTGGCTCTCCTTCTTCATTTCTCCTTATAACTTTTCTCTATTTAAAAGCTACTTAATCTCATAAGTATGACTTATGACTTTTCCTTCAATTTCTCCTTTTCAAAGCATAAAATCCCCTATAAGTTACTTTTCAAACAACCATCTAAACACTTTTATTTTAACTTATGACTTATTGGATAAGTCATAAGTTAAAAGGAGGTGTGGAAATGGAGAGCCAAACATGCTCTAAATAGGTCATAAACAACAAACAACAACAATGTTACCCAGTAAATCCCACAATTAGCAAAGCTAAGAGTAGGGTCTGGGAAATGTGAGATGTAGACAAACCTTACCCCTATCATTGCGGATAGAGAGGCTGCTTCCAGAGAGACCCCCGGCTCCACCACACACAATCGACACTAAAAAGTATTAAAGGTCTACTAAATTTAGAGAAACATTGAAAGCATCACATAGTAAAACAAAGGTATATATGCCATCAAAAAACAACATAGCCCATAAACACCCAAATACAAATCACCCTTACAGACCTCCTACTAGTGTAAGAAAAGGTTTAAGCTCCTAGGACCACTCTACGATACAAACCAACCCCCCCCCCCCCCTAATAATCCTTAACCTTAATCTTGTGCCTATACGAACCCCTATCCTCGACTATGTCCTCAGAGAGGTGCTTTTCTACTAAATCATGTCTAATCCACTTATCCCAAAACAACTAAGTAGGTCATATAGATTAAAAAATAACCCTTAACTTTAATCCTTGCTACTTGTTTAATTAAACAAAGACATTTCGTTTCGCTCGTTGGATGCCATTTAGTCATTTCCCGTTGCACATATTTTGTTGAAAAAGTATAAATACAACAACGATGGAACTTCACAACAAGAAACCAAACAAGAACGTGTAACACAATATCAACCTAACATAGCATAAGAAGTTATGTTAGGTGTATGCTTCGTAAATCACCCATTAAAGTTAATCCTTCATCTCTCCACACAGTCCGTTCGCACAAAACCTCATAAAAAAACCAAATTTGGTATGTAACCCTTCTCCTCTAACGTAGTCAGACTCGAATTCGAATACGTTACAACTTACAAATTTACAATACCTTCTCACAATCTCATAATCCAATTCATATATATTTTTTTATCAACCAAACGAATTTCATTCAACACCAAGGAAACTTACATACTTGGCCCATTTAGCCAGTGGTTACCTGGGCATTTCACCCGAGATAGTCCCGACACAACAATCATAACCAACACCCAAAAAAATAACAATCCAATTCATATGCATTCTTATTTCTTAGTAAAGTTATAACATAAACACAACATTTAACAATTCTTGAAGGTCTAATGTGATAATTTTATAAAAGTTAAAGGGGGTGTTTTATCCTTTTTATAGTTTTATAAATTATAATCTCTTGTATGTAAAGTATGTATCTACTACCGCCCCTTATCTTCTCCAAATAGGTGCCCTAGAAATACAAATACAGATTATTATTATTAATAATAATAATAATATTAATATTAATATTAAGTCCACACCCTTGTAATTGTTACTACGAAAGGATCTGGAGAAAGTTTTACAAAAGTTTCTTCATTTCGTTTGTCAGGAGAAGGTTTAATCTGTTTTGATCTGTTAGGGTTTTTGTTGGAAACGGTTTATAATTAAGAGTTTGATATGGCGGATGCGGTTGAAGAAGATGAGTACGAGAGTGATCCGGAGCAGGCGAAGCTTTCGTTGACGATGCGAAGGAGGATGGAGGCGAGTGACGATGAGGAAGAGGAAGAAGAGGATTCTAGGGTTAGGGTTTCGGATTATGAGTCTGATGGTCAGGGTGCTGCTGCTGAGTATGATGATAATAATAATGATAATGATATTGATGATGATGATGAAGAAGAAGGATATGATTTAGTTGAGGAAGTGGAAGATGGAGTTGAGGGGAGTTCTGTTGGGGTGAAATTGGGGAAAGATGAAAGGGATGAGAGCGGTGATCGGGTTGATGATAATGGGAATGGAGTGGGGGAGGGGGAAGGGGAAGGAGGGGAGAAGAAGGAGAATGAGCCGTTTGCGGTTCCGACAGCGGGGGCGTTTTACATGCATGATGATCGGTTTCGAGACAGTGCTGGTGGTAGACACAGGTGATTTTGTTTTTTGGTTCGGGTTTATGTTTATGGTGTTGGTATTTGTTTCTATCTGTGTTTACTGTTTAGGTTAATTGAAATGATACTTGTACTTTAGATTGCTGTAGTTTTAGTTGGTAGGTTTGTCGGCCCGTTGTTGCAAGGATGTGCCTTTAGTGTTTTGGGTGAGGAGCCTTGAAGGCAAATTGCATTTGATTTAATTAGTTTTTATATGGCCTAAGCTTTGACTAAGTATATCACTATTAGTTACTGTTTTTGACTAAGTGTATATAACTGTAACAGAAGTTAATAGATCATAGTTTATCGTTATCTATAGACTTCTCTCTGGGCATCGACATGTGTAAGTGAAATTGTGAAAATAACATGTTAAGGTTTTCATGAGTAGTATACTATGTAGGAATGAGAGTACCGGAGTCGGCTAACTCATTAGTCTTTACTTAGGGCTGATAGACAAAAAATTCTGTATTTGTTCTCAAGCTTAGATTGGTGTCTGAAAAGGAACCAAAGACAATTTAAGTTGCATAAGTCACATTATTTAATTAAATTGTGACAAGCTGAATAACCTAGATATGATCTTCTGCAAAAGTGTACCAGTTTTATTGTGGGTGGTACCCTGTAGTCCTGTACCCACCTTTTGTTGAATCGTAACCTCAACCTCTGTGCATTGGAACCAATAATGCTTTGAGTTATGTATATTTTATACTGTTTTTTATCGTTGATCTTTTGTTTGTTGCAAATTTGCATCCATATATGTGTGGAAGTTACCACCCTTGTCTCTTTAATCCACATATGCTCTCAAAAAGGAGCTTACCTTTGTTTAGTGATAGATGGGTAATGGGTTATGAATTATGATTACCATTAAGATTGATAAATATTTTCATATCTCAACCAGTCAACCTAATGAATTGACTATAACTCTAAGCTATGAACACGTCAGTACGCCACAAAATAAGGCCATTCATTCTTTACTGCAGTCTATTGGTAAAGTAGTTCTTGTCAGTTTTTGAGTTAAACCAACTAGTAGGTTGACTTTTCATATTGGGAAGTGGATCCACTTTTGAGAGGATGGGTGAAGTTTTAGGATTTGAAGTCCACTGACAATAGTTCTTGTCTTCTTGATGAAATTTGAAAACACGACACCTCATATTTTTGCTATCAGATGTCAGTGATTCAGATACAATGGTTATTTTAATTTTTGAACCAAACACGATTACAGGTCAACTATAATACTTGAATTTTTTGTATTGTAAAGTATAGTATAGGATATGACACAGAAGCTACAAATATTTAAGTACAGGCCAAATATGCAAAGCATCCGTCCACAAGAATGTTTTGCTGTCCTATTTTTTATGTACAACTTTAGCAATTGTTTTTAATGCAAACACCGAACACCCAGGAATACACGATATAGCTATCTTTTGGTCTGTTTTAGAGAATGTTATATTGCAGTTTACTTTTTTTCCATCTGATCTATGTCTAGTCTATGAGACATTATCCCAGTTAGCTAACTGGAGTTCCATCCATAGTTGTCAATCACAAAGATAGCGTTCGCTATCGCGCGCATTGTAGCCTCGCAACCTGGTGATCAGTGACTCCATAGCGTAAATATAACGAACTCCGGCGGAGAATTTTGGCGCTGGTGGAGCAGATTCTGGCGGAGGAGAAAACAGGAACTGGGAAAATGAAAATAGGTGGCTGCGTAACTGTAACATGTGTTTATGTTATTAGGATTTTAATTTTTATTTTTAAATAAGTTTAAAAGTTTTAACATTTAACCCCCTTATCTTTCAATAGTTTACATTAGTCTCTAAACCTATGTGTTTTCACCTAAAAAGTGTAGAATAGTGCTAATTCTTTATTTGTCCACACGGATTCAACTTATAGGATTATAGTTCTTTCTAATTAATTTACGTATTAACCTTTAACTTTTATAACTTATAGAGTTATTAGACTACCATGAACTCCAATAATTCATTTTTATAAAGGATTTACGTTTAGATGCCCGAACTTTAATAAATTTTATCATACAGAAGTTTAATAATACCTATTTTTCTATAAGCGAGTTACATTTCAACCTCGAACTTTGATAGAGTTATCATACGATTCTTTAAGTTTAATAAGTTATTTTTTTTTCTTTCTGTTAACAAATATTTGTTCTTTATCTTTTTTTATAATTTTACTTATTATTTATTGTACTTTTTATAATTAAAGCCAACTTTTAACATTAGATATGTTTATGCAGTTGTGTTGCGTGCTTATTTTTAATGTTGTTTAGATTAAAGTCAACATGGTCTATGTTAAGTATTAACCTATCAATATACTAGGTAACAAATATAATTACTTTTTATTAACCTTATTATATTTAAAGTTTACTTTTAATGTTAGATGTCTTTACTTAACTGCGTTCATTATTTTTTCCGTCCTTTAAAATAAAGGTTGCATGGTACATAATGAACCGTTGATATATCATGTAACAAATACATCCTCACGAGTACTCTTTACGACCCCGCCGCATAATATTAGTGATGAACATATTTACGATGGTAAAATAGTAGCAAAATATATGCAACCAATTCAATAGGTAACCTCTTGTAGAATAAGTGGCCTATTTTTCATTTGCAATATATCGTCACTAATGATTAAGTCTCATCCTTTATCTTGAACCAACCGAAATCTTTTTCAAATGCATAAGGATTTACATAACCAAGCAACCTCGAGTTGTTAGAGGATTTTGATCCAATGATATCGGTGAATTCCCATTAAGTAATGGTAAGGATTAAAACCTCATTGTGGGATTTTAGGTGAATTTTATATGGCGTAGAATTAAGAAGCATGTGTCGACGTTAAAAAAAAAAGCCTTGCACGGTATGTCTAAGTTGGAGTTCGTTACCAACTCGAGTAAAGTCTACCCTTGCTTTTTAGTATTGATGATCACTAATTAATTAAAAAAAAATTGGAATATTACAGTATTTTAAAATATGACCTTATAAAGTGATTAGTGATTTATGATACTCAATTAAATCTCTTACTTCTCTAGAAATGAAAGATATTAATTTGAAAGATACTCAATTAATATGACCTTAAAATGTAACCTTTATTAATTTGAAAGATATTTCATAATAATAATGTTAAGTTCATACTTTTCTAGAAATCTCTTAGTTTATTTCTTTCATTAACGTGTCATGCACTGGGATTTTAATTGGTAGTATATTTTAAGTTTGAAATTTAAACTTGGAGATTTTTAATTATTATGGGACCCAACTAATTAACAAGCTAGCAAACGCGTATCTTTGAATAACATAAATTTTATAAGATACGATCAACAGAAACCAACTACGGAAAGTAGAAAGAAGTACAATGAACGACCATAAAGAAAATGCACCCCAAAATAGGAAGATAGCTTAATTTTCAAGGAAATAAATGATTTGGCCACATCAGATTCGGGTTGTCAACAAACGGAGCCATCTCATACCCGGGTCCAAGACCCATATTCTGTTCAGACGGGTTGTTCATCCATTCTGTGAACCATTGAGTTCTCTGCATCCCACCCATACCACTCACATTATCAACCACAGATCTTTTCTCCAATGCCTGCATCACATGTCCTCTCATCATCATTTCATTGGTACTATTCGCACCATTATCGCCAACACTAACTTGCGCTCGAGGTGGAAGTGATGTTGGTGGCCCGGCTACACCTTTACCCGCGATCTCTTTCTTTATGGACTCAATTCTCCTACAAATATCTTTTATGGTTTGATCAACCAACCCACCAAGATCATTCAAATCCGGCAAGATCAAGTTCGCTATTGACCCTTTTCCGGTCAAGCATTGGTACATAACCTCAGTCATCTCTTTCTCCCTATTCTCCTTGATCTGCTTTTTGAGCTGCTCATTTGCTTTGGTGATCCTTTGCTTGATGAAGCTTTCTTGGTTCACCATCTTCTTGCTTTGCTCCATCTCGGGCATCCTCTTGAACTGCGCCAGCACGCGTTGGACACCGATGTTGTTGGGCCACACCTCGGGTTGAGCTTCATATGGGCTATATATTATGGCACATGCATCAATGCCACATAATGTGCTCAACTCATTCACCTTCTTCATCAAACCCTTCTTCCTTTTCTTGAAGGTGGCTTTCCTTGCAGAGTCATTCATTATGAATGCAAGCTTCACTTTCTTCCTAGTCATGGCTAAAGAAGCAAACAATTGAAGAAAATATGGAAGTTCTATGGTGGAGTTTCTTGTTGCAATTGTGCATTGCTATATATACACTATAGGTGACATATATGACATAACTATAGCATTAAAAAGAAATTTCATGAGGTTTTGTAAGGAAAACTATTAATTCATTGATTTTCTAGGTAGCTGGAGTTATAACAAGGCATTAATTATAGAATAAAATGATTAAGATATTTGATTGTGTTTATACAACTGTCTCCAATGATACGTGGAAAGATGGACTTGTTGAGAATATTAACGTATGACCGCATTCGGCTTTTGTTTTTGTTTACAGAGTGTTGTTATAATCATTTTATGACACATATAATTTAACATTATAGTTTGGTCGAAATTTGCAAAATAATTTGGAGGTGACATAGTAATATTTAGCATCTTCTTTATAAAAAATATATGTACTCAGGTATGCTATAATTGTAAACATGGAGATCTTTAATTGGAAACAATGTTTTTATTTATCATATTGTTAGGCAAAACCAAATTCTCTTGCTGGTGAATCTGCTTAATTAAAACTGTTTTTATGTTGTCTGTGCTAGTGCTACAAAACTAAAATTGAAACTATAATCTGTTTTTTATGTCTCTGTATCAAAGTTGTAAGTTGGAGTGTTGGACAGTTGTTGTTTTTGTTGCAGTTATATCATATATTGTTTTATTGTAGGCTGTAGACATGTATCTTTTTAGTATCTGGTTTCTCTTTTCAGTTACATTTTTTCAGATAATGATTTATCAAATTATAAACTTTTTGTCAATGTGATGATTTTAGGCGAACTCTTGGTGGGAAGAAATTGTGGGAGTTGAGAGATGAAAGCAAATGGGGCCATGACAAGTTTGAAGAAATGACTATGCATGAAAGGCCATACAATGAGGTGAACTATTATTGTGTGTGTATGGGTATGTGTGTTTGTGTAATTCTTTCGTTCTAAAATCTCTTGCATTACCAGGGTAGGCGGGTTCCCAGGGGTCGTAATCGAGGCCGTGGTAGAAATCGAGGTGAAGATCATGGATTTGTGCGCGGAAATAGGCCTAAAAGTTACAACAATAACAATCAAATGAGTGGGCCCAAGTCTGTAAGAGGCCGAGGCCCCAGAAGATATCAGCCTTCTACACCAAACAGCTTTGAAGCTCCTGCACAAAGCAGACAGTGAGTAGAAATATCATGATCTTTATTTTTCAACTATTTTCTCTTTAATCTGTATAGTATTTAATTGCCAAGTGTTGTAGGTCTGCCAAAGCAGTTGAGAAAACCTCCCATGCAAGTTCAGGAAGAGCATCTGTTGCCACGTCAGCATCAGAATCTGCTCACGTTCCGGTTAGGAAAAATGTTGCCTCGAATTTGAATTATGCTTCTCCGCCATTTTATCCTTCTGGTTCTTCGACCAAAGAAACCAACTTGACTCAGAAAAAAGAAGCTCAAACTGGATCACATAATAGGGGCCCACACACTTCTGTTATGACGGAGAATTATCCAGTTTCGCAGTCCAATATTCCTCGTGGGAAAAATATTTCTGTTTCTTTAGGTATGGACAAGCTTTATATAGACGATTCAATCTCTAAGCCCCTAAACAACTTACAGCCCCGGCCTGAAGGGAGAGGCCCAATTTCATTCGGGCAAGCGACATATCAACCCGTAAATAGGCCCAATCTTCAACCTTCTGGTCAACAGTTTGGGGCTCGTTCAGCTAGTGGGTCCCGGGCATCTTCCCCACCAAAAGCATCTGTTCCCGCACATGGGCTTGAACCTGTAGACATGGAGTCTTCTACAGAATCTAATGATTCTAAGACTGCATTGGTTGGAAAAGGAAAAGGTAGTATTACAAGTAGTGGAATGAGCTCATTTTCTTATGGTGATCAAAACTTCCCTGGAGCTCCAACATTCTTGCCAGGTAAATGAATTACTGATAACATTTATTCATGAATCATAAGTTCATAACTTTGAACTATTTTAATTTTATTAATTTTTAAAGACATGAAATGATGGTATATAATCTGTTATATTTGTGTATTGGGATGTAGTTATGCAATTTGCAGGGCAGCACCCTGGGGGTCTTGGAGTTCCTGCTGTCGGCATGGCTTTCCCTGGATATGTTGCTCAGCCCAACGGGATGGGAAATTCTGAGATGACATGGTAACATAATTTATTTGTTTTGCGGTCTTCCTTAAGTCGAGTACTAAGATCTTTGATAATGTTGTACTAGGTTACCTGTTCTGGCTGGTGCTGCTGGAGCTTTGGGTGCTGCTGGACTAGGGGCACCCTATCCTTATATCACAATGGATGGTGCTTATCATGCGCGTGCATCTGGCCAGTCGGCAGCACTAGTTCCTCCTATAAGGTACACCATCGTTTTGCTGAAAGTTATGTTCACATATTTGACTGCAGTTTATTTAGTTTATTTTGTTTTGTCTGTTTTTTTTTTCCAGCAAAGATGGTAATATGAATAAATCTGGCAGTGGAATGATGCCATCTCAGAAACCTGGTAAGATATTACATAATGTCGATATCTTAAACTTACAAATAAAAAAAAAACACAATTAAATCAAATTGTTATTTAAATTGTTTTTGCAGAACTTGCAAATGATGAATTGAGGCAACGCCAAAATAAAGCTCGCAGGCAAGTTGCATTTTTTTACATCTTTCTGGTTTTAAAATATTGTTCTTTGTAACTGATGTATGGTGTTTTTTGGATAATATGCAGATACACAGAAATGAAGTTTGATAAGTGAAGTATGTAATACATCAAAAAGCTATTGAAATTAGCTTATAAAGATCACTTTCCAACTGAGTTCCTTGTTCTGAATATCTGAGTGCTGCAGGCCTTAGGCCTTCTGTGATTTCCAGTTTACTTCTGGACCACTTTGGGCGACCGCAGTATTCCCCAATTATTTACGGTAATTGTCCTCCTTTCAATTATTTCTATCTTGTTACATTAAAATGTCCGCAACCCGTTTGACAAGTGATAGTTTCTTTCATATTTGTTTATTATACACCTACTTTTGCACCCCCGTGTCTGTATTCGGTTTACACCTTGGACTAATGAGACCATGATGTTAATGTTTCTCTGTACACACCAGGTATGTGTTTGAAACGCCTGCTCATGCTGCGTCCTCGTAGTTAAAGAATGCAGTCTGACAGGTGGCAGGACTTTTTATGGATGCAAGGTATAAAAAAAACCATGCATGTTAATTTTATATAGTATTTACACTTAACTGTGAGTGATTGTTGTCATGCTTGTTTTTCCTTTTCAGGTTTATTGTGGCTTTGTTTTCTCCCTTTTTTTTTTCTTCTTTTTCAATTGTGAAAGTTTTTGGTTGGTAGGGGCTTTCTTTGAAAATATATTTGGGAGAATAGTAAATGAACAATAGCAGTGGCTTTGTGTCAAGTTTTGTGAACCTCCTGTGTTTGTTTTTGAGTTGTGTTTGGGGGTTGAATCGCCATCTGTTTTGCTTTGCCGCATGTTTGGAGACTTGTTTCTTTCAGTATGACCTGGTAATTGTGTTTCTTGCTAACTGTCTTTGTTCTTCCGTTTTGGTCGACGCTATGATAACCGGACCTGTTGTTGAATCAGCTGGTTTACTGTGGTTATGCCGTTTTTACTAACAAGATGACGTCGATTAGTTTCATCATCATCATCATCATCATACTCAGTTAATCCCACCAATAGCAAAAGCTAAGGTAGGGTCTGAGGAGGGTAAGATGTAGACAGCCTTACCTCTACCCCGGGGGAATAGAGAGGCTGCTTCCAATGAGACCCCCGGCTCAATAGTGGTTTTGCATCAAGCCTTAGACATAAGGCACATAACACTTAGCAATCGGGACAAACCCGACTGGTGCATGTACCCCCTTGTCTTTTGGCTATCAACGCCACCACCTGATGCATGATTAACCGTCCTTCATTTTTAACGTTATTTTCACGAAATTAGTAAAATAACGTTAAAATTAGTGCAACTTTACTTTTGCCCCCCGAGGGCCACACATATATATATTATATGTGCATAGCCGTAAGCGGGGCTTATGACGTCGATTAGTTTAAAATTATGATATTATATGTATATTTAAAACTTGTTCAAAATGAAATATGTATAATCTATAACTAATAAATATGACCATGGTGTGGTGGTGGTAAATCACGGCGTGGTCTAACGTGGTGGTCCTTGACGGCTTGGAACGCCAGCTCTTGTGTGGCGTGGGCATGGCGTGGAGGTGACGGTATGAGGGCTTAACGTCTGTTGTAGCCATTGAAAAATTCTAATTTTTGAAAGTTCATGATGGTTAAACGGTAGAAAAAAATAATAAATGAAGTCTTTTATTTACTCATACATTCCAACACGTGGTGGATGTTTCTACACCAAATTGACCCGAATCAACAACCGTATGATGCTTCCCTCAAACACACTACAAATATGGTTTTGGAACTATGCATGTGGCGATGCTTATATGTTTACCATCAATTTTACATGTAAGAGTGATCTAGTTAGACGTCGGAAACAAAGTAGAATACTTATATGTTTGGCATCAATTTTACATTTAACAATACATTAGACCAATTCAATGTATCGAAATTAGACCAACATAATGTAAATGATTACTTTGTTAAGATCACAAGGAACAAAACGTTACAATCACAATATATATATAACAAATTGTGATATTAAAGTTAAGGAATTGGAATTATTAAAAAGTTGGAACCACTCGAGTACGTGATAATAATCATGTATTCTCAATGAATTTGACAATTTAACAACTAATAATAATGGAATGGAATAAAATCACTATCAAATACAGTTAATTATAAGGTTGGGAATATCAATATGTAAATATGTTTTATAGTTACATTACCATAAAGAATAAGGGGCTGTTTGGTAGCCTCTTAATCAGTCTTTTAACCATTCAGGTCTGAATCATTCAGCATTCAGACTGTTTGTTTCAGCATCTGAATGGAATGATTAAGTGCTGAACCATTAAGCTAATAAGAGATGTTGAATGATTCAGCTCTTAACCATTTAGACCATCTTAATGATTCAACACTTAATCAACCAAACAGCCCCTAATTCACATTAAGATAACAGGTAGGTAGGTAGGCAACAAGGTATGTCACCATTATTTTTTAGATAGCAAAACCTAACCTACTAAAAGCAAAACCCCGATCTTGGGGGGCCTAGATTGTTTTGAACATATCTATCTATACTACTATATAATCTATATCTATATCTTCTATACTACTATATAATACATTATAGATGTGCAACAAGATAATTTACTTTCTTTTTTAAGATTGCATATGAAGAATTTTATGCTTTACACCTAAAATGTCATAGATAATTTACCCCTATTTGCAAAACTCACATGTACATGTCAATTCAATTGAGGCATAATTTCTTATTTATCTTTAGTGGCAGAACATTAGTGTGCAGACCCCACAACTCTTTTAGATCACTTATGTTACCAATCATTACAGCCTTTTGGTGTTAAACATCATATTCGTGTGGTTACATAAGATCAATTCATCTCCTATATGTGCACCAAATTTTTGAATCAACTTTTTATGCTACATACATAAAACTATACATTAACTTGTCTTAGGTAGATAACTTTATCTATAAACTAAGGGGTAAAAAACAAATTAAATATCTCGATCAATCCATATCAACACCAAAGTATATTCACATGACAACCTGTTTAACCTAGGGTATATTATATATATTAAACTGCAAGCTCTTATATATTGTAAACGTAACATGTTCCTTGAGTATCTACAGCTTTTTTTAATTTGATATAATATGTATACTTCATGGAGTATCTTGATCCTTTTCCTAATCTTAACTAATTAATGGTATCTCATGTTGTGTATATGTGTTTGATTAATCAAATCTATGAAAATGGTCAACTACTGTTTTGGGTTCAGTAGAAACCACGATTTGAAATGTAACTAATATACTTAATACAGACTTGATTATATTCATCATTGGCATTGAAACTTCCCAATGAAACGGAGGAAGTTATTAATCGGTTGAACCATTTTATAGGCAATCATTCGATCATCCAACACTAGCAACTACCTGAGCCGATTGTGATTACAAAAGTCGTCGCCGCCACTCATCTCGGGTCACGTCGGAAGTGATAGCAACAACAACCGAACGCAACCGTCACATCCATATTGTCGCCTGGAAATCTCGAACAGCCCCCACCGTTATTGTTACTCTAAAACACGACATGATGGCCGGGATCTGGTTCTACACCTGCTTTGCAAAACAAACCGGCTCAGGTTCTAAACCCCTTGCAAATTTTTTTATTTTTTTCTTTCTTTTAGTTTTCTTCTTTTCAAACCGATTGGTGAGCGTTATGTTTAGGTTTTTAGTAACAAATATCTGATTTATTGTTTTGCCATTGATAGTGCTTATCTTTTAAGGTACGGATTTATTTTTTAAAATTTATCTTCAAATGCAATATTTTTTAGACCGAATCGGGTCGGGATTTGTCAAGGGTGCCAATCCGGCTACATGAAGTTCCTTTCTCCTGAAAAAATATAGGTATCTTATGAGTCCCTGAGGTCATTTGACTAAATACATGGTTGAGACCATATCTTAATGTGTTTTGTCTAACATGATATTATTTGCAAGCTTTATGGGTCAAGTGCGAATGAAGAACAAGAAGTAATGAAATCAATATGTTGATATCAAAGACATATTGATAATTGTTGAAAATTATTGATAATAGCAGAAAAGGATGCATTTATTTTGAGAAGCTTTCGATGTTAAACAAATCAACTGTTATAATCATCATGGAATGGAGTATAACTATGTTTTAGACCATCTCTATGACATGAGATTTTGCTCTTCGATACACATGTTTCTTTTGCACCTTATTATTAAACGTAATTTTAGAGTTTATATGATTGATTACTACTTTCTAAGTGGTTTGGTTTGTTGGACAGGCGAAGAAGTTCATTAAGAGCATGCATAGAGTCTGCTTGAATACAATTCGTCTGTTGGAAAGTACAAAACTGCCCTTCTGTTCAATTCGAAGTGTCAAGCATTATTCACTCTATTTTATATGTATTTTATAAGTCTCTTGTATTTTTGGCAGGGGGATTTTGTTGACCGTGGTTACAACAGTTTGGAAGTTTTCACAATACTTTGCTTCTAAAAGCCAGGTAATTAATGTTGGGTATACATTACAGAGGGTGTTAGTCCTTTTTACCTAGCATATGCATTGAAGTCCATGTCTTACAGCTTGTGCATCTACACACACCTTAACACGTTGTTAGGGATTAAGTTTATGGAAACTTTTAATGGAGTAATTACCATTATATATTTAATCATATCTTAAATTTAGTTTTGATCATAAGCTACCATTACTTTATCCGATAATAATTGATACGTCAATATTGGATTATGAGGATTTCCGATAACAGCTGAACGGAATAATCCCAAAATAAATAAAACTTAAGTTGGCAATCCATAGTCTCGACCATGTATATATATGCAATCACTTACGGGATTTAATAAGTTCTGGTGCTTTTTTTTGTTATTTTTATAATTTCTTGGCAATTAACATAGGTAATGTGCAACATTATTTTGTGTTTGACTCAGCCGAGTTAACTGCTTAGGTGTTCGGTTATCATGCATGTTACAATGCAAAATTGTAATTTGTGTAACTATGGTTTAATGGCTTATAATATACCAATGTTATTTTTGTTCTTAAAGTAGGATAATATTTTCCACATACTTTGTGTTGTATTGTACATTGTTTGCTACTGTTCACAGTTCACATGACAACATGTTCTACACACCTAGGATGATGGTTCTTCTTTACTTAAAAACTAGAGTTCATGATTCAACTAAATGGGAGGAATCGATATGCTTGGATAAATTTGGACATGGTTTTAACACAGGAGAGGCAAGTCATGAAACATTATATTTAATACAAACTTAACGTCTAACTCTCCTACACTTTCTACTCCTATGCATAAAATATTTTTACCATAAGTCAATTTTATACTTTCTTTAATATTTATGACACCACTTCATTAGGAAATCTATAGCAATAGTAATAATGATAATAATAATAATAATAATAATAATAATAATAATAAAAAACCATCTCTATATAAATGTATCCACTATGGTTATCTCTATATTTTGCCAATAAAACAAGTCTTAAAGCTACACGTACAAGTCTTAAAGCTAAACACAACAATTTTACATATATACCAATTATATATAGCCAAACATCGCGCAGCCCCGTCGCAACGCGCGGGTTCCTACTAGTATCTTTATAGTTTATGCCCGTAACAGAGCATTTGGTTGGTGTTGCTTTGAAGTAAATGGAATCCTAAGGAATTAGAATGGATTACTCTAATGTGTTCGACTCGCATAATGAAATCCATTTGACATATTCATGTTTGGATTATTGATCGGTGTTAAAGGACCGGTAAAAAATAAGAGTTTTTAGAAAAGACCAACTACCTTATTAGATAAGGTAAGTTGGGTGTCGAACCACGAGGAGTATTGTGGAAAGTGTTATGTTCAACTATTAAATTAAACTAGACAGAATGTAAAATCGATTGATTGATTTGTTGATTAGATTACAATTAAAGAAAACAACTTAAAAAACGAGTTATGACCATTATAAGAAATGGTGATATCTCCAGGATCCCGGTTAATCACTATCTGCCAAGGGTTGTACAATTTGTCAATTGAAATCACATAGACATGATTTGTGGTTAATATGATTAATATTGTAAATTGATTAATGATCTTGCTAACAGCCGATAACTAGACCGCGACTGTTGACTCGATTGATTATCACTTAACAATATCTTAATTACTAATAATATTGAAAGACATAAACTTGAATGTTAATCAATGACCCTCGATAAGAAACCATGTTGGTTGAGGAAATCCAAACAAGCAAATCATTCAATAATGTTTAAACCAAATATTCATACAAACCACAATTGAAATTCAAAGTTAAACAATCATAATTCAAAGTTAAACAATCATAATTCCAATCCAATGACCAATGTTTGACAAACACAAACCCTTGTATAAATAACTAATCATTCACTCGGATAAGATCACGGGTGATTTAGCCGCTCATATCGGTGGAATACGCACCCAACCGTAACCTACAGTATGAATATCGTAAGCTACGGCGCGAACAACATACCTTGCCCAAAGTCATCTTCCAACTTAAGAACTTCATCCGAACACCTCCCAACTTTCAACCTTGATCATATGCAACCTATTGTTTAGTATTTTGCCTCAAATTAAGTCCCGAGCCACTCCGTTTACCTCGATTATCACCTCTGGCTAATACACGTCATGCAACTCGACCTTCTTTTCTTCAACTTAATAACTTGTACTCTTGATCCGAACACTTTCCCAAGCTCATTTCTTCTCATCCACGATCTTTTTTAACCTCGTTTCGCCACACACAATACCCCGAACACTTCCATATCTCCAGTTCATCATCCGTGCACAATCTTCTCCACGTTTAAGCCTCTAATTCCATCAACTTGCACCATTTAACCTAAATCATGCGAAATCGTGTAGTCATCTTATTCAAACAAATAACGCATTCAAACGCATTAAAAACACTCAATTAAACATATCCATCAATTATAAAAAAAATCCTAATGTTAAATTAACAACAAATCTTTTATTCAGGGGCTGTTTGTTTTAGCTTTTAATGAGACAGATGTCTGAATTAGGGGTTGTTTGGTTGATTAAGTGCTGAATTATTAAAAAGTCTGAATGGTTAAGAGGTCTGAATGGTTAAGTGCTGAATCATTAAGTTGGACCTCTTAATGGTTAGTATTCTTGTCCCACATTGGTAGGAGAGCCTTATTAAGGTTCAACCTAGTTTAGTGCTTAATGGTTCAGTGCTTAATGGTTCAACAACATCTCAAATCTAATAGTTCAGCCTTAACCATTTCATTCAGAAGCTGAAACAAACACACTGAATAATGAATCATTCAGCGTTGAATGGTTCAGAGCCTCATTAAGAGGCTTACCAAACAACCCCTTAGTCATACATAGTTTATTCAGAATGTTTGTTTCATAAGGAGATTAGGGATGGCAAAAAAAAAAAAAAAAAAAAAACCCAAACCCAATGGGTAAACCCGAAACCCGAAATATTAGGGTTTGGTATAACCCGAACCCGCTGGATTCGGGTTTGGTTTTAAAAAATCAAAAAATTTCGGGTTCGGGTATGGTATATAGCAATACCCTCCGATTACCAGATAAGTACATACTCGATTACCCGCATAATATACCGATTACCCGCTATATAAATCTATTTGTAAGGCATGAAAACTTTAGATTACTTGGCTCACTATCCCAAGCCACTTACAGGCGCTACTGTGTCACACCCTCAAATTTCCACTTGCGGGGTTTTACCGCGAGGTGCATGACAAACCAGGATCCAAGTCAACGATCACAATAAACAACTCTATATGAAAAATGTAAATAGACATAACCATTAATTTAATAAGCGGAAGCGGTTCAGTAGCATTTAATCAACTATGCTATCATCTCAAAAGTTGTTCAAAATACTTTTATTACAAAACGTGCAACTATGCCTAGACGCCAATGCAGACCCGTGCGCCTAGTTCCGTTCATTGCTACCTTAGCGACCTGAGAAAAACATGCCAAAAAGATGTCAACATATAATGCTGGTGAGTTCACAGGTTTGTTCAAAATGTTACCAAAACGTTACCATGTCCATACTATATCAATGTTGTCACACCACGACAAAGGCGGAAACACGTGGCGCGACGGTTCAAAAGCATAAAGTCAAGGTTATGGCTAAACACAAGTAATTTAAAGAAAATGGGTCATTTATTACGACGTCGAATCAGTTTCAAACATTACACAAAAGTTAATTGTTTTTGAAATAAACATAGAGGTTTCTCAAATATATCCCAAATGCCTTGGGAAATAAAGGTGAAACCCCACAAAAGCCTAACGTCGCATTGGAGATTCCCCGACCCTGCCTGCCTGATCTTTCATCTTCTAATTACCTGAAAGATATGTTTAAAAAGTTTCGTCAATATAAATATATTGGTGAGTTCACAGGTTTTCAGTTTCTAAAACTTGAATACTTGGGAATACCATGTTATGACAATATATAGGAGTTGCAAATTCCTATAAATCTACTTGAGACTATAATCAAACCAAGACATATAATAATTGTGCCCCGCTCCAAGTCGTTACTCGGTTTCCCACGACTTAAGTTCAGAATATTTGCACCCCAGGCATAACCTAATGCATAATCGACGCTATCGATTAGGGGTGGGCCTTGTCAGGCACCAATAGTACTATTCGAATATTCCTCCGGTTTCAATTCCCTGAACAAATGATTATAGAGGCGAGGACTCAACCCCGAGTGGCGGTCACACCTCAAGTATTAAATCCGTCAAACACTATCCCTAACATATCTTTCCCCCGGAAAACGTAAAAATAGTTTAAAATGGGGCCGTGAAACTCACCTGTAACTGCGTCTGGCTCAATAAGGTGAATAGCAAAGGGTGGTCTTGCACCTACAACGTCCTAAACGTATAAGTCACTATTCCTATAGTGCATGTGCCTTGGCAAGTTGTACACCCAACTCCCGACCACAAGTTGTTCCAAATCCCGTTTAATTAAGCGTGTATCCTAGGTTTCGTTGGCGTTACATTACCCTTTGCGTTACAAGTTATATATTACTCTTGTTAATATTTCCATAACTTGCATCTTATTATCATCGACTCGACTTCACTTAACATATAATTATTTCCCCATTTAAATAATTATACTTAAGATCGCATCGCTCGATATAATATATATTTCAATCCTCGACCCGACTCACTTTGCCACACATTTGTTTTCCCATTTAAACAAATATGCTAAGATTTTGTCGTTCGATCGTATATTCTTAACGTCCGATTCAACTCACCACGCCGTATATTTATTTTCCCATTCAAATAAATATACTAGGATTTCGTTGGTACGACCTACACATGTATATATCCTTGTCTTCTCGTCGCGGCTTCCCTTCCCGCATATCTACTTTCCCATTAAGTAGATATACTAGAATTTTGCCGAGACGAGCGTACAAATATATATAAATGTGTAATTTTTCTTGTTAAGTATATACGTTTGTTTTAACGTCTTATTCGTTTGTGTCATGTGTTTCTCCCACGAATTAATCCTCCAACACTTAGGAAAGTGTTTATTTGTTTTCACCCAAAGTATATATATATTTTACCTCTTTAAAATATATATTTTTCTTATCTTGCCGCAATGGCATTTTTCTCATTTTTTTTTTTGTCCGGTTATGGTTCGTTAACGCGTTTTAGTTCGATATCTTAACTTGATTAGTTAATTCTTCCAAGTTTTTCCCAACATGTATTTTATAGAAATATTATCCATATTTCTTCCCATTTTCACATGTTACTTGGATGGCTAAAATACTTATGTATTTTTAACCCAACTTGTCAACTTAACTACAAAAATGTTTCCAACACTTTTATATTCCCATTTATATAAAAGTATTCATTTTTGTATAAGTTTCCCAAGTTTGTTTAATATTTTTATAAAATCTCTATTTTATAAAAATCCTTATGTTAAAACCCTTTATACTTTTATAACTTTCAAAAATACACTTTTATACAAAATACCCAAGTATTTCTACTAGTATTTACAAAAATCATCCTTAGACTTTAATACTTACACATTTGACACCAAACTTTCCATACTTGTATTTTTGGACTAATAGTTTCTAAAATGTCCATTTTAGTCCCTTAACTTTCAAAGTTACAACTTTAGTCCCTTAACTTACAAAAGTTGCATTTTTCTATTCTAACTTTCAAAGTTGGCATTTTTCACTCAAAATAGTTAACTTTGAAGATTCAACTTTTTATAGGTAAGTTATTTTTGTATCAAAACACTTATGTTAGTCTTATATTCCATATGAAAGACTAATTATATGTGTGTTTTATGTATTTGTCCATTTCTTCAAAATATCATTCATCCAAGTGAGTTAACTTTAATTTTCCATCTTATTCATTTATGAACTTCTAACATGTTTTACCACATATTATAACTTAAATGATAGTAATAAGATGAATTAAAGTTAGTTTTAACATATTCAAGTTCATCTCAAAATCTTAACCAAAACATCATCCTACTTAGTCTTACATGTAAACTTTATATATTTTCAAG
The DNA here is from genome assembly GCA_028751855.1 of Ambrosia trifida. NCBI lineage: Eukaryota > Viridiplantae > Streptophyta > Magnoliopsida > Asterales > Asteraceae > Ambrosia > Ambrosia trifida. The sequence continues at coordinate 55,264,941 of CM054123.1, read as the reverse complement.
ACTAATACATCATCATCATCAAATCCATGGTTTATTTTCATATCTTTAACCTTCCATTTTTCACATGAAAACCTATTAAAGATTATGTTCAAAACCATTTTTAAACCCTTCATGTACAACTTGCTACTAGGAACACATACATGAAAAATAACAATCAAAAACAAGATTAAGAAGCTTACTACTAGCACAAGGCTAGGGAAGACAAAAACCTTGGATTTGAGAGGGGTTTAGTGTGTTCTTCCTAGTGGTTTAGCTCCAAGCTCTTGAAACACACAAAAGGGGTTTGGATGATGGATGATTTTAAGTATTTTGGAGATGTAAAAACTTGAAAGAACAATGTGTGTGTGTGCAAGGAAACTCACGGCCAAGAGGGAGAGAAGAAATGGATTTGTTTTGCTTGGTGATTCAATCTTCTAACATGTGTTATTATATATCCAACTCATGTAATGATGCTAGAGATTTAAGAGATCTTATGGAAGATTATGAGTGTACTTGGGAGATTTTTGAAATGAAGATATGTGTGTGTGTAGAAATAGCCGTATGTATGTATGTATGTAGATATAGGTGGTTTCTTGCAATCTTGGCTAAATCTTCATGAACCATCATAATCCTACTTATAAGACTTATCATACCCATGCACACTCTAATGTAATGATGGTTTGGAGTGTTGTCTTGGCCTTTGGTGGCCTTTGGCCGAAAATTGGCTCAAGGGGACAAGGTTTGTTTGCTTTTGTACTAGATGTCTACTTATGCTTTTCTTACACATTTTGTCTTATGTTAAACATGCCTTACATAGGTTATTATTATTAAGATTTGCACAAGACATGGGTATATTAGGGCCATTAGGCCGGCCCTTAGAGGGGTTTGGGTGGGGTCCACCACTTCAAATATTAACCCATTGATTGTTATGTTTAATCCCCCGTCGTTCGGGTGTCGTTCGGGTATTTTTCGGGTTTTAATCACGCGTTATCCGGACATTAAATATACCTTTAATAACACTTAAATATAGTCTATTTTAAGCGTTGATTGGTTATTTAGGCCTTTACCGGGTGAAATTATGAGTTATACGCGTATCGGGTGCGATACGCGCACTTTATTCGTTACCGGGAGATTTGTACAAGACGTTTTCATTTATGGTTTTGGAGTTCCAAAACTCATTATATCTTATGAAAATACCCTTTATTTTATATCCTGGGTGTCCGGGATTCGTTTCGTTTATTTAATTATTACCGGGTAATTGCCAACATCCGTACCGGATAGCTTATTCGCACATGATCCAATCATGCTTTACCATTAAACGTATGCATTCCTATGCATTATTTGGAAATTGCTATTCCCTAAGGCCTTGATAATTAAATCACACATAATTGCATTTAATTACGTTAATCATATATTAATTAATTGTACGGAATTACCTTATTTTTGCCGGTTGTTACAAATGTTACCAAGTACGCTAGCTAGGCGTATGTTTCATTACTACTACGATTGGAAACCATTACTAGACACGTTTAGCAATGTTTAGCATGTTTAAGCAGCCCGTATGTTCAGCATGATACCAATGTACCTGTTCGAGACAATATGCACCCGCCCGGCCCTCCAGGCCGACGAGTGGGGCAGGTCACGCCCAATAGATCTATCCACATTTCCCCCGTTGTGCATCCCCGCACATTCATGGTTTCCCCCGGGACTTTCCAAAAGATCGTATAGCAATATAAAGTTAAAACCATAGTATGACATATGTTACCAAAACCGTTTAGCGCATGTTTTCTCCCCCAAAAGTTAAAGCAGTAAAAGTGGGGCCGTGAACTCACCTTAGATAGCGTTCTTCAATTACAAGTAAAGATGTTTAGCCCTTGATAATCCCTCTACCGGAGATCTATCAAAATGTTCACATAAGTGCTCTGACTAATAACCATAAGGTTATCTAGTCCCCGATTGTCCAGATCGTAACCAAGTATGTTTTAAAACGTGTTTAAATGTTTAACCGACACACTAGACCGACCCGACATCCCGTTGGTGACCCATTACCCTAACTAATCAAGTACACATAGATTACACACAAGGTTCAAGCATAAAACACTTAGTTTGTATCAAAAATCTCATTTCTGCATCAGAACGGTCGAACCAGTCAATTTTAAGTCTCCTTCGCACCTTTTCAGTCTCCTTCGCCCGTTTTACATCTCGTTCGACCGTTTGATGTCTCCTTCGCCCGTTTTACCTCATTCGCCCAACAAAACCCAGGTTCGACCCTGGTTTTCCTCCTTCGCACCTTCGATCGGTCGAAGGAGGCCAGGTTCGCCCCTGTTGTGCAATTTTTCCTAAAAACGCTTCAAACACATTCAAAACGACTCGAAACATCATCAAACACAGCAGTCAAGCATGGGTAACTTATCCCTACAAAACCCCACCGATTTCCCCCGATAATACGTCCGTTTCAGCCCTTTCCCAAAATGGTAAAGATTATGGAAACATCACTTTCATGCATGAATAATTTACCCAATTTGGAAACTTTTGAAATCGATTCATGCTTAGCTTAAAATACTCAGTTTGTCGATTATTCGATCTTTCTTATCCATTCTATTGATCATAAATATTCATACATCAAGTTTTAATCCAATAAAACCCCCAATATCATCATATCCAATCCTAACCCTAGACAACAATATTCCAACATTAATAACAATCCTATATCATGTTTCTATCATAGATGTAGCAGCAAATCATTGAACAACACATAACACCACATAATACACAATTTACATATGTTATTCATCATGAAAACCTATGTTAAATGATCATGTTTTGATTTAGAAAGATGTTTAAAAGGTTTTTAATCATAAAAACACCCTTAGAACAGATCCGGACAATTAGGGTTAGATGAAAACGAATTAAAATGCTTTTAAAAAGGTTTAGGATTATGAACACACCTTGGATTCTTGTTTAGATGTTGTAGATAGGTTAGATTATGAAAAAGAAGAGCAAAAACTCCTTCCTTAGTGTTTAAGATCATTTGAGAGCGTTTTGGGACGGTTAGGGTTTGTGAAATGATGAAAAATGACAAAGGTTGGTATTTATACTAATCCTCCTTCGCCCCAATTCATTGGTCGAAGGTGGTCTCCTTCGACCCTTTCGCAGGGTCGAATGAGCCCTGTCTGGTCGAAGGGAATTCCTCAAATTCCACTTCCCTGGTTCGCCCATTTACAAGGGTCGAACCAGACGATTACTTCTCCTTCGACCACTCGAAGTGGTCGAACCAAGACCCCTTTTTAACTAGTTTTCCAGTTTGTCGTGTTTAACGCATTCTAACACATCTTAACACCTAAGCATGCATCCTTAGTCTATATTTAACACATTTAAGCACAGATAATCATTTACACATCATTTAAACACATCTATGTATATAATCCACCACACGACCCATAATCTACACATATACTTAATTAGTTCATGTAATGTCACCAACAACGGAACCCGGTACTAGTGTATTACCAAAACGACTCCCAATGATCCTCCAGATCATTGTACCCTGGACAATCCTAACTTGACCCGACTCAACTAACCCAGTTAAGTTTGTTTATAAACGTTTCTCGCTAAGGTAGACTTAGATGTTACTAATATGTTTAAGCCGAACATGCCGGGTGTCACATCATCCCCATGTTGAAAGAATTTTCGTCCCGAAAATTGCGCAAAGCCCCAAAAAGAAAGAAACGAAAAGAACAAAACGAAAAGAAAATTACCGGATGTCACATCATCCCCATGTTGAAAGGAATCTCGACCCGAGATTCATTCCGTTTCAGCAGTAACATGCCTTGACTCAAACGCGTGCTTCGGAAAAAGATGAGGATACTTAGCTTTCATCTGATCCTCCCGTTCCCATGTGAACTCCGGTCCACGATTCGAGTTCCAACGAACTTTAACGATGCGGATTTTACTCCGACGAAGGCTACGAATCTTGTAGTCGAGAATCCCAAGTGTATTTTTCTTTGTTTTTTTTAAAGAAACTATTGTGACTGTCACAATGGGTATTATATGTTTTGATAAAATAACGGGTATACCCGATAACCGTGGGTATTTTTTACTACAAATTACAACGGGTATTTTTTTTAACAATATAACAGGTATACCCGATACCCGTGATTCAACATTAACCTATTTAGAAGTTGTCAGATATAGGGTATGTTTGGCAAGAAGCTTTTAAGAAAAAGCTCATACTTAATAAAAAAAGCCTTGTTTGGTTGAAGGAGCTGAAAACTTTTAGATTAGAGAAAAAGCTCTATAGTGAAAAACTACTAGTACTAGCTTTTAAGAAAAAACACTACTAGCTACCAGCTTGCAGCTACCAGCCTACAGCTAATTTTGCGTAACATACCCATAAAAAGTATGCAACTCGCTCAAACAACTAGCAATTAAAGTTTGACCATTGATGGACTAGTGAACAAACACTAACAAAAGTTTCAAAACACCCCCTATTCTTTCATCCAACTCACGTTTACCCCCTCACATCCTAATATTATTATTTTGGTTCGTAGGGTTGCAGAAGATAAACGCCACCAGTCACCCCTCTCATCCCCTTCTCTTTTACACCACACCAACACGGCAACACTCTCCTTATAAAACCCTCAAAACCCATCAAATCTCTCTCTCTCTCTACATATTATCCTGCACCGACACACTTTCTCTCTCTACAATGGGCGCTTCGCTTCCCCCTAAAGAAGCCAATCTCTTCAAACTCATCGTCGTAAGCTCCACAATAACCTTTTTTTTTATTTAATTCTGCGTAATTAAAACCCTAGTTTTTTTATTATTATTTATTAATTACATGTATTGATTTTTCATGCGATTTTTATTAGTTTTGACTCACAACAGTTGCTAATTAAGTAATTAGTTATGCATTTTAGTTTACACCATTACATTTACTAATAATGATAATATTAAGTTCATGTTATAATATGTTTTTAAGATTTTTTTTCTTTTTTCTTTTACTGGATACTGTGTATACTGGTGCTGATGTAAGATTCTGTTAGCATATGGTTAAGTTTGATGTTAATTGAATTGATGTTGTAGGAGTTATTTGGTTTGAGGTTGTAAGTTGGTTAAGCATTGGTTTCAGTAGCAGTAATAAACCTTGGAATGTATGGACCCATTGTTTAAAGAAAAATCATGGCTTTTATTAGTTATAGGAGCTTATTTCTCAAGATCCTGTTAGAATGCAATAATTCTTTGCCAGTTTAGGATACTATAGTGAGGCTAAGTACCTACTTACAAAAGTGTATGGTATTATTGAATTGATGATCATAAAGAATTACATAGGGGCCCTTTATACAGGGAAGAAACATAAGACTAATCTAGCACCTAATTAGGAAGAGATAATGATTCCTAATATACAATAATTATCTATAACATAAATATGACTATCTAGAATAATCTAAATATAATCGGTGCTAATACTACTGACCTTTATTTGGCTGAATCTTTTCTGTCATGACAAGTCACTTATTAGACTGAAGATTTTTATTATTATTATTATTATTATTTTTTAATTTTAAGAAGAAGCCTGAATGCACATCATCCTTCATCCTCTTTTGACCAATAAAAACCACTTTAAGTCCTTTTTGTGCCACCTCTGTCTCTTCTTAAATCTTGCAATCATCGGAGTTATTTTTTTTCTATTTTTTAATTTTTAATGATTTCTCAGAACGTAATTTATGCTCAATAACCGACTTTTGCATTTCAATTTATCATATATTGTATCCTATTCAGCATATATTGTGTTGCATTGTTTTGCTGCTGCTGCTGCTGCTATCCTCTTGAAACCATGACTGTTTCATATGTTTTTGACTATTGAGTTGTTTACTGACTTACTGAGAAAATGAAACATGCTCACTTGATTGTCTCCTTGGCAGAAATCTTATGAAACGAAACAGTATAAAAAGGGGCTAAAGGCTGCAGATGCTATATTGAAGAAGTTCCCGAACCATGGAGGTTTGTGAAGAGTTTATTATCTAATGCAACTATTACTATAAATTGATGTGTAAGAAATACGGTATTAGGAAATGCTAATAGTCTAGTAGAAGTTTTATTCAGCTGTTGTGAAAGATCGCTGCAATAAGCCAATAATTGGCATTCCTTTTATATTGAAGTTTTTATAATAGGTTGTAATGATATAGTTTTTTTCACTAGTTTAACTTTTCTTGTTACTAGAAACTCTCTCCATGAAGGGATTAACATTGAACTGCATGGACCGTAAGCAAGAAGCATATGAGCTTGTACGGCTAGGATTGAAGGTTGGCTAACTTTCAAACCCTGCATTAAAGTATACTTATTCGAAATTACCTTTTATATCGGTACATTGTCATGTATTAAGTTGACTTATTTAATTGTAGAATGACCTGAAAAGCCATGTTTGTTGGCACGTTTATGGTCTTCTCTATCGATCAGATAGAGAGTACAGGGAGGCAATAAAATGTTACAGGAATGCTCTGAGGATAGATCCTGACAACATTGAAATACTTAGGGACTTATCTCTCTTACAGGTATGTATCCTTACAATGTGAATATTTATAGATTATGTGAAAATTAAGTTTAAAATTTGTGTTGCATCTGATCTTACACAAGGACAGATGGACCCACTAAATTTTGTTAAAGGTGATTGATAGTTGTAGCTTAGAAAGAATTGACTAATTATATTAATGTATATCTAGCATATCATGAATTCTTTTCATTACTTTAAATTTTTCATCCCTGGTTTTCTTTGTTTGGGTAGCTAATTGTGCCTTTTCTTATCCGGTTATAGGCACAAATGCGTGACTTGACAGGTTTTGTTGAAACTAGACAACGATTGCTGACTTTGAAACCTAATCATCGGATGAACTGGATTGGTTTTGCGGTTTCTCATCATCTAAATTCTAAGTGAGTTGTTTCCTTTCCTCATTTACTCATTTTCAAATTAATTTAATCAAAATGTTATTTTGGTTATCTTTCTATAATGTATAAGTTCATAGAATGTTGGCAACTGTTATTTTGCTGGCCTCGTATCTGTATGATTCCATACTCACTACTGTTGTTAAGAGATCTGTTGTTTGATTCATAGAATGTGTTTATCTCTTATAACCATGTGGGGTACATATGTTTACGATGACAATTGTTAAAATTCCATTATTTTAGTTCAGTACTTGACTAGTTGCTATCTGCACATTTCTTGGATGTTATTTGCAGTTTTTCCCTGTATATAAGTTTTTTAGTCCATTGCATTTATAATTTCTTCCGCTAAGTCTCGTGAGGGGAAGCTTACTAATCGCAAATCATTGGGTATGGTAGTAATTTCATTCTTATTTTTGGCCATCTGTAACTTATTTATGAATATTCTTTTACAAGTGCATCAAAAGCAATTGATATCCTGGAAGCATATGAAGGGACTCTTGAAGATGATTATCCTCCAGCAAGTGAACGTTGTGAGCATGGGGAAATGCTGTTATACAAGGTAATAGTTGTGCTAGGTAATAGTCCTATGAAAAGATGAGACCTTTTTGTTGTTTGTGTTGAAACCATTACACATGTTAACTTAAAACAACTTTTCTGAAACTTTTTTTAACAACCTATTTACAAAATCTTTCATTCAGATATCTTTATTGGAAGAGTGTGGCCTTCATGAGAAAGCTCTTACAGAGTTGCGCAGAAAAGAGCTCAAGATTGTAAGTTTTCTTTCAAAATTTCTTTGAATACTGGTTATGATGACATAAACAATTGGCTTCATTTCATAACCCATTCTGATTCTCATAATAGGTTGATAAATTATCCTACAAGGAAGAGGAGGCTTCCCTTCTTATGAAGCTTAATTGTCTTGAGGAATGTGAAAAGTTGTATAGGGTACTCCTTGCTATGAATCCTGACAACTACAGGTACACAAAACCAGAGTGTTGATGATACTGTAAAACATTTTGGAAACCTTTACTGTAAAGAAGTATACAAATATTTGATATTTGAACACTTTTGTTTAGATACTATGAAGGATTACAGAAGTGTGTTGGATTGCATTCAGAGACTGGCAAATATTCCTCTGATGAAATTGACAAGTTGGATGCGCTGTACCAATCTCTTAGGGAGAAGTACACGTGGTCTTCTGCTGTTAAGGTGATCAAATTTCTCTTCACTTTTACCATTTACTAATCAACCGTGATAATTGTATCCCTTTTAAATTACTTGAATGATATATAAATCACAACATTATCTTTTAGAGGATCCCGCTAGATTTTTTGGATGGTGTAAAGTTTCGAGATGCAGCAGATAATTATATCAGGCCTCTTTTAACCAAGGTACTTATAATCTGGGATTGTTTGCTTATTTTTCTTTGGCAACATCTATTTTGGATGCAAACTTACACTTTTATTAATGTCAAACATAGGGTGTCCCATCGCTGTTCTCTGACCTTTCTCCTCTGTATGATCATGCTGGCAAGGTTTGTGGAAGCACCTCATTGAAGGTTCTTGACTTGTGCATTATTTTGACATATTTTTGACTTTTTGTAGGCTGATATTCTTGAAAAGTTGGTTCTTGGCTTGGAGGAATCACTTAAAAAGACAGGTGGATACCCTGGAAGGTACAATTAGGATCATGAACTTCAGTCATTCGATCCCCTTTTATGTGAAATTTGTACTTATTTATTCTGTTGCATCTTATGTCCAGATCAGAAAAGGAGCCACCCTCGACACTTCTGTGGACCTTGTTTTATTTGGCTCAGGTTTGTTCTTGATGTATAAGTTGTTTGGATCTGAAAAGATAGCATAATATTATTTTTACATTGTTGTGCCTATGCAGCATTATGACAGACTCACCCAGTATGATGTGGCTCTTGCTAAAATTGATGAAGCTATGCAACATACCCCAACTGTTATTGATTTATATTCTGTCAAGGTTTGCTTGTGCTATACTTTTTTCTCTTTTACTGCAGATAATCTTATTAGTGGGATACGGGGATATTACAGTTTTTTTACAGAAAACCATAGCCTATAACCTGCTGATTTTTTAAAAAACTCATATTTTTTGTAAATGTTTTAACAATATGAATCCATAAGTAATCTTTATAAGTTTTGCTATTTATTTCTTCATGATATTTTGTAATACTGAGTTATTTGAACAAGGTTCTGAATTGATGCTCATTTGATGAATAGAGTTGTAAGAAAGGAAAAAGAAATTAAATTGTTTACATTCAGAATAAAAAATAGCATTATCACTCTTTAAGTAATTCTTTGTATCCACTTTTTAAAACCTAGCCCAGTACTTTTTTTGAGTTTGAATAATAATTGAACAAAAATAAATAAATTTGATGGGAAAGTAAGAAAGTTTTAGTGATTATAATTTGATTTTGCATTTATGTATATATAATAAGTATAAACAGCAAAATCTATCAACGTCAATGAGATTTGTATACACTATTTAATGGACTGCCCACTTTTTTGTAAGCAGAGCAAGATACTAAAACATGCTGGGGATTTTACAGCAGCAGCTGCATTAGCAGATGAAGCTAGGTGCATGGATCTTGCAGATCGTTATGTAAATAGTCAATGTGTTAAAAGAATGCTGCAGGCTGATCAGGTGCAATTTTCAAATATGTTATGTTATTCTGTTACTGAATTTTACACATTCTTACACATTCTTGACTTAAAGTTATTTTTTTTTGTTCTTTTTAATGGATTTTGTTAGGTTACGCTTGCGGAAAAGACAGCAGTACTGTTCACAAAAGATGGTGAACAACATAATAACCTGCATGACATGCAGTGCATGTGGTTAGTGTTTGTTACAAACTTGTTACCAAATATATTACACACAAATATATGATTTTATTTTTTTACTGAACTTGTTTCCTTTTGAAGGTATGAACTTGCTTCTGGTGAAAGCTATTTCCGGCAGGGTGAACTTGGGCGGGCATTGAAAAAGTTTTTGCTGGTTGAGAAACATTATGCAGATATAACTGAAGACCAATTTGATTTCCATTCTTATTGTTTAAGAAAAATGACTTTGCGTGCGTATATTGAAATGTTAAGATTTCAAGACCGGCTTCATGCTCATGCTTACTTTCGCAAGGCGGCCGCTGGAGCAATAAGGTGAAATTCTGTGACCATATTAGAAAAACAAGTCAACCTCGTCAAAGTTACTAACATGTTATCTGGCAGGTCATTAATTTGAGAGGTTATGATATCAGATACACCTTAAATTATAAATTTTAATGTATTTACCTTAAATCACAAGTGGTTAGTTGAAATAGAAATTTGACCAAAGTTTAGATTAAAGTTTTTGACCATTTGGTGTTACCTGAGATAAAAAGTAGCCCAAAGTTGATTTCTTTTTTATTCCAATAGTCGGTTATTAAACTGCCTTTTGTTTTGTTGACTGAGAGGGGAAATCTTCGGCTCTTGAGAAATTGACCATATGTGTTCAGTTTGCCATTTTGGTTTATCAACTGCTGCCATTTCATCGATACCAAATTACCTTAAAAATTCATAATTTCATAAGTTTGTTACCTTAAATAAAAAAATTGAAATTATGTTTACCGAAGGTTAAAACTAGACCAAAGTTGCTTACCTTATATCCATTAGCGCATTGTTAAAACATATTTTGTTTTGTTGACGGGAAATTTTCGGTTCTTGAAAAATGTTTTTCGTTTGACATTTTTTAGTTTATTGACATACAATATTTTATTGTGCTACATTGGCTGATGCAGATGCTATATCAAACTTTATGATTCTCCACCAAAATCAACAACGGAGGAAGAAGATGAACTAGCAAAATTGCCGGCTTCTCAGAAGAAGAAAATGAGGCAAAAACAGAGGAAGGCTGAAGCACGAGCCAAAAAAGTATACTCCACTTTATTTGGTTTCTATCCAACAGATTTAGGCTTTAAGTTTTCACTAAAAGTGGCAAAATGGGTGGGTTGGACAAGTTGTGTAATGACTCAAAACATTTTTTTTTTTGAAGGGATGGATTGACCTGGAACAAATTTCCCCAAAACTAGAAGTTTTTCTCTTTAAATAATTAGTTTGTCAAATTTGATTACGATAACTAAAGATATAAATGTTATTAATTTTTTATGAATAATATGATTAGGAGGTTTTTTATGCACTAAAATACACTTAGGAGCAACATCCAACATATCTGACATGTTTTTTTTTGAAGCTAATTTGTATTTTATTTACCCAGTTAACCTGTTAGGCATTTAAATGTTTCCTCAGGAGGCAGAAGTAAAGAGTGAGGAAGCTAATGCCAGTGGCCCTTCTAAGCAAGGGAAACGAAACGTCAAGACGGTTGATCCGGATCCTCATGGAGAGAAGTTATTGCAGGTTTTGTCTGTCTTTCTAAAACTAAACAAATTTCTTTTTAAAGTTTTGGGCAATGATTCACATTTGAAAACAATATTCTTTTGAGCAGTATGTAAAGTAACATTTTTTCGTTTGACCTAGATTGAAGATCCTTTAGTGGAAGCTGGAAAGTATCTGAAACTACTTCAGAAACATTCATCTGATTACTTGGAGACACATTTGCTGTCTTTTGAGATTAATATGAGAAAGGAAAAGATCTTGCTTGCCTTGCAGGTATTTATTTCCAGTGAGCAAACTTAGATAATAGTTTTCTTTCATCCCATCTTGTTTTTGCACTATGCAATCTCCTTTCCAGTTTCTAGTGTATCCTTCTAGGTATTTTTCTCATGCATAAGGAATACGCTTTGGGTGACATTTGATCTGTTCAACCCGTTTTATTTTATGGCTAAAAACTAACCTATAACCAATGTTTCAGTCTTTAGGTAATCGCTGGGTTTCAATTATGAACTGCACGGTTAATTTGGTTATTCGGAAAGATGGTTTGGTTGGTTAAACACCGACTATGGACGTGGGTAAATTCAAGCTAATTTCAATATCTTAGGTCAAATAAGTATTAGTAATGCATTTTAATTTGTAAACAAGAATGAACGGCAACTAACATGTTTGAAATTAAAAATTATAGCAATTTTTTTTCCGACACACAACCTATTATTTATAAGAAATTAATATCTAATGGTTTATTTTAATGCTGGTTGAGTTAACCATAGCCGAATCGTGGTTTTTAATAAAATCATAACCAAACCATCGGTTTCTCAATTATTGTGCGGTTTTTATGCTCACAATTAATTTTGGCTATTCTTTGTGTGTTTACCCATTTGACTCTTTATAAGGCAATCGTTTAGCCATATATGTGGTAAACTGCCAGTGTGCCATACTTGATTGCTTAATTGCTAATCCTTTGACTGTTTTTCTGTTTCATCAAGGCTCTGAAGCACCTGGTACAATTAGATGCTGAAAATCCAGACACTCATCGCTGCTTGGTATGTCATAATATTTATAACTTGCAGTTGCATCATAACCATAACCTAGACCTGGCAAAGCTGACCCGCATACCTAGCTTTGGGTTCATATGGGTAATTATTTTAGCATGTTGGGTATTAAAGAGATGTATGAATGGGTTGGCATGGGTAGAATTTCATAGGAAGAAGACTTCCACAGGTCAGGTTGGGTTGTGGGAAAACAACTTGTTGGTCAGGATGGGTATGGGAAAATACTTACGATTTCCCACTTTGGTCACCACCGGAACCATAACCAACCTTCACCACCACTGTAACCAGCACCAACTATCACCGTCGCCACGGAAACCACCGTCGCCACGGAAACCACCGTCAATCAAAGTCCCCGCCGTAGTCACCGTCAAACAACGCCACCGTCGCCACCGTCAACCAACGCCACCGCCACAACCACCATCAACCAAAGCCACCACCACAGCCACATCAACCAAGGCTGTCACTGCAGCCGCCGTCAACCATCAACGCCGTCCAACTACACCAGCCATACCTGCCACCGTGAGCACATACTTTTTGCGAATATTATTGGCCATTATTGATTTGGTAAAAGGTCGCAGCTCTGTTAGGATGAGCAAAAGGCCAAAAATTTTGAACTTGCTTTTCTTTTCTCTGACGAGTGTAGAAGGGAGAAGAGAAGATATTTGTTTGGTAGGTGAAGGCAATAGGTTTCAAACAACACATCTTCATCACTCCCTCCCATTATATCTTTTTTTTTTTTTTCATTTGTAAGTTTAACCCATCATGACCCAAATCCATTTGTGACCCAAACTCATCTTGACCCTCTTTTTAAGCTGCCCATCCTAACCCAAACCCATCCTTACCCAACAACCAACCCAATCCAACCCACCCATTTTGTCACCTCTATGGCGTAACTACTCACGTATCCACAGCATTGTATTTTATTCTTCATATCTCAATTGATGTTGATTAGAATTCTGGGGTTCACAGATAAGATTCTTCCATAAAGTGGCATCAAGGTCGGCTCCTACAACTGATGCTGAAAAACTTGTCTCAGGAGTATTAGAAGCAGAACGACCAACTTTCAGGTTGGCTATTGCATATCTAATGCATGATCCTGTATTTCTTTAGTCGTTTCTTAATTAAATTTTCATTTTTTTTGTAGTCAGCTGCATGATAAATCTCTGATGGAGGCAAATACCGTTTTCCTTGAGCAACATAAAGGTCAATCTTTTTTTGAAACTTATGATTACATGTGCATACTATGAGCACCTTTTAGACACCATGCTGGTAATTTTGCAGATTCCTTGATACACAGAGCAGCAGCAGCTGAGATGATATATTGTTTAGAACCAAACAAGAAGGCAGAAGCAATCAAATTGATTGAAGAATCCCCCAAGAACCCTGTTTCAAGGTAAATATTAGGGGTGGCAATTCCTGAAATGAACGGGTCGACGGGTCATATCCAACCCGCTTAACTAAACAGATTTGACGTGTCATGTTTGGGTTGACTTGTTTAGACTGTTTAATTAAACAGAGTGACCCGCCAATCCTTTTAACCGATTAATTATCACTCTCCAACTTGTTTAACACGTTTACAACCGTTAAACGCGCCAACCCAACACTATTGACGCAACTATTAAAAATGAGAATTTTCCCTTATTCTTAAATGTCTGTTTTGTCACGGATTTAGTGATGGACCGCTTGGATCTGTGAAAGAATGGAAGCTGAAAGACTGTGTTGCAGTTCACAAAGTTCTGGTTGCTACTTTTGATGATCAAGATGCTGCTCTGAGTCAGTCTCACCCTTTTTTGTCCTTTATAAAGCAGCTGCCAATTCTATATCTGTTATATTATTCTATTAATTTATTTTGCAGGATGGAAAAATCGATGTGCAGAAGCGTTTCCATACTCGACCTACTTTGAAGGCAGGCTCTGCTCTGCCACAACAACAAACACAGCTTCCAAACAGGTAGATGAGAATGCTGAAAACGGGGGTATTGAATTCGTTCCATCAAACGGTAAAGTAGAAAAGCTAGATGCGATGAAGAATCTAGCCATCTAACAAGAAAATTTAACCAGTTTTTATATGATTAAGTCAGGTCGCGGTTGTAGGATAAGTTTTCTTGATCTCATGAAAAGAACAAAACTGTTTTTTCATTCCCAACCCTGTTTTCTTTTGTTCATGGGATCACAATTCCTTAAATATGTGTATAACCTACTCATGTTTCTTGTGTCCGCTCGAGTCATGGACCCAATGTTTTCAAGGTTAGAGAAATACCCCTGAACCGTCGCTCGTCGAGAATCTTGAGAGTATGTTGTACCGCTATTTTTGGTTGGTCTTTGTTTTTTTCCTTTTCTATTTATGTTGTATAATTGCTATTTTTATCTAAAAAGTTTTGGGTTATAGATTTTACGATAAGCGATCCTAGTTTTTGATGTTATGATGGCCAGATTTACTTATGTGTAGTGCTTGACTTCGGTGTAGGTTGTCTTGTTTCTACAATGCTGTTCTTTTCTCGTATGATTTTTCAATTATAAAATGCAACTTATAAATCACAATGTGTAACACTTAATAAATAAAACTCCCTCATGCCACATGTCACTGGATTCTTTCTGCTTTAATTTTTTGGCTCTTCTCATTATGACACATGGCACTATCTTAAATTTTTTTTGCTCCTTTTTTAAAAATAAAACACATTTAATGAATTGTTTCATAATTTAAGGCTATATAATGTTAAATTGTTATTTATAAGGTTATCATTAATTAATTATAATTAAAACTAACTGTTTCTTAATTTTAAAAAACTAATACCGAGATTAATAGAATTTTAAAAAATCTTGAAATACAATTTCAAATACATTAAAGAAACAATACCAAAGTTATCAATTATATATGCATCACTTTTTTTTTTTTTTTTTTTTTTTTACAATAACACTCGTCCTTTATCAAAGCATAAACACATATGATAAAAGGAAGGTTGTTTGAGCTATGATTTGTCACATTTCTTAAGGATTTTTTTGTTTAATGGTTACTAGAGTATTGCCGGTGCAAAAAAAATTAGTGTTTTAATCATATATGTTTTGACTATTTTTTAAAAGTTTTTACTATTTCAACTTAACTAATGTAAGCATTAATTGTGACATTTTAGGTCAAAATATATGTCCAATAAATTTGATGTGCTTAGGAACTAATTTAGGGATTTAAGGAGTCATTATTCGAAAACACAACACATTCTATAAATTACTTTTTTTTTTGAAAGGTTAATTTCATTCAAAAAAAACCACCACGAACGGTCCTCAAAACAAGGACCATCGGGCAAAACCCAAAACGAGTTACATCACATCTACAGGATATTTACACCACACATTCCACTCTATGTCTTTCATTCTAGATCTATTTTTAAACAAAAAATACGACGTCATTTTGATGCTTTCCAAGACTTGAATCGGACGACGTCGAATGCCTTTGAAGATTCTCGCATTACGTTCATTCCAAATCGCCCACAAGGTCGTGAAAACTATACCACGAAGGATGTATCTCTTATTCTTTGATGTCGCTTGCAACTTCACCATCTTCAAAAAATCCTGCACGGCAAAAGCAAAAATGGGAGGGAGACGACACCAAGACTCAATGCGAGACCATAATTCTGCCGAAAACAAATATCCAATAAGCAGATGATCTGTAACTTCCTCGTCCACATCACACATGTTACAAATAAGATTAGGCAACAATACACCACGTTTATTAAGCTCCATTTTTGTCGGAATCTTATTAAGCATCGCCCACCAAACCATAATCTTGCATTTAAGAGGAACCCACCCTTTCCAATACATACGGTTGTTCGAAACCGGCTGCTGGACCTGCTGCATCAACACTTTCGCTCTACAAACAGAAAATAAACCATCCTTAGCTGCTGTCCAAACCCATTTATCAACGCCCCATTCCAATCGTAATCAAAGATGTCATTTAGCTGCCCGAACAGCTCGTTCAGCTCTTCCGCAGACGCAGGATCCCTACGCCAATCCCACAGCAGCACTTTAACACCGTTAAGGACCTGTAACCTAGCAGAAACTGCAGCCCATTTGTTTTTATCTAGTCTAAACAGGTTGGGATACACCAATCGAAGTGGGGCATTTCTAAGCCACGGATCGACCCAGAAATTAATAGAGACCCCATCTCCCAAAATCCTCACGCAATAACTACCAAGCGTATTACCATTCCGTATTTTTCTTTCCCCAATCTTAACAATTTGCTTCCAACATCCGCTAGCCGAAGGAGAGCATGGTAATAACGTCCAAGTTCTAATAGACCCGTGACAATTTAGCACCACTCTTTTCCAAAAACTATTATCACAATTTTTAAAACGCCAAACCCATTTGAGAAGGAAAGCATCATTAAAATCCGCTAATTTAGCAACTCCCAAACTACCCGCCTTCTTAGGAGTAGTGATGATGTCCCAAGCCACCCAACTTATTTTTTTCTCGTCACTACAACCCACCATAAAAAGCGCCTCATAATAGTCTCCATGCTTTCTATAACCGCCTTAGGAGCCTTATAGAACAAAAGATGATAGATAGGCAAGTTCTCAAGCACCGATTTAACTAGAACCAAACGACCACCAATAGATAGAGTCTTAGCTTTCCACGAGGTAAGCCGATTTCTAATCACCTCAATAACCATATTCCAATTAGCAATTCTAGACATCTTGGCTCCCAGTTTAATACCCAAATACACGAAAGGGAAAGAACCACGCTTGCAACCCAACACTTCCATCATACTATCCACTTCCCCTTCTTCCGTTCCCACCCCAAATAAATTAGACTTGTGTAGATTTATACGCAAACCCGAGCATAAATAGAAGACTCTAAGGAGTCATGCCATACCTTGAAGATTCTCTCGGGACCACTCACCCATAATAAGAGCATCATCTGCGAAGAATAGATGGGTAATATCTAAGTCGCCAAAAGAAAAATTAATACCCTTAAAAACACCAAGAGCTTTAGCTTTATCCAACATCCAAGAAAGGCACTCCATCACTATCAAAAACAAGAATGGGGAGATATGGTCGCCTTGGCGAAGACCCTTCCCACTAGAAAACTGGAAAGTAGGAGACCCGTTGACAAGGACAGAAGCATGAGCCGACTCAAGGATGCCTTTAATCCATCTACACCAACGAGGGGGAAAACCCATTTGAGACATCAAAGATAACAAGAAAACCCAATTGACATTGTCATAGGCTTTCTCAAAATCAATCTTCAGAAGAAACGCTTTTTTTCTTTCTCTTTTTCAAACATTCCAAAACTTCCTTCACGACAAGAGGCCCATCAAGGATGAAACAGTCTGATAAGAACGCCGATTGAGACTCTGAAATCACTTTACTCAAAATCTTTTAAGACGATTAGCTAGAATTTTTTAAATAACTTTACTAATCACCACAATAAGAGTAATGGGTCTATAGTCTTTAAGTCCCACCGGTGATTTAACTTTGGGAATCAAAGTAATGAAAGCCGAACCACATCCCGTATTAATAATGCTCATCTCATAAAATTCTACCATTATACGATATAAATCCTCCTCCAAGACATCCCAAAACCTCTTATTAAATCTGAAATTAAACCCGTCCGGGCCAGGGGATTTATTAGAACCACAATCAAACACTGCCTCTTTAATCTCTTGTTTAGAGAACAAAGATGTCAACATCGATCTGTCTTGCGCATCAACCTGTTTCAAACCTTCACACACTAAAACCGGCCGAACCACATAATCCTCTTGAAAGTGGGATCTAAAGAATCGTAATACTTCCTTCTTGATAAGCGCCGGTTTAGAAACCCAATGACCTCTAATATCAAGACCTGGTATCGCGTTCCTAGCTTTTCGACCATTAACCACATTATGAAAGAAGCTAGTATTCTCATCTCCAAGAGAAGCCCATTTTACCCGAGATTTTTGCTTCATGTCGCGAGATCTATAAAGCTCAATTTCATAGAGATTCTTACAACACTCCGACCAAACCCACAACTCCGATTCATCTAAATCTTTTTGCTCCATTAACCGTTCCATATCCTCCTTATCTTTCTTTAAACATTTTCCACCTCATTATCTTTGTTTCGGCATTTTATGATCCAAGAATTAAGCTTACTACGGAGGGCCTTCAGTTTTTTCATAAGGTTTAAATTTGCTGGACCTTCATTACACCACCCAGATAAAACCGAATAAACAATATCTTCGCAACCAGGCCTATCAATCCAAGAATCAAACCAACGGAAAGGTTTCGGGCCAAAATTTGTATCACAAATGGAGAGAACCAAAGGCGCATGATCTGAAAACTCTCTATTCAAAGCTCTAACATAAGCATTTGGCCACTTATTAAAAATGCTACCGCAAACGAACACCCTATCAATCCTGCTCATTTTGCAAACACCTCGCCTATTGACTAGATATGTAAAACTTATACCTTTTAAGTCATACTCACGATGGCTTGCTTCGTCCACGAACTCATTAAAATCTCTAGCGCAAACCGGGTCAAAACAAGAATTTTTTCGTTCACTTGTATCCCTAACGGCATTAAAATCCCCAAAAACTATCCACCACCCATGACCCGCCTGAATCACTTGAATGATTTTAGCCCACATATCTCTTTTTTCAGCATTGGTTTGTGGAGCGTAAACATTAACCAAATTGATACAATTGTTCCCACCCGTCAAAAAACCCGAAACATGAAGAAAATTGTTATCTTTGACCACCAAATCCTTAGAAAAGAACTTAGGGTCCCAAATACTCACCAAACCTCCCGAATTACCACTAGAATCGACAACCTCAAAATCAAAGGCCGATCCACCCTACAATTTAGAAACCGCCTCCACGTTGATATTACTAGACATCGTTTCTTGAATACCAATAAAAGAAACCCCCAACTCAGATTTCAACCTACTAATCCAGCCCGCTTTACCCGAAGTTCCCAAACCCCTAACGTTAATAGATAAACAATTCATTTGTTACCAGCTTGTAATCCTTCTTTAATAATCGACTCCCGAATCAATTGATTTTGTGCCTCTAACTGAACGCCTAGCTTAACTCCTAGAGTCTTAGTATCTTCAACTTCTTCGTTCTTCCATCGTTCAACATTAGTCATCTCTTCGGTAAACTCTTTTATGGCTGTCAAACAGTTGGGATTAGTATTCAGATCAATTTGTCGTTCTTCAGTATCCTCGTCAGTCGTCTCCTCTTTAGACCCTGGCCCATCATCAGTAATACCAACAATCCATTGAGGCCAAAAATGTCATTGTTATTTGTCTTGGGCTTTTTCAATTCTTTAAGGCTTTCATTACTACTAGTGTAAGCACAACTGGGCCGGCCCATATCGTTTTTCTTGAATTTTTTTCCTTTTGACCACATTAGAATTAGGAATAACTAAATTATTATTTTCCTCAATGACATTATCAAAGTCAAATGAAACCGCTGGCACAAACGAATTTCCATTACAATCAGAATTCAATGTCCCACCCATTATGGGATCCTCATTAATGATCTCATTAACTTCCACGCCGGTCACGTTCACCGGAGTGGATTCCGGCATGTCAACATCTTTCCCGTCGGACGCAAAATCATCTCCTGTATTCCCCTCAGATCCAGACTCATCGAAAGACACATCATAGAATTCAGGACCCAATCACCGAGTTCCTCAGTTACCCACACCCGGAATTTTCGCTTCGAACAATTTAACACCACCTCTTCTGCAATCCTCTTCCCATCGCCTGCTAGTATACCAATGTAATCAAAAGATAAATCACGATCCGATTCCGACTTATTGGCTTTGTGGACGACTTTACCAAACATTCCTCCAATGTTATTGATCGTATCATTGGTTAAGAGGTGCAACGGTACCCCTTGCACCTTCAACCATGCTAACCTTTCAAAAGACAACGATTGGCCTTCCCATATAACAACCGAGTGGAACTTGTCTGCCATCACCTTCGTAGCCTCGATCACTGTATTAACCAAACCAGCATCTTCACATGAAAGCAGTAAGTCAAGTCCACCAAGATATTGAACCTTCCCAACACCCGGACAAATACCATTAAGAATCACGTAAATATTCTTCATCGCTTCAAGGTCGATCATCCTCGCAACTATCGCACGTCCATGCAACGAAGATAAAGCACTGACAGTATTATCAATCGAGATGGATTTTCCTTCAAACAAATCTTTAAAAGATCTGTCGTCTGGATGGGATCTATACGACGACTGCTCCATACCACCATTACCGTTTGAGTTACCACATGTTTTAGGACCCGTATTATCTTTCTTCAAGTTGACCTCCCCCTCTTCTAGAACAAAATGCGCAATATTAAACCAAAGTTTACTATTGCCCATTCGAATGCCTCTTAAATTTCTGATTAGTTCCTCCTTGTCTTTGATATCCAACATGGAAATAAAACCAAACCTATTGCCTCCTCTATCCCTCTTTCTTGCAATATACAAGTCATAAATCTGCCCAAAAACTCGAATATGACTCGCTAAATCTGCACCACTGCATCCTTCTGGTAGATTTGTAACAAAAATCTTCGTAATACGACGTTGAATGTGTTCCTCATTTTTTTTATACAAAAATGTGTTTACTTTTTCAACTAATGTTACCGATAAGGTAAGCATTAATAGCGATATCATTTATATGTTTCACAATAATTATAAACAAAAGCTAATGATAGTCTTTATCAAGGGTTGGATTGTATTTGAAATACCATTTTTCACACATGGCTAAGGCCAACTTTATGTCGCATTATCAAGAGTAAAGAGCAGAGCTGGTGTGAAGTTACTTGTACTGGATGACGATGACAATGTTACAAATACGAAAATGAACGTTGTGTATAAGAAATTTTTATTAATATTTGAATTATGCATGTTTAATTTTATATACAATTAAAAAAAATTAAACCTTGAAAGTAATGTTATTTGTTGAACTGTACTGAATAAGTAAACATGTCAATTTTTCAATAGTTGATTATGTTAAGACTTGATTTTTTGGTCATTGACACATATTCCATTTTCATGTCTTAGTACTTTAATTTCAAAATATCTGGTACATAGCCCCGTGCACAATAGACATATTTAATTATGAATTAAATATTTTGAACGATTTATATATTTTTTATATTTATATTTAAGTTGAATATACATTTATATTTATATATCATTTGTTTATTGTGTTACTATTTTCGTGTATGTATTATATAAAAATAATTGTGTATTTTGTCGTTTGAAAGACAATTTATTTTATCAATATTTTTGGTACACTAATTAAAATTTTAAGTTTTTAAATATTCAAATTTTTGTAAAATGTTGTCAAGATTTCACCATCATTTATTAACTGCCACATTAAATAAATTAATTTTATGTTTCGTAATTTTTTTTTAAATAATTAGTCAATATTTGAAAATTATCTTTTAACATTCACATGAAATACATTTTCAAATGTTTTTAATAGTTAGTAAAATCTTAAGGCTATCTAATGTTAATTATAAAATTATAATTAATTAATTGTAATTAAAAATAATTGTTTCCTAATTTAAAAATACTAATAGCAAGATTAATGGAATTTTAAAAACATTTGAAATACAATTTCAAATACATTAAAGCAACAATATCAAAGTTATCAGTTATATAAGTATCACTTCTGTATTAGTGGATTTTTTTTACAACAACAAACACTCTTCCTTTATTAAAGCATAAACATATGTGATAAAAGGAAGGTTGTTTGGATTATGGTTTGTCACATCATTTCTTAAAGATTTTTTGTTTATAGGTTACTAGGGTATTGTCGGTGTTACACACGGTTCAACAAATAACAATAATTCAAAGGTTTAATTTTGTTATTTTAAAATAAAATTAAACATGCATAACAAAAAAATTAAGAGTAAATTGCCAAAATGGCCCCTCAGGTTTGGCCCAAAATGCTTGTTTGGTCACTTTTTTGAATTTTCTACCAAAAGCACCCCTCACAGATCGAAAATTGCCAAAATGGTCCATATTTAACTGAGTCTTTAACTGAGATTTGAAAGTCAGTTAAGTCTTAGGGGCAATTTCGTCCTTTCATCTGTAAACCCATCTGAACTTCATCCCTTTCAAATCCCCAAACTCCTTCTTACATGTCACCCACATTACCATTCATCCCCATCACTTCTATCACCATTCTTGACCACCTATTCTTGTTGAAAATCATCATTAGAACCCAAATCATATCTCAGACCTACTACCATCACGATCTTCTCAACCTGCTAAATCATATTCCAATCATAACAGATGTAATAATTATGTAAGTGGTAGCAACACCAACATCAAATCTTCCAATCGTCATGGATGGTTGCAGCCGTACGATAGGTTCTTAGCCAAGATCTCGTTCAACCTGATCGTGTATTCAAACTAAGAAATTCAAGCAGCTAACAGACAAGTCAACAAAGGCGTTTCACCCACCGGGATGAGGTATGTGTGTGTTGTTGTTGATGTTAACGCCACCGGGATGAGGGGTGTCCGCCGTGAACTGCCGGAGACCCACCGGTCTCTCTCTCAGCCCTCGATTCTGTCTCTTTAACCTCCGACTGTCCCTCTTCTCTTTCCGTCAAAACCCTAACCTCAAATCCCCAATAGCATATCTTCGCTGACCACCATCCCCTTCCATTCCATTAAAAAAACTGTTACGGCGATGGTGATGAATTTGCCGGTGAGAAGACAGACGACGGGAATTTGCCTCGGGGACAATGTATTATAATCATTAATTCAAATAAAGTGATTTTTCTATATATAGTTTGCTCCATTAAGCTAACAGTATACCTCGGGGACAATGAATTTGCCGGTGAGAAGACAGACGACGGGAAGAGTACAAAGCTACTAAAAGACAGGAAGTCAAAAGGATATGCATCTGAATTTATGTGGAATTAGGGTTAGTATGCTTTGAAGGGTTGTTGGAGAAGATGAAGTTCAGATGGGTTTACAGATGAAAGGACGAAATTGCCCCTGAGACTTAACTGACTTTCAATACTCAGTTAAAAACTCAGTTAAATATGGACCATTTTGGCAATTTTCGATCTGTGAGGGATGCTTTTGGCAGAAATTCAAAAAAGTGACCAAACAAGCATTTTGGGCCAAACCTGAGGGGCCATTTTGGCAATTTACTCAAAAATTAAATATGCATATGAGAATTATAAAAATAAACATAGATATTTTAAATAAATATGCTAAGTAAGAAAAATACAATATATTCTTCATATGTATATTAACCATTATTATATATACATTTAATTTTATATTCAAATAAAATCAAACCTTCAAATTATTGACACTTGAAGGACGGTCACTTAATTTGATATAATTTGGTATATCTCTCATATATTTAGCGTTTTTTCATTAAAAGTTTACACTTGAAGACCCTTTAGACTATAAGGAGGGGGGGGGGGAGGGGGATGAAGCGTCATGTGACACTTGTGGGGGGGGGGGGGGGGGGAATAATTGTGGGGAGTGGAAGGGGGGGGGGGGGGGGGAAGAGGTGGGGGGAAGTGACACGTGGCATTTTGTTTTTTTTTTTTTTTTTTTTTTTAACTTTGATATATAAAACAATAATAATAATAAATATTTTTAATTAATAAAAACCTAGAAAAATACAAAAAAAAACCTAGAAAATTAAAAAAAATACAAAAAAAACCGAAAAAAATTAAAGACTAACAAATCAGTTCATATTATATTTTTCCATAATATCACGCTTCATTTGAAGCGTCATCTCTAACTCCGGCCCTTGAAGATGCTCGGTGTTCATGGCGAGAAATTTCATATCCTCGCGTTTTTCGCGCTGCTCTTTGATAGACAATTTGCGCTCTTTCATAGTCAACTTTTTTTCAAACGCTTCGCGAATATTTTTTTTCTCCTCGAGCATTTTTTCTTGAATCGTATTGAACTGAATCATGGTGGCATTTAAATCTTGCAAGTCAGCGCTGTAGGCGCCGGTTGATCCAGAACCCGAACCCGAGGCAGTAGATTTTTGCGCCCTCTTTTTTGACTTATCTCGACCGGGTGGGCGACTCAATTCCTCTTCAAACTCATCTTCATCCAAATTAACGGCTTCTACGTTTTCAGGATCAGTTTGACGGTTTCTTGACGAATTTGTTTTCGACCTTTTTGCGGAGTTGCTTGCAGTGGGGACGTACGCCCATTTTGAGTGGTTCTTGGCGATTTCCCAACAATGAAGAAACTTGAATTCGAGACCGGTTTCGTTACGAAACGCTAAAAGCGACTGGGTTAGGCTGTCGGTGTCCGTTTCACCGCTTCTTGGATTGTTTCTTGCGTAATAATAATGCGGTTGAAACGAGTTCATTGCCCTGTTTATCTCTGTCCACTTGGACGAGAGACTATCGTTTGCTCGATAGAACTCTCGTCCCATCAACCCATGGAACGCGTTGTTTATGTCGTTCCAAAAGTCGTTTTTATGGCGACTAGTTCCTACAAAAAAAAAAAAAATATTAGCAATATTACAAATAAAAATCATGTTAAATTTTTTTTACTATAAATCATGTTAAAAAAATTATTAGAAATACCTTGCAGGGGGGTTTTTACCCGAAGATGATCCCGCAACATTTTGGGGTTGTGTTTCGGGTACGGTTTGCGTTAAAGGAAGTTGTGAAGGAACGGGAGAATCATTGAATGGGAAATTAGGATAAATTTGCCCACTAATGAAACCCGCATAACCCGCGTAGTCGGGACAAGGTGAAGGAATGGGTGGACGGTTTGGGATCGGGCGAACCGGTGGTGTATTCGGGTTTGGGACGTACGCGTATGGGTTGTTCGGGTCGAAGCCTCGGTTGTATGGGTTCATTTTTGGTTGAGGAAGTGTATATAATTTGGATGAAAAGTGTATAAAAATTGGTTGAAAAGTGTATAAAATTGGTTAAAGTGGGTGTTTTGTAGTGGAATGGGGGTAATTTATATAATTTTTTTTTGACCGTTAATGTTACCGTTCAAATAATTAATTTTTTTTTTTTTTTAAAAAAGTTACCGTTTGAAAAATGGCCCAATGGAACGGTGCCACGTGTCCCCCCACACTCCCCCCACGCCGGTGAAGCCCCTCCCACCCTCCGCCCCACGCCATCTTCCCGCCCCTACCGGCGGCGGTGTTCCCCCCCTTCCCGCACCTCTCCCGCCCTCACTCCTGATAGTCTTAATACAATGAGCTCACAATGTGTGTCTATATATATATATATATATTAAAAAATTGACTTGTTTCTAATACGTTTGATGCGGTGTTTGTTACAACAGTGTGTCTATTCATTTACAACAATAATGCATAGAATGTGGTCTAGGAGGTTGTGTGTCAATGCGGGGTTAACACGTATCACTCAGGTGTTAAGAGCAGATCCCCTTGTAGCAGTCTCGCTGAATGTTTAGCGATTAGAGTGAAATACAAGCATCTTCTTTGAGACTCCTTACATTTGCTTTCTCTTGGTTTGTTAAGTGTTTTTTTTTTTTACAATTTATTTTTATCCCATTTTATTTTAAAAAATTTTAATGTTCTATTAATTTCATTAAAACAAAATACGAAAGTTACATCAAAATAGAAGGTAGACGGGCAACAAGTTGCGCCGCCACCCCTTTCTGAATTGCGAACCCTAGTCTACCAAAGACTATTTTATTTTTTAATTTTATTATATATAATAATTTGAAAGTATAAGTCAATAGAAATTTTAGTCTAAATGTTAAATGATAGACACAATTGTTTGTGGATTATATATTAGAAACATGAACATCTACAACCCTTTTCAAAAGGGTAGATACATAATTGTACGACTTATTAATATCATATTGTGTTTATTTATATATGTTTTAAAATTAAATCATGATTGAGTCTTTGCATATATAGGGACCATTGGTTAGGTTAATATACAGGTGGGTTAGGGGACCATTAAATATCAAAACGTAAGTTATAGATATGTTAGATGGAACGATTAAGATAAGCAAAGAAGTAATTTTAATTCCGAAACATCGATTGAAGGTTGAAGAAGTCCACAATGTAATCAAAATGATGCATATTGGCTAAAAGGCTAGCGATGTAAGAAATTAGAGAAGAGAACGTAGATGTTGCTAGATGTAGCAATCAAATTGATTGGTTTTTAAACTATTGTTCATTATTAATGACATGCACATTAATAAATCAAATATTCGAATATACACAAGGGATTTCATTATCTTAAGATAAAGTCAAGTTAATGAAATTTTGATAACGGTAAGAAAAAAAAATATAAACATCTATTAATCTATCTATTCTATTAATATATATAAAAGAAAATGGTTTTGCTGACGTGGCGTCCAATGGAGGCCTCAACCTCCACTTTTTTGTGCCAAGTGGCTTAATAATAGATGTTTTTTGAGGTTTTTGGAGTGTTTCCTTTTTTAACCAAAAAAAATAAAAAACACACGGGAAAAACGAAAACCTTCAAACCCTAAAGTTATCTCCGCCTCTTCTCATTATCTCACCCCATCATTCTATTCATCCCCATCTCTCTCTCAAAACCCTAACCTTGACCCTCTATTATTGATCTTTAAACACCCACCTAGCCTTCATTATTCTTCTACAACCATTCATCTTTGTTCTATAAACTCAAGATTCCGAATGAAGATTTCTTTATCATTGTCTGTATTATTCGATTAGTGTTAGTTGGTGTTGAGGCAAGCTTCCGATTCACTTATATTCGATTTTAATTAACATGCAAATTTAATGGTTGATTATTTATTAATGATTTTTTAATCAGATCTGCATTATAATTTGATTTTTTTCTCAGATCTTGAATAAGGTTCTTCGTCGCTTTGTGTTAATCGGGGCAAGACCCACAAAAAACTAGGGCTTTGTGTTAATCGGGGCAAGACCCACAAAAAAACTAGGGTTCCCAGATGACAACCGGCATAAAGGGGTTTTTGATATCGTGTCTCCGGATCTTCACATCCTCTTTGTTCGTCTTCATCTCCATCACATACGCAGGTTTCATCGTTTGTATTTAAATATGGACTATATTATAAACTATTAAATTATTCATACGCAGGTTCATCATTTTGTGTTGAATATGATTTAAAAAATATGGACTATATTTGACTTTGTTTGTCATTTATGTTTGTATTTATTGAACCTGAATGTTTCGAATGGATTGTAATTTATAGTTATTAGAAGTTTACACGGTTAAATTTTGCTAATTTATGATCATTCTTCTTCCCAATTCACTCAATCTATTAACTTTTTCCTTCCTATTCTTTTAATAATAATAATCCTAAATTATTATGATTATTTTCGCTTTAATCGTTTGATCATCGTAAATAATTGATTTATTTCGATTTCATAGTTTATATTTACTGTGTATAGGTTTATAATTCCTCAACGTGTTGATTGTTTCTGTATTATTATTATTATTTATGCAATTGATCATGTAGAAGGTTGATTTGTGTCTCTTGATTTGAATTCTGATTGTAACTGTTTGTTATATTTCCGTTGAATATGCTAGAAGTTGGAGCTTAACTTCTTTGAGGGTTTTGTTAATGATGGATAGTTTGTCACTCATTAGTATTAGTATAGTTGATTTCTGTACCCATTATTAAGGAACTGACATCTTAAATGTTAATCTGTTATGTAGTTTCAAAGTTGCGGTTGTTTAACCAAATCTGGATGAGTTGCTGAAAGATACGCTAACCCATGAAATTGCTTCGCTATGGTTTGAATGGAGGAAAACAAAGTTTTATCCTACTCATTATAGCGAGCTTATCCGTCTGGTTGCTCTGTACAAGTAAGCAAATGCGATGGCTCTATTTGAATAATTGTTTTTGGTTAATTAAGTTGTCATAGGTTTGAATTCTTTGGTGTGTATACTTACTATAGCTTTTTTGTTGTTGACCAGATATGGTGGGATCTATCTTGATTCTGATGTTATAGTGATCAAACCGCTTTATTCGTTATCTAATATGGTGGGCCCGGAGGATGAATCACCTGTAAGTGACTTAAACGGAGCTTTGATGGCATCTAAAAAGCACGTGTAATATAACTAGCATATGTGCATACTTCTGCATCGCTTAACCAGATAAAATGCATTTGGTTTGTTGTGCATTTTACAAGTTTTTACTAATTTTGCATAGCCCGTTAATAATGGAGTGCTTGAAGGAGTTTATGCGAGTTATGATGATACAAACTGAAGGTGGAATGGGGCTGATCTTTTGACTCAAGTTGGAAGTAAGCTTCTGGATAACGAAAACGGGATCAAGAATCAAATGGAACCGAAACTACAACCCACCTTTGCTTTCTTCCCAATTAGTCGCAAGAATATCGCACGGTATGAACAACTTGCATTCATATTGTTTTATATTTTGTTCATATAACAAGTGCCTTGATAGTTGATACCTTAATTTTTATTAAAATAGATATGTCACCCAACCGATAACGAATGCTGAAAAGGCGGATCAAGATACTCTATATCACAAGATTATTGATGAGGCGTTGGTATAAAAAAAAATTGTTTAGTATATTCTGTCTGGGTTGTAACAGTTTTTAATTTTAATCAACAATGAAATAGTTTTGTAAGTTTATTTACAGATGTACTCGTAACATTTGAGTTGATTAAGGAGTACCCGGATATGGCCAGAACAAAGTACAAGGATGTCGACACTCCATTAATGATTATAGCGGGGAAGTTGGACCTATTTTATAGCGGAACGCGATACAATTTCTATCAAAGATTTGTATATTCTTGTCAGCTTCCTCACTTTGTTCATTCTGAATCATGAAAGTTATGTTGATATTTTTTTTTTTTTTTCTTACTGCCTTATTTTGTTTTTAAGATGTGCCGATAGATAACTGTCAAGAAAATGAGGATTTTTATTTAAATTCTTAAGCAATACAAGAGTATAAAAACCTCAAAGGTTATGAACAAAAAGAGCAGACACAACAAGCCTCAAAGGCTATGAAGAAACTAAGACCAATGATACAAAATAGGAATTGTGATTGAAAGATTGAGAGATTCACTTATGTGTCTATTATTTTGTTCAAAGAACCAAACCAGCCACTAAGAATGAATTTCTTCTTATTTTAAGAAACAGAGTACACAGTTGTATGACATGAAAATAGGAAAATAGATCCCTTGAACCACTGAAGCAGCTAGAAGAATCTTCATTTAAAACTTTCATCTTTAGCCCCTTGATAATGAATATACCAAAGATGGCCCTTCAAAAGGTTTATACAAAAAATCTACAAGCGTAAATAAAAAGAAATAAATATAGAAATATATATATTTATATATAAGTTATTATTATTTTTAACAATAACATCTTTGACAATATGGATAAGATTCAAGATATTGAAAATCAAGAGACATTCAAGGATAAGATTGTCTCAAGATGCCGCCTCCATACGAGTTTGCTTTCAACTTTGCAGATCAAGGGCCTTAAGGAAGATAAACTGAAGCACAAGTCGGCTCTTATGTTACTCAAACATATATGTGAAGAAGTTGATAAAACAAACAGATACAATGATATGGGAGACCACTATTTTAAGGCAACTAATGCTGCAGCAATAAACGATACAACAGAGGCGATTGAGGAAATGGTCATGCATTTCCCACAAACAATATGGTCCAACACAGACGGTTATTACATTATTCAGTTGGTGATAATAAACCGTACTGAAAAGGTTTACAACCTCGAGTTGTTAAGGAGATGAAAAAAAAAACACCTTATTAGAACATGACATCAGATAGAGAAGTTTTAGAAGCTTAAATCCCAGCTGCAGGGTGTTTTGCTTAGAATCCAGGTACGGTTTTCCTCTCCTTTGACGTAGTTTTTCTTTGTAGCCGTATTTGGTTAAGTTTTTCTTGTGCAAATCATATATTGTAGATTTTATTACGTTATATTAATTTTTTTAACCCCGACGCTCTAATTTTTATTAAGTGATATTAGATTTTTCAACCCCGGGACACATCTCCAGATCTTCAAAGTAAGTTCTAAATCTCATTACTCTCTCAATTTCAAACAACCCCATTATCTCTTCCTGATGAAGATTATACACCCACACACATACAGATCTATAGAGAGAGAGAAGGAAGAGATGGAGTACCCGGCCACCGTAATCGGCGGAGCTCCGGTGGCCGGCCTTTGGTTCCTCGGAACGTGCACCATCCAACCCACACACCCTCATCAGATCTAGAAAGAGGGGAGAGAGAGAGAGAGAGAAAGACGAAAGAGAACGAGAAAGAGAGAGATAGAAAGAGACGCGAGCAGGAGAGAGGTTGAGACAGAGATGGAGAACAGGAGGGCCGAGGATAGGGTTCTGTATATCAGTTGATGATGTGGTCTTAGGGTTCTGATTAGAGGCTCAACATACTCGACGGTGGAGTTCGGTGGTAGCGGCGGTAGTAATCTAGGGTTCCGATTAAGGCTATGAACAGGTATGAACCAAAGATCCTTGATTCTCTATAGAAGTTTAGTTATTTTTATTAAGATGATTATTGATGATGTTGATGATAATCTGTGATGATTGAAGGATGATAGTGGGAGTCCGATTAGGGAGGAGGTTGGATTGTGGTGGTCGGTGTAAGTACCAACAAACGACGGCAACAAATCCACCGCCTTACCAAAACTATATTTATCTAAATCTTTGTTTAGCAGCACCTTTTTCGTTCCCTGGAGTATTATTATTCCGGTGAAAAGTATCTTTTTCCGATGTAGGTTTTTTAGAAAAGAAGGAATTACAACAACCCATCAGTTCAAAACCCACAAAAGGTTGAATCTTGAGAGGTAGCAGTTGGGATTTTTTATATTATTCAAGAAAGAAAGAAAGAGAATAGTTTTGTGCAGAGAAGTTTGTGTTTTGACTGTGGATTATTATTATTTTATTAAGCAGATTCAAGGATCTTTGATATTAAGGTATGGATAGAAGGAAATTAATCGATAGTGGGTACTTAGTATATGATATTGGAAACGGTTGCGTTTTAATTAATTTTAGGTTTGGATCTAAACTGAGGATATTATTTTGTAGATGGGAGGTAGAGATGAGTGAGGTATTTGAAGGATATGAGCGACAGTATTGTGAGCTGTCTACAAATTTGTCCAGAAAATGTAACGCAGCTGGGTCAATTCTTGATGAAGGTATACTTGATCTGTTTGCTTGCGTATATTATATACGTTTTTCTTCCATTCAAGATTATGATTTATTATCATTCTTTTGTTTAGTTTGATATTTGGGGGAACTTTCACAAGAAATACCAGAAAGAAAGATTAGTCTATTATTTAGACCATTTGGGCTTAGATGGCGTGACAAGAACAAGGTTAATTTTTGACTTCTTTTGCCACTTGATTTTTTCAAGGTTGAAACCCTTTAAAACAATATATTTGATTTAAATTTGTAATCGCCTTCCTGATTTCTTCAGGTTCATCAATCGCTGAAATAGAATCATAAAGGTACACGCGGGAATTGATATGATTGAATGTTGATGACATAAAAGCTGCAGAAAATAATATAAAAAACAGAAAGAAGAATCGGGTGGTGATGTTTGCGAAGAAACTGTTACAGAAAGCTACCAAGCATCATCATCATCATCTTAGTCATCATAATCATCAGGTATTTCCATTGATTAATCAACTGCTCTTCTATATATATATATATATATATATATATATATATATTTCAATATATAATCAATCTTCTTATTTCATTCATTCATTCCTTCATTCCTTGCAGAGATGGTAGGATCAAAGTGATTGGTGGTGATAATATTGAAGCACTCCTAATTTCCCCTAACCAATCACCTTTCAAGTATTTGGAGGTGTTTCTTTCTTTCTTTCTTTTTTTTTGTTTTCATTTTACCTTTTCCTTTGATCTCACTGGTCTTGGTGCATTCGAGCTTGATACGTTGCAAGATTGGGAATATAAGTTCATGAGCAAGTATGTCAAGGTTGGATCCATCAAGAAACCTGAAGGTGCACCTGAGACATCGGTTGCAGCGGACCCTGCAGAACCAGCTGCAGCCGACCCTGCTGAGTCGAACACAGCTGAGCCATCTACAGCAGCTGCTGCTGCTCATGTTGCAGAGCCAACGGAAGCTAAAGAGGAAAAGCCAGAAACTTCAACCACAACGGAAGGCGGAAAAGATGAGTAGAATTTGATGATGGGTGGGTACGGTTTGGTGCCCATGATTGTGAGATCTTGATATTGTGGGCGGGTTATAATTAAGCAAAAACTAATGACTATGATCATGTTACTTATTTCTAAATTTTCATAAAAGTTGGTGGGGGTTCAATTTTTATGTTATTTGGCTGTTTCAACTCTCCACCCTTACAAATAACAAAATGGTTCAAATTTATGTTTATAGGGTGTTAAATAATCTAAAAAAAACCCAGAATTTCGAACAGATCCGTAATTAATGAAACTTGCATTGAATGGTCCCATTTTGAGTTTGTATATGCACTTTGACAGTTTCAGGTTTCATCATTGCACATAACGTTTTCCACTGAAAATGAATGGCATGCCTTGAAGGATAAAGGGTTTCTGCAGATGACTGGTATGCAGTATCACTGGAAAAACCGCAATTATAAAAAGTGAGCAATATTTCATCTCTTGGTCATATATTATGTGCTTAATATTTTAAATAGCATATTTACTTGCTGACATTGCTTATGTTCCTGGTCTCGTGTCTTACAATTATCATTAGTCCACTTTCTTATCCTCAAAGAATATATATATATATATATATATATCTGAACAAAGCGTCTATCTGCATTTTTTCTTTCATGTTCAGTATAATGAGTAAAAAAATTTTATATGCTTTATAAATAGTGTTTTTGAGTTTAACCAATCTAACAGTAATGCATATATATCTAACATAATCATAGTAGTCAAAAGCGCACAAGGCGCACCTTGAGGCGAGGCCAATGCAACTCAAGTAGAGATGCAAGGTGTGGTTCTTCTATGGGCGCTTAGGTCAGACACAAACAAGCTCAGGGGGGCACCTGGAATTCGAGGTGTTTTTTTCTTTGTTTTAACCGTTGGAACTTAATTATTTAATCCTAAAGTCCTGTACACAGCAGCCTACCTCTCTTGCTGCTGACTGTTACTCGGTTACCTTTGCTCTGGCTTTATAACTTTAGCTAATTGCTACCCCTCTTGCACAATCCCTCGACCCTTCTTGTAGCTGTTATTCAGTCCGTCACTACCTGTTTCTAAACACTTGCTAAGCTGGTGATTCACAGTTTGTGGTGGAAAGCTTGAACTGAGTGGACTAATCTTTCATTCTTACTTCATGTCATCATTTCCTGTGCCTATTATGCTTTTCCTATTATTGTGTTTTCTTTGTCTTGGATGTGTGCCTTACGGCTTTGACCAGTATGATCTTAACTACAACTGTCATATCATGTATAAATTCCTAATATATATTAATAGATCACCTTATATCAAGTTTTGTGAAACGTTGATGGTTCTTCTGTACACCTAAATTAAGTTGGTTAATTATTCCTTTTTTATTCTTTTCTTGGTGATAAAAGAATAAAACCTAATCATGATTCTTCATCAATACGAACAAGTCAAGAACTTTCACAAGAAATACCAGAAAGAAAGATTTTAGACCATTTAGGCTTAGATGGCGTGACAAGAACAAGGTTAATTTTTGACTTCTTTTGCCACTTGATTTTTTTCAAGGTTGAAACCCTTTAAACCAATATATTTGATTTAAATTTGTACTGAAAATTACAGGCAAAGCCACCAGAGCAGAAGAGCAAGTTGATGTGAAGGTTACAATTGAGGAACAAAGCCCAAAAGTTGTGAAAAAACCAGCAATAGAGCAGGCGACTATGAAAGTAGCCGGTGATGAACAAAATGCAAAAGCTGTGCAGGAAGATGTAAATGGTGATCAAATGGAAAGTGTACGAAATTTCGTTAAAGTTAGGTAATATCAAATTGATCCTTATGTTGTGCACGACAGTCATGTTTTATTGGTTTACCATGCAATGATACAAGCTAAGTGATGTTGTAACGGGTCAAAACACATAATTCCAATTAACCATTTAACATTCATTAATATTATATATTACAACCCGGGACGCTCCCGGGTAGTCAGCTAGTAATATATATAAAAGAATTGAACATTGCTGACGTGGCGTGCAATGGTGTCTTCAACCTCTCCATGAAACTGCCATGTGGCATCATAATTGAAAGATTTTAGTGTTTTTGAATTATTTTTTATAATTAAAAAAAGATAAACATAAAACCCTAAATTTATTCTCAATTACTAAAACTAGCTGATTACCCCGGAAAGGTCCCGGGGTTGAAAAATTTAATATGATTTAATAAAAAATGATAAAAGAAGAAAACTCAAATCACGAAAAGAGTAAATAACTTAAACATAATCAATCTTAGTTAAAAAAACATTTATTTAAAAA
Organism: Ambrosia trifida; assembly: GCA_028751855.1. Taxonomy (NCBI): domain Eukaryota; kingdom Viridiplantae; phylum Streptophyta; class Magnoliopsida; order Asterales; family Asteraceae; genus Ambrosia; species Ambrosia trifida. Next base: position 55,230,158 of record CM054123.1, on the reverse strand, counting down.
GTTAAAAAAATAAAAAGCATAAACCATATTAAACATAATACATTATTAAAAGGATAACCTTCAACATATAATCATCTTCACGTAATTTAAAATATGTTACAATTTGACTTTGACTTATATAGATGTAGAATTCAAGAAGGGGGTTGAAAAATATAACCATTCTAATAATACTAATACTAATAGTAATAATTATTACTCTTGTAATTAAATAAATAAAAAAAATAACCTTGTTATAAGGTGACACCATGTGTTGTAGTGTTGCGCAATTCTTTCTCCTAGCTTCTCTTGATGAAGTATACCTATCCATCTTTAGAAGAGTAAAATTCCAATGATAGCATAGCGATTGGGCTGAATTTCAACATTGTAGATAAAAACCTGGTTTAAAAGAAAAATCATGATTAATGAATAACCTGAACACTTTGTGTTTTTTTTTCTGTACGAACATAACCCCACAAAAAATAGTCGTTTTTTTTCTCCGTTTTTTATATAGCACTATGGTACTCGTTGGAAAGATAATAAAACGCTCGTTAATTTGGTGTAATTTTTTTATTTAAAAAATCTCGAATATAAAAGATATTAACATTTAAAAATTATGGGAGGAACATAAGAGAGAAAAATCTAAATTTATTTTTAAATTTTTTTTCCTAAAATAACTCAATTTAATTTTAGTAATTGAGAATTGAAAATTGAGAGATAGAGAGATAAATTTAGGGTTTTATGTTTATCTTTTTTTAATTAAAAAAGGAAATAATTTAAAAACAATAAAATCTTTCAATTATGATGCCACGTGTCAGTTTCATGAAGAGGTTGAAGGCACCATTGCACGCCACGTCAGCAATGTTCAATTCTTTTATATATATTAATAGATTAAATTGAGTTATTTTAGGAAAAAAAAAATTTAAAAACAAATTAAAATTTTTCTCTCTTATGTTTCTTCCTATAATTTTAAACGTTAATATATTTTATATACGAGATTTTTTAAATAAAAAAATTACACCAAATTAACGAGCATTTTATTATCTTTCCAACGAGTACCATAGTGCTATATAAAAAACGGAGAAAAAAACGACTATTTTTTGAGGGGTTTCATTCATACAGGACAAAAAAACACAAAGTGTTCAGGTTATTCATTAACCATGATTTTTCTTTTAAACCATGTTCTTATCTACGATGTTGAAATTCAGCCCAATCGCCATGCTATCATTGGAATTTTACCCTTCTAAAGATTGATAGGTATACTTCATTAAGAGAAGCTAGGAGAAAGAATCGCGCAACACTGCAACACATGGTATCACCTTATAGCAAGGTTATTTTTTATTTATTTAATTACAAGAGTAATAATTATTACTATTAGTATTAGTATTATTAGAATGGTTATATTTTTCAACCCTTGCTGACGTGGCATTCAATGTTGGCTTCAACCCTCTCTTTATTCTGCCACGTTGCATAATGAGGTGCAAGATATATTTCTTTTAGCCAATTGCCTTTTCTTTTAAATATTAAAAAGCAAATAATCAGTTAAGATTTGCAATGTAAAGATTCGTTTTCAATTTTTAGAAATTATTTAATTGATAATTTACGTAATAAAAAAGACACGTCTCTTAACATCCTTTTTGAAAATATTTATTTTTAAACTTTAAAAAAGAAGTATATCTTCCAATTTAAATTGAAATATATATACTAAAATTTAGATAAATATTGATTCATATGTTGTTCTCCTAACATTATAAATAAAATCATTATCTAAAGTTCATAGATTCATAAAAGTTTCTTCATACACCTTGAGGACATCTGCATGTATTCTCCAATTTGTCTTTGTTTAATTTCTTTAATGCTTTTTTTGTACCTTTTTGTTTTTAGTGACAATAATAACAATAATAAACAATGTTTATTGATTATGGTTTCACCTCAAATTAAGTAATGGTTTAAAAAGAATGTGTGTTCGGTTTTATACATGTAATGTCTTAAAAACAATTCATATTTTTGTTTTTGAAAGGTGTAGAACACAAAAACAGTTTTATTTTATAGCATATCGTTTTAAATTAATAAAGATAAAGGGATACAAAATTTTACTAAAACCATAAACATCTTGATTGAGTAGATAACTTTCAGTCGACTGTCTTATTGGACTATTAATCTTTTGGGCATGTTATCTATTTTATCTTTAAACAAAAAACATGAAAATTGAGTAAGTCAATTTGTAATTTGATTCAGTTGTTAACCGTTTATTTTTAATCAAATTAAGCAATTAGTTTAAATATGTTTTAAGAAGTTTATAGTGTATAGCAGTTGTAAACAAATAGTTTTCTTATATATATATATATATATATATATATATATATATATATATATATATATATATATATTATTCATCATTAATACTTTTTATGCAACTATGTATGTAGATGAAAATAATATTCAATGTTTATTAAATATGTTTTGCATAAGTTTACAAACTTTTAATGTTTTAAACCAAAAAACTTTTTCGTCATATGTTATTCAAATTTGTAAATTTTTATCCACAATAAAGTGGTAGAAGACAAAACCCTTTCTTTGATTGTAATATATGGTTATACATTAATATAGTTATAAGTTATACAATCTTTTACTAAAACAACAATATTTTATTATTATTTACTAGATTCAGGCACCAATAGTATAAATAATGTCTTCATAATTTTTTGGGCCCTAATATTTATTATGTAACTACAATCTCAATCGGCCGCCTCTCTGTTTCTTCCATTACGACAACGGGGTATCATCCTCACACCTCCACCACCACTCTCCGCCGCTCCTTTTTCTGCAATTTGTCACTATAAGCAATTTTGTCCGATGTTTATTCCTATGTATAATTTTGTTCTTTATTTAGGTTAGGCAATATTAGAGTTGTGTATTTTTTTAGCCTTTATGACATGTATTAATGTTAGAGTTATATGACATTCATGGTATGTTTGTTTGGCAAAACTAGCTGCTAGCTTTTTAAATATATTTTGATTTTGACAGAGTAGCTGTAACTTTTAATAAATTGTATAAAATGACATAAATGAACATTAACCAAAAACTTGTATACATGTTTTTTTTTATTATAAAATGGATATTTATGTCATTTACTCATTAAAAGCTTGTAGCTAGTAAGAGTTTTTTCTTAAACGCTATTACTAGTAGTTTTTCAATGTAGAGCTTTTTCTCATAACCTAAACGCTTCAAGCTCCTTCAACCAAACAAAACTTTTTATTGAGTAGGAGTTTTTTCTTAAAACCTTGAAGCTTAAAGCTCCTTACCAAACATACACTCAGTGAGGTTATCCTCTCCATTGGGTGTGTCACGTGATACTATGTATGATTATTATAAAAAAAAAACCCTTGAATGACACATAACACCTTTCCCTTATTTTTTTCTAAATTTTTTGTCTCTCTCATGTTTCCGTCACAATTTTTAAATGTTAATAACTTTATATATGAGATTTTTTCTTAAAAAACAAATTGAACCAAATTAACGAGCGTTTTGTTATCTTTCAAACGAGTATCATAACGGATAAACAATTTTTAGTGGGTTTTTGTTCATACAGAAAAAAAACACAATGTGTTCAGGTAATTCATTAACCATGTCTAGGCAAAGAGACTTCACTTGAGCAAGAGGTGCACACATAGAATTAAAAGTATATTTTATGAGTTATCGAGTGTTGTTCTTTTAAAAAAAATGAAAAACGGCTTATTTCTTTTATGATACACATTTTGTTAATTTATATTAAATTTGTCTATATCTCAGCACGCTCTCAAAAAATAAACTAGTATAAAGTGAAAGCTTATTAGGTATTTTACTTGAATGGACAATAAACTAATACGTAAAAATAAATACAATTACACAAATTGGTTATTGGGTGTCGAATTCAGGCTATTGAACAAATAAATAAAATAGTAAACCTACTTCACACATTAAGAATAGTATGAATGGAAGTAAGGCTTGTGTCTTTAGGAATATAGATTAACTAATTATGGCAAAACAATATTTTTGCAGATACACGATTGTTTTTAAGGGGAGTGGGGAGGGGTTAACTTTTCACCGACAAATTATTTTTTGGATAAAAAACATGTTAATCAAAGTGGTGGGAAAATTCGGATAACAAAAACTAATTTCAACAAGAGGGAAAATTCTTGATTCGATTTTGCTTATGATCATTGACGGTCACGATGCAATCTTTTAACTAATAGCTTGTAAACCCACTACTTCGCCGTTTAGTTCTTAGTGGATGTTTGGGATTGAGTTTGTAAATAACTTATTGATTTCTAAAATAAAAAAAAACAAATAGAGGTGTTTGGGAATGAGTTGAAAAACATCTTATTGACTTACTCAAAAAGCCAATAAGTTGTTCGGCTACAACAAAGGCACCTTCTGTTTAGGGTTTTTTTTTCTTTTTTGTTTTTTGGAATTAAAAATACAAATCTACCAATCCATATAACTAATCTTTACAATAAGATAAGCCAAATACTTTTTAAAAACCTAATTTATTGACTTATTGGCTTTTCAATCACAAAAATATAATACTAGTTCTTGATTTGTTCGAATTATTATGTGATTGAGATTTCTAGTGATCAATCAAAGTACTCGTGAAAATGTAACTTACCTACACACATGTATTCGTGTGTATATTATATGTACGTGTGTGTCGAACATTAAACAATTAAATAAATGATAAGCAGGTAGAGTTAATTAAGTAACAATAATTCGGTACATCATAATCAAAAGATTACGAAGAAATATGATTTTATAGATTCCTTGAACGGATCATGGATGCCAAGGAAAAAAAAAAACGAAAAGAGTTGTTTTATAATATCTTCAATTTTCAATCTTAACGATGTTGACTCTGTACTTGTATATTATGAAAAATAAAAATAAAAAATCAAGAATATGCTTCAATCACATTAGTAGAGGACGATTATCCTTAAAGAATCAGGTAGCTTTTCAATATAATTTATGTCGTACCAAGAATTGACAAATTTACGCATTATTTAATACACAAATATTAGATCAGTAAAAAATATTTATAATGATGTTCATATTAGAAATTCTTATTAGATGGGGTTTGAGATTTTTGCGATCTTGCCTCATATATAGTCATGTGTGCGTAATTTACACAACTTGAAAATGCAACTCACAATAAAAGTATGGCATGATCGTCATAGTGTATGTAACTTACGTCAACATGAGAATTGAGAAGGTAACTCATTATAAAACTAGGATATGATCAACTCTCGTAATGATCAACTTTCGGGTGGAACCAAATTATTATCCTGGTATTTGAATTGATTTAATGTTATAGTGATTATGATATGATCGTCATAGGTAAACTATGATATTAAAAGGGTCAAGATCGACTTGTTAGTCTCAGACTCTCAGATAGTACTTATTTTTTGATTGTTTAAAAACTATCATGATGATGTATTTGCAAATTTCGGGACCATTCTAGGTTTAGGGACCATTGGATATCACTAATGAATTTAAATTCCGAAACATCAAAAGTGGACAATGTAATCGAAATGATGCACATTAGCAAATCCACCAATGAAAGAGAAGAGAACGTAGTTTACTACTCTATAGTGTACTTTAGAGTTACTTAAGTAGTATTAGTTTAGTATGATCATATTGGTGCTTGATGACTCATGTGGAACCGCGTGTTGATAATTAAGTACTATTAGTGTTAATGAAATTCACAGTTAAAAAAAAGTTGATGTTATCTATTAGAGTGAAAGGCAATTTGCGTCCCTGAGTTTTAATGGTTTTAACTAGCTGAGCTCAAAATCAAATTTTTACCGATCTAAGTCCCTAGTGGGTAATTCTGTAACCATTTGAGTCCACATTACTAACTGGGTTAGACTTCTTAGTTATTTTTATGAAATGACTAAAGTACCCTTACAATTCAAAATATATAAAATTTAAATATAATACTTATTATTAAATATATATTAAATACATATAATAATAATAATAATACACACATCTATAAACATACATACCCACATGTCTACATCCACCATCCACCTACTACCATACACCACCACCTTCCCATTTGTAGCAACCTTCAATAAACACCACCCACTTATCTCTTCGTCTCCTATAACTACCACCTCCTTCTCCAACATCCCTAAGCATCTTTTTCAAATCTTGTATGTGTGTGTGTAATAATGAGAGAACCACTATTGCTGCTGTTTAGATCTGGTGAAACATTAATGGAATGGTGTTTTCAATGATGTCTCCAGTGGTTGATTTGGTAGTAGGTTGTTTGGTCGGCATGGGTGATGGGTTTGGGGGGGGGGGGGGTTAGGGTTTTGGTGCTGAGGTCTGGTGGTGGTGCAAAGGTGATTATGCAGAGGAGCAGTGATGGTGGTCGTGCAGAGATACGGTGGTGGGATGGGGATTAGGGTTAAGATGCTATTTTGGGGGTTACGGTCCAGACTTGTACAGATCTTTGGTCTCTGAAGTCATTTCAATGGTGGGATGGGGAAACAAAGGGATTGGTTAGTTAGTTAGTTGGGGGATTCGAGGGTGGTTATTCTCGGTTGAGGTTTGGTTGTTCATGGTTGTAGGATTAGGGTTTCGAGGGTGGATATTTGTGGTGGAATTGCGACGATGGAGGTGTAGTGGTTGTGCGGTGGTGGAAGTATAGTGTGGATGATGGTGGTGTAAGTGCAGTATGGATGGTGGTGGTGGAAGTGGATGGTGGTGGTGGAAGTTTAGCGTGGATGGCGGTGGTGTAAGTGCAGTGTGGATGGCGGTGGTGGTGTGATGGTGGTGGAAGTGGTGGTGGTTGTGAGTTTAGATAGAGATGATGAACAAAGAGATGATAAATTGGTAATAAATGATAAATGGGTACCTTAGTTGTATAATGACCAAAATACCCTTATAGTTAAGGGAATAGCCTAACAACGTTAGTAATTTACTCTATCTATTAAAACCAATTCAATTTATGAACCAAACTTGAAAATAAGTTGATAATTAGAATTATTTAGTTTTTTTTTCAAGTGATTTGGTATAGATGTCATTTTAATCCAAGGATATAAATCTTGTGTAGGTTGCAATTTTTTTGACATTTTAATCCAAATCACTAACTTAATCACTTTTTTTTTGTTAACTTAACGACTGTTCTAATCTTCTTAATTCAAAAAACTTAGAAAATGTAGGTAAGGAGTAATTACGTTTACAAATATGAAAGTGTAGAGTGAATTGGAAAATGTTAATAATCGTATTTGCAGAAATGGAGAATCGGTAAAAATGCCTCTTTTTATGAAAAGGGTAAGAATGCTTGTGAGAGTGACACGTGACATAGTTTTTTATTTTAATTATAAGGGCAATAAAGTAAATACATTATTATTTAAATTAAAAAAAACAATTTCCTAATCAAATGGAGAGTTTTCAGATCTTATTTTTTGAACATAATAAATGTTTTACAACAACAACAACCTTAACCAGTAAGTCCCACAATTAGCAACATAATAAATGTTTTAATCTTTTTATTTACGTCTACAGCAAGAAAGTTAAAAAGTCCAATGAAAGCTCTCTTGGAAAAAAGGTATTGATGATATCTTGGAAATAAAGTTGTCGCTAACACAACAAAATAATAGTCAGATTGTGTTTTATGTTCAACCAACTAGTTAGAATGCGTTTTATCTTCAACCAACTAATCCATCACTAAAAGAACACATTTTAACAATCAGAATGTGTTATATGTTCAACAAACTAACCCATTACTTCAGAAAACACGCAATAACCAGATTGTGTTTAATGTTCAATAAACTAACTAAATAGAACACAAAACACGCTAATAACTTGAATGCGTTTTATATTTAATAAACCAACTCATTAGAACATAAAACATGCAACAACCAGATTGTGTTTTATCTTCATCCAGATTATGTTTTATTTTCAATAAACAAACTCATTAGAAAACGATGAAGTCGCGGTCGTCAATTATGTTTTATCTTCATCCAGATTGTGTTTTATCTTCATCAATTGTTGTTGTGCAAGTTCAACAAGAGCGACTTCACTTTCTCTTATTAATCTTTTCGTTGACTTTGACTTTGCGTCTGTGGGTTGGTTTGATGGAGATATGGGTTTGAAGAGAGAGAGTTTTGATCATAATATATATATATATATATATATATATATATATATAGGGTTAGGATCCTATGGAAACCCTTGTTATAGTGAAAACTCTCGAAACTCTGACTTCTCGAGCTTTTTTTGATATGAAAATTTTAGGCATGTAATATACATGATTTTAAGCATCTTGGGCCAAAAAAAAAAAAATCATAAAAGCGCCGAGCACTTAAAAAAAAACTAACACATGTTAAGCGAAATTAACATGTGTTGACAATGTGTTACCCGGAAACTTGTTTATTTATTTTTTTTTAAAAAGTTTTCGGTGTTTTTTTGATTTTTTTTTGGCTCAAAGTGCTTCAAATCATGTATATTACATGCCCTAAAATTTTCATATAAAAATGGACTTTCTAGCCAAGTCATTATATATATATATATATATATATATATATATATATATATATATATATATATATATATATATATATATATATATAGGGGAAAGGGAAAAGAGAAACCCTCTAAAACGAGAAAACTCCCGGAAACCCAATGAGTGGCCAAGATTAATCCACACCAACCTCTATTATTTTAATAAAAAAGGGTAATCTGGTAAATTTACCCTTCCCCCTTTTTCTAATTTGAATTTTCTCTCTCCCCCTCCTATATAAACAACTCCCTCTCTCTCTCTTTTCATCTCTCTTCATCTTCAAGATTATTCCCACCACCACCACCACCCCCACCGCCACCTCCACTGCCAACACCGCCACTCCCGACTCCCGACTTTGACAAACAGCAACCGGTTTCAACTTCGACAAACAGCACCCGCCACTCCCGACTTCGACCCCCACCGCCACCTCCACTGCCAACACCGTCACTAATAATGAAACCAATGGCCACCGGAATCGGTGAATCATGGCGCAGCTTTGCTTCCGTTGCAGTCGGGAGTGATCTTGTTGCAGCCGCCCCCAATGTTTCTCTCCAGAAGGCTCGAACCTGGGATGAAGGCATCTCGTCTCAGTTTTCAACTACTCCTCTCTTTAACATCTTTAAGGTCTGTTTCTTTATCCGGGTATTGTAAAGTTTGGATTTTTACGTTTATTTATATATATGTACGTAGACACATAAAGCTGCAAAGAAATGAAAGATGGCAACCTGCGTATGTTTATCTCAAATGTAGAAGATAACTACTTCATGTTTTATTATTTTATTATTTAATTAAACCCAGTATGCAACTCACTAGTTTAAAATTTAAATATACTCAATCAACTAATAAATATTTTATATTATTAGTAGATACGAAAATCATTTTTTTTCTTTCAACCAATTCAGGATGCTATAGACTATATATATATATATCCTATTAATTTAATTATTAATTATACTAGTTAGTTATTTAAAATTTTTACGTAAATTGTAAATTTGTCAAATATGAATGTGTCTTGTTAATTTATGAGCCTTTAAAAAGTATTTTAAAAAAAAAAAATGAATTTTTGGATCTGATCAAGTAAAATTAAAAGATACAACTATGTTTGCGTCTGTTGAGTATTATGGGATCAAATCTATGTTTGCGTCTGTTTCGTATGTAACACCATAACTAATCATGTTTACACATAGGTAGCATACGTTAACACGTAGGTTTACATATTAATTAGCCTTTTTTATAAGTTATTATTATTAATATGTTTTTTTTAATCAAAATTGGTAAATTTTAATATCTCTTAACATATGCAACAATATGTCTGATTTGTTTTTTTTACCAGTATGTGCATGTTTGTATGAGTATTATAATGTGGGCGGAATGTATGTTTTGCATCTGTTTCCTATATTGTGTCTGTTTCGTATGTAACAACAGAACTAAGTTGGTATAAATTAGTTACCGAGATTTTACCAGATAGAAAAGTTTGATTTTTTAACTTTTCATGAGGTACACATGTTTTACTTTCAATAGCAGTTGCATATGTTAATAAAAAAAAGTCACTTATCAGGAATGTAATATTGCATATGTCTCTTAACATATGCAACAATATGTCTGATTTGTTTTTTGCCAGTATGTGCATGTTTGTATGAGTATTATAATGTGTGGAATGTATGTTTGCATCTGTTTCCTATATTGCGTCTGTTTCGTATGTAACAACAGAACTAAGTTGGTATATATTAGTTACCGATTTTTTTACCAGATTCAAATGTTTGATTTTTTTGCATATTATAGAGAAAGAATTGGGATGAAATCTATGTTTGCGTCTGTTTCGTATGTAACAGCACCAATAAGTTGTTATAAATTAGTTTCTGATTTTTTTACCAAATACAAAGTTTTGATTTTTTTAGTTTGATAATCTTGATAACTAAATGTATAAAACGATGTTTTTTTGTATCAGTTTCGTATATTTTTTTTTGTAATCCAGTTGGTTAACATACGTTAAGACTAATCATGGGATCAAATCTATGTTTGCGTCTGTTTCGTATGGGATCAAATCTATGTTTGCGTCTGTTTCGTATGTAACACCATAACTAATCATGTTTACACATAGGTAGCATACGTTAACACGTAGGTTTACATATTAATTAACCTTTTTTATATGTTATTATTATTAATATGTTTTTTAATCAAAATTGGTAAATTTTAATATCTCTTAACATATGCAACAATATGTCTGATTTGTTTTTTTACCGGTATGTGCATGTTTGTATGAGTATTATAATGTGGGCGGAATGTATGTTTTGCATCTGTTTCCTATATTGCGTCTGTTTCGTATGTAACAACAGAACTAAGTTGGTATAAATTAGTTACCGATTTTTTACCAGATAGAAAAGTTTGATTTTTTAACTTTTCATGAGGTACACATGTTTTACTTTCAATAGCAGTTTCATATGTTAATAAAAAAAAAGTCACTTATCAGGAATGTAATATTGCATATGTCTCTTAACATATGCAACAATATGTCTGATTTGTTGTTTGCCAGAATGTGCATGTTTGCATGAGTATTATAATGTGTGGAATGTATGTTTGCATCTGTTTCCTATATTGCGTCTGTTTCGTATGTAACAACAGAACTAAGTTGGTATATATTAGTTACCGATTTTTTTACCAGATTCAAATGTTTGATTTTTTGCATATTATAGAGAAAGAATTGGGATGAAATCTATGTTTGCGTCTGTTTCGTATGTAACAGCACCAATAAGTTGTTATAAATTAGTTTCTGATTTTTTTTACCAGATACAAAGTTTTGATTTTTTTAGTTTGATAATCTTGATAACTAAATGTATAAAACGATGTTTTTTTGTATCAGTTTCGTATATATATTTTTTTGTAATCCAGTTGGTTAACATACGTTAAGACATTGGGGGGGGGGGGGGAGGGTTACATGTAAATTGATGATTTTTGTTTTATTTTTTGCAGGTGGGCGTATTTTTTGCATTAAAGATGAAGATAATTATCAAGAATGAAGTGTAGACAATTTTTTTTTATTTATGATACTTTTTTTAGCATATGTTGATTTGTAATGACCGTTTTGTTTGTTTTTTAGCATTTTGTAAGAAACAATTCTTGTGTACATTTGAATGTTTTTTGATCAATAAAGTTTTTAGCAATTTGTAATGACCGTTTTGTTTGTTTTTAGCACTTTGTAAGTAACAAAATGCCTATAACCATATTAATTCTCGTTACGTATGCAACAATTCTGGTGCTGGTACAATAAGACGAAAAAAAAAACATGGTAATAAATCTGATTCTGAACTGCTGCTGGAACAGTTGCTATAATTCTTATTGTTACGTACGCAACACTGCGTATGTTACATATGTAACTCGGGCATCTGACAATTTATATAACAATGTGAAAAAAGTAAGAGAGAGATGATGTGATGGGGGTGTCATATCAGCTTTTGTCAGTCTCTTTTTCAGAAAAACCAAATTACCCTATTACCCTTTCTTGTCCTTTATCACATATTTAATTAAATTAATATTATAGAAAAAATGGTGACCATAGATTAAATGGATGGATGGCTAGGATTTAGTTTGCAAGGTTTACTCATTTTGAAGGGTTTTTATTATAACCATCCCCTATATATATATATATATATATATATATATATATATATATATATATATATAGGGTAGGGTTCCTGTAGGAAAATGGTTTTGTGTAGGAAGAGTAGGAAGTGTTTTGAACCATTAGATTTAAAGATGGATGGTGGAGATTAAAAGATGAGATGGTGTTTAAAATCTAATTAATATATTAAAGAAATTAGGGTAGGATTGTCAATATGTGTTTTAAATGAGGGTATCAAGGTCATTATGTATCAAGTTTTTTAGAAACTGTTTAAATGCTTCCTACATTTATGGTACCTCTCTCTCTCCTAATTATTGTTTTCAATAATATCATTCAAAGTCAAACATTCATCTTCACAAAACAAAAGCAACCATGCAGTTTATTTAGAGAAAACCAATTTATCTCTCATATTAGTTTTGAAACCATTCTCATAATTTCTTAATTAATGCACACTAGTTTCTCTCTCATATCAGTTTTAAAACACTTCTACTGTTTTAAAACACTTGTACTGTGTTTAGTTTCAATATAAAACACTCTTGATGTTATTATAAAACACCCCCGATGATATTATAAAACACTCCTTATTAATACATACTAGTTTCTCTTTCATTATAAAACACTCCTGACGTTATTATAAAACACTCCTGATATTAACCTTCTGCCATGACTTGAATAATCAAACAAGTGATAGAGATTGGTTATATGTTTGAAGAATCGAACAAGTTTTTGGGTATTGATCATCTTATTTGATATGAATATTTCTTATGAAAAATAATGAATCATTAGTTAATTTAGGATGATTAATCTTCATAAATATCTATATGTTAGTTGCTAATTTAGTGGGTTTGTAATAAATAAAAAATGGACAAAAAGTCTATAATGCCCTTCATCTAAAGATTTAATCAGATTTGATCTAATGGCTGAAAATACTTCCTACACTTCCTACACAAAAAAATTTTCCTACCGGATCCTCTACATATATATATATATATATATATATATATATATATATATATATATATATATATAGGGGAAGGATTATGTGAAAATCTACTCTTATAGTGAAAACTGTGGAAACTCTGACTTCCCGAGTTTTTTTTTTTATGAAAATTTTAGGGCATGTAATATACATGATTTTAAGCATTTTGAGCCAAAAAAATAAAAATAAAAAAAGCTCCGAGTGTTTTTTTAAATAAATAAGTTTTCGTGTAACACATGTTACCCGAAAATAACATGTGTTACTCGAAAAACTTAAAAAAAAAAACGCTCGACGCTTTTTTGATATTTTTTTGGCATATATTGTAACAACCCGAGTTGTTACGGGTCTCGTAAACGGGTCGGGTCGTACCCGACCACCCGTTTATAAAATAATAATAAAACGAATTTTATTATTTTAGCCAAACGCTCCCTAATCCGATGATAAACTTGCAGCCAAACACTTTGGTGTAGTTTAATAACCGTTACCAAACATCCCGAGTCCTAGCTATTATCCTCGTTGCCAAACGCCCCTATATTTTATCCTTCCTTATAAACCTTGCTTGCCTTCTTGTCTGCATATCAAATGAGAACATACACACACATATGTGAGTTAGAGAGAGAGCAGCCACGCCAGTCACCACCTCCAGCGCCGGTCGCCGCCGCCGCCTTCTTCTCCGGTAAGCCGATAATCTCCGGTGAACCTTATCCCCCCTCTTTTTGCTTCTGTTAACAACAGGAAAACACCACAACCCGTCGGTTCCATCGAATCAATATCAAACCTCAATTCTTGTTCTCCTCGTCAACCACCTTTGTGTGTGTCTTTCTGTTACCATGACCGGACAGTCACCAAGCTATGGTGACTGTCAACCGGCTGTTACTAACCACCGAACCACCATCGTTTCTGTCATCGATAACCTTCAAACCACTATAACTATTATGGAACCCAACCCATATTATATCCATATATTCTGATAATCGGACAGTCACCGTCCGGTGACTGTCATCAGGTATCCATAGCTTTCAGATCGAACCCACCTTTCTGTGTTAGTCGTCGGACAGTCACCGAGTCATGGTGACTGTTAACGAGCTCTAAAACCGGACCATATAACGTCTGTTCCTGATCGGTTCTTTATAAACCACCTACAAGTTCCTTTCGGGTGTCTCATATGCATACATAGCTTGGTGTGTGTGGACTTGAATCCGGTAATTAGAAGGCTGATGGGGTTTCCTCTCGTATTCTAATCTTGGTTCGGTAATTATCTAGCCAATCATATTTGGATAAAGCTCCGGTCAAACTTCGGTTTAGTACCGACAAGTGCCCGGTTAGATCCCAAACCCACCCGACTATCCTATATTCATACACACATACGATTGTGTGTGTGTGTTGCTAAAATCTTGTAAAAGAAATACAAGATGAAAGTTGGATATTGATCGGTATTTTGATTGGGTTTTTTGTGTGATACCCCGAAAATTCAGGTTCTCACTTTAACTAAACTCTAGTTACATTTCCTTGCATTATACTTAACTAGGGTTAGTTAGATAAGACATACGTGCATGGTTGTGAGTCAATGTGTGATTGCATGATTAGTAAACCTCGGACGTTGGTGAAAAATAAACTTATGTGAAAACCATACGTAATTATGTGAATCTAAACCGAACACGTTAATAGAAATCATTAAAAGTGGAGCATGAGGTTGATTAGGGTCTTAATGCATGGGATTACACTTGTTACGGTCCGAAATAACGAAAACGTCGAAGGATAACGCGTCGGGAGACGAAACGAGAAAAGAGCGCGCCACCCGGACCTGTGAGCGGCCGCTCACAGGCACCGAGCGGCCGCTCGAAACGAACTGACGGGTCTAAACCGCCTTAAACTTATATTTAAGCAACCTAAACTCCCATGCAACCCCCATACTCAACCCTAATCGCCCCCTTACTGCCCCACACGAATATTTCAGTCAAACAACCTCTGCTAAGGCTCAAGATCATCAATTGGGAGGCTCCAAGGCGCGCGATTGATCGATTGAGAGAGCTAAGGGTATATCTTACGATTTCTTATGCTTTTATCTTGTGTTTTCATTAATAAAAATCATATAATAAGTTTGTCCAGGTCTGAATGAGTTTATAAAACATTAAAGCATGAATCTTTTTGAAGATTAAATGGATTAAACATACTCATAAACGCTTAGTAACATCGTAGGATACTTGTTGCGCAAGTAATTGGTGTTTTGATTCTTAAAGCTTTGATCTTGACATGTTTAATCATAGAATCTGATAAAATAGGTATTAGGAATGTTTTGTGTTGATGATTGGTGAATGTTAATAGTTTTTGTGCACACGGTAGGCGATTAAAGTATGATTTAGGCGAAACTAAAATCTGGACAGAATGGTTAGTCAAACTTGTAGGAGCTGTAACACGGCTCTAACATAATAATTTTAGGGTTTTCTTGGCATGGTTAGGTCACACCTGGTCTTAGCTTTTCATAATGGGTAAAATCATGTGTTTTGGACGTAGGATGAGTCGTTTTTGGAATTTTAATTGATTAGGGGTCATATCAGATTTTCGGATTTGTAAATTGGGTTAACTTTAAATGGCCATAACTTGATATTTACAAGAAGTTAGGTTATGAAATTTTTACAGTAGGTCAATACTGGAAAAATAGAGCTTTTCCAAGTGGATTCATCTCGTTTGGATGAATACACAATTTTTAAGAATTTTCCTACTAAACTGACCTGTTGTGGAAATTTTCTGAACACTGTTGTGTTGTACGAATTTTTATAATTTTTGTGTTTGGAATTAATACAAAACAAAAATAGGTATTGCCAAGTGAATCCCAAAGAAAATTCAGTAAAAATTTGGGAGGATAACTCACTGGTTTACTATTTTAAATAAATTCGTTTTGATGGCGCACAATCTGTCCTGAAGACACAGATTGTGTATTATGTGACTATGTGATTACTTGAGGTCTTAGGTGATCTAAAATTGACATATAACGGAAGTACACATGTTTACGACACATAAGGGCTATAGAAACTAATTATAACCAACTCATTCACCAACGAGTCCGTAGGGTTTACTATTGCATGTAGAATCACTAGGCGTCGCATACACACTTTTGAATATTTAAAACGCCTTGGACAAACGAGTTATATGGTGTAATGATGTTACGCCTATACTCACGTAGTGACACTGTTATTAGGGTGTCGGTAGCATATAATACTTGCTGTTTGGATTCCTTGCTTACGCGATAAGGTGAGTTTCACTACTTTTTCTCAAAGCATGCGTCTCGGGTTGAGACCACATTGGTAACGTTTTCTAGTCTATCTTGAGATAACTTTCTTTTACACATCCCGGGTTTGGGGTGCATGGTTCACGTGGTGAATCTATTTTTACTAATTCATGTATATGTCCTTGATGAACTAAACCAAACACATCTTTTAAGTCCTTCAAAATACCGAATCAATTGCCGGTTGGGCAAGCGGGTTAATTAGTTGATAGCGCTATTAGGTCTAACAAACCTCACATCGTGCTGGGAGCACGGATGTGAACTATTAGCTTCAAACATAATCATTGTCGATGGACAATGATGCAAGGCATCTTTATCCCGGTTATGGGAACTTGTTCATTAGTAGTTCGGTATTCGCCGGTTTTAGTTATCATGAGTGGGCTAGCTACCCCTGACATTTGAATTAGCTATTGTTTACAGGGTCTGAGGGACCAACGTTGTACACTTGACTTTTGGGGTTTTGAGAACCTACGTTATTATTTACATCGCTTACATTTATAGTGAACTCACCGACTTTATGTTGACACATTTTAGTATGCTTTGCAGGTCCTTAGGTACGGAGCACGATTTAGGGCATGCATCATTCGTGTCTTGGGTTATGGATATTTATTATTTCGTACTTTCAAACTTTGGTTTTGGGCGCGTTGTCTTGCGCAGACTTTTGCAAATGTTTTACTTTGTTTACGCTTCCGCATTACTTTAAATTGCTTGGTTAAACTTTGAAACTTTTTCTTAAAAACGAACTAAATGGTTTGGGCATTTAGAGTCGTTCATGATACTTATGGCTATGGGTCCTGGTTTGTCATGCACCTCGCGGTAAAACTCCGCAGTGGAAATTTGAGGGTGTGACATTTTGGTCACATCTCCGGCAAGTATCCGGTTAGTAATCGGTAAGTTCAAGGTTATTGTTAATTGGTTTACACAATATTGTAATCATTTATTAAATATAAAGGTTATGATTGTTATTTGTGTGAGGTACCAATAACCAATTCGGTGAGCTTGAACCCGATACCGAGTCGACTCGGTGACTCGGTCAACAACCGGAATAGAACCCGGTCCAATAACTAGACGAGGAATATTATTAGAATTATACGAATATATATATTATACGGATAACTCCGGATTTGATAATAATAATACATTAATAAACATATATAACATATATATGTTTATATATACACAATTTGATATATTGACGATATACTAGACTCGGGTTAATGATAATATTTTCTATTCTTTTGTTAGTTTAGATCTGCCAAGCTGTAATGGCCAGCTTTATTAGCTACGAGTGCCAAGCTGTAATGGCCAGCTAGATTTAGGATGTCCGTGTCGTGTCAATAATGAACCTCGGGTTTAGGACTATCTAATATATACCGAATTCTATATGTATAAATTGTATATATGATATATATCCTAAGTATTACAATCTAACAAGTCCCACGCGTAAAACGTATCAATATATATATATATATATATGACATATACTTGTAATAAGAAGATTAGCTAGAGATTATACGCAAACCTGTGAGTATCGTGAACTCCCCACTTTTACTGTTTTATTAATGTTTTCGGGGGAATACATGTCATTTATAAGAAAACATAATAATGCTTACATAATAGAATGATTACTAATAGAAGTTATATAATAGAAAGGGGATAATAGAAACAACAAGGACAGTACTGACCGGTATATCGTCATTTCCTTTCTTGTCCAACTAGAGGACAAGAACCAGTCTTACCCGAGTAGAAGGTAGGAATAATTATATTTACCACAAACAGAGTGGTACCCTCGATAGGAATGGCAACTAATAGAATATAATCGGAATAATATATTAGAATTGACATATAATCGAATTGATATAATAAAATATATTTTCCCCTTCAGAATTATAACTGTAAAGCATGTTTATAAAAGAATGTTATAAAAGAATTATCAATAAACGAACTGGCCATTCGCTTTATAAAATACATGACCTCACCAACTTTATGTTGACAGAAACTATTTTTGGCATGTGTTCAGGTAACCCAACAGATATGATGACGTGGATCCTGGAAGAGTAAAGACTGTTATTATCCTGAATTCCGCTGCGTAGCTCCGATAACCCGACCCGACGACCCGGCTCCGACAGCCTGGGTCGTTACATATATATATATATATATACACACATAAAGTAATTAAAAGAATGATATATTTTGTCATATATATATATATATACATAAACTTTAACAACTTTTGTTTTAACTACATGTTTGTCAGCTAACCTCTCTAGCTACTATTATGTAATGTTTCTACCTATCGCGCCACGCGCACTATGTTAACGATAGGTTTTAAACATTCAACTCAAAAGTCCGCTGTATGACCACTTTTTTGGACAACCTTTAAATTAATAGTCCGACGTATGAGTGTTTTCTTTTGGGCATCTTATTTATCGCTATCACTATTCGCTCACACATGTTTAACAGTTGCGCAAGGCGCAACTCGGTAAACCACTAGTTATAAATTTAAAAACAAGTGGACAAAATGTAGTGTATAAGAAAACATATGAAACTAGGCAAAATCTTATCATGTCATTTATTTAAACCAAAACAGATATCCGTATACTAGATTATATCCCGGAAGCTTTCCGAGATAGAAAAATAAAATATGAAGTGTTAAAATATGTATTATGATATAACATAGAAATTAATGTACTACAATGGGTATGTTTGTAAAGGAGCTTTTAAGAATTTTTAGGAGCTTCAAGCTTCAAGCTTTTAAGAAAAAGCTCTTACTCAATAAGAAGCTTTGTTTGGTTGAAGGAGTTGGAAGCTTTTAGGTTAGGAGAAAAAACTCTATAGTGAAAAGCTATACTGGGTATGTTTGACAAAACTAGCTGGTAGCTGCAAGCTAGTAGCTGGATGCTGGTAGCTGCAAGCTTTTTAAATATATTTTGGTGTTTGGCAGAGTAGCTGGAACTTTTAATAAAATGTATAAAATGACCAAAGTGAGCATAATTAAAAGTTTGTAGCTAGTAGAGTTTTTTCTTAAAAGCTAATACTAGTAGCTTTTCACTATAGAGCTTTTTCTCTAACCTAAAAGCTTCCAGCTCCTTCAACCAAACAAGACTTTTTATTGAGTAGGACCTTTTTCTTAAAAGCTTAAAGCTTGAATCTCCTAAAAGCTCTTAAAAGCTCCTTGCCAAACATACCCACTAGCGTTTAAGGAAAAGCTCTACCAGCTACAAGTTTTTAATTAGTAAATGACACAAATACCCATTCTATTTTAAAAATAAAATAAAACCTTATTTACAAGCTTTTAATTATGCCCATTTTAGTCATTTTATACATTTTATTAAAAGCTCCAGGAACTCTGCCAAACACCAAAATATATTTAAAAAGCTTTCAGCTACCAGCCACTAGCTGGTTTTGCCAAACATACCCTATGTGATAAAACAACAATTTTAATCATTTGAATAAGACTGGAAATGCATATTAAAAAGAAGATATATGTTTGGATGAGGAGCAGAGCCAGAATCAACCGTTGCAGGGCGTGATTGAGGCGGTAGTCTTGAAGACGTGACTTTTTTATTTGTTTTGAAAATGAGTGGTTTTGACCTATTTTGCTCTTGATGAAAATAAAATTCATATTTACTGGTTTGAACATGATTAGTGACTTACTTATAAATGATTAATGAATTATCTCAACACATTGTGTTTTTTCTTCTGTATGAACAAAACCTCACAAAAAGTCGTTTTTTATATATCACTATGGTACTCGTTGTAAAGATAATAAAACACTCATTAATTTGGTGTAATTTTTTTATTTAAAAAATATCGTATATAAAATTTATTAACGACTAAAAATTGTGGGGGGGGGGGGGGGGGAACATGAGAGTGAAAAAGACTTTTGAAGGGAGATAAAGGGGATGCCACGTGGCACATTAAAGAGGGGATGATGGCCTTATTTAAGCTGACAGATTTTTTTTCTTTTTTCATTCTCATTATTTACATGATCATCCACATGCGCAAAAGTACTGGACTCCTTTTTAGGTCTCCTACATGCGCGTGGATGAAACAAACAGCGAGACAACTTTTCAGGTATCCCATAGGCGCAGAAAACAAAACTAATTCCCTTCTTCCTAAAGCTAAATGAACCTATAGAGAAATGGTTTTCCCTTCTTCCTGAAGCTAAATAAACCTATGGAAAAATGGTTTTCCCTTCTTCCCGAAGCTAAAGGAACCTATGGAAAAATGGCTTTCCCTAGTTCCATCATTTACATCATTACCATGCGCAAACACGCCACACACCTTCTCATGTATCCCGCATGTGCATTAATGACAAATTATTCCCTCATACGCTACACAGATTGATCCCTGTACGCGCACCAGTTGACGATGTCATTTAACTACGTGTACACCTTGTTAAATACATGAAAACCCAGTGATGACCGGATGTGACTCAAGGTACACATGCAGATTCTATCCTTCTCAAATCAACAAAGTCCATCACTCCCTCATTCCTTTTATGCAAATCAACACGAAGCACTGGATTGGGGGGACTTGAAGGGATATGGCGCCAAAACAATGACACCAAAGCAATCCATTATTTCCTACTGCAAAAAGTCAAGACACAAGAAACAAGAAGAATGATTGATCTTACACCAACAATAGGCTACATCCATAAAAGCACGGCGCTTGTTCTCCCGCCTGTTTTACGTCGATGAACGAAGACCACGTCAGACACACTGACGTTGGTCCTTCCGCCCGTTTTACGTCAGCGGAGCAACATGTGTCTACGACTGTGATGCCAGCCAACCCGCTCGTTCCACGTCAATGCCAAGCCTGGCACAAAACGAAGCTTCCTCGACACGAGACATAGAAGCTTCGTCGACACGACTGAAAGATACCTTTCAGGGCAGCATCGAGACACACACCCCAGGGCAGACATGTCCTGTGCAACTGTTCCTGACGCAACAGGCTGCCCGTCAGAGTCTACAACCAATCGAAGATTGCACCTGGTCTGACTACCAGAAAGGACAACGACGTGGCAGCTCCTCAGCCAAGATATCTCTGATAGAAGACTTTATCAACCCTACTTGTCTCCTAGTTCTAGAAGAAGTGATGATTACTCACCGCCTCAATAAGCCAACCGGCGAACGCCACATGTTCGCTGACCTTCTGCGTCCATTCAATGGACGCCACATGGATTTTTGACAGGACGGTAACATCTCCCCTTCCCCCTTTTTCACACAAACCACTTGCACTAATTGGGCTTATGAATTTGGGCCGGAGACTTAGAGACTCCTTATAACATTTGTGATTTTCTTTCAATGATTTAATTTTAACTTTAGGGACCTAAAGTAACAATAATCTAAAATTTAAATTTGCTTGAATCATAATTTAAATTTAAAATTCACTAAACAATCATGATTTCTAATTACACATTTTGTTACTAGAGATTACTTTGAGGTCAAACTTAACTAAAGGGTTATTATTATTAATTAGATAAATGGCAATCCTAATGTTTTTCCACAAATTATTAAAATTATTATTATTATTATTATTTCCTTGTGAATATCATATAGACATAGCATAATTGGAGTTAGTGGGTGACTTTAAATTGCAAATGGTATAACACTTCATTATCGAATTATTGTTGGGTATTAATTACTTAACTCTTCTTTTTCCTACAAACCGGTTTCTTTCGTATCGTAATATTAAAATGACTACTACAATAATGAAATTAAATCACCAATCAAAACTCAATTGATTGCACCAAAACCGACGGGAACAATAAAGCTCAATACCCAAATCGAGTAATGCCTACCAAAACACTTCGCTCCCTCTATGTTATAAAAACCGGCGAGCTTCACCAAGATCACATCCACCACCAAATGCTCCAATGAAACCACCACTTGCCACCCTCCAATAAACCATAGAACCATCCCCGTCCATCCGATTAATGACCCATTCATCGGCCCCTTTCTGTTTTCTTCTCCGACAAGTGTAAGACCAACATAAACAACCACCATCTCAAACCAGTTTGTTCTATGTCATATCTCTATACAAAATCTTATCGTGCCGAGTAAGCCGAAGACGCATTTGAGTCTTTCGATATTTTCGCATCATGAATCATGTCCAAGCATAATTCATTTGTTTTCGTTGATTCTTTGCAAGTTTACCGTCATACACAAGGTGAGTTTACATAGCCCCTTTTTACCGTTTTACATGTTAAGGGGTGAAACATGTTATTCTAGTCAAACTATAAACTTGCAATTTAATATTATGTCTTGGTGTATCGATGTGCTTTACGTCTTAAACTTACTTTGGTAGATTCATATACAAACTCAGGCCAACTGGTTTGGTTGTAGCCCTCAGGCCATCTAGTTTGGAATGTAGCCCTCAGGTCAACCAGTTTTGGTTGTAGCCCACGTTGTGATTCACTTGTGTTTTTATATACATACTTTGATTCATTTGTGTTTGTTTTCATATACATGCTTTGATCCATCTACTCTTATTCTCACATACATACTTGGATTCATCTATACCTTGATTCATCTATGCGTTATTTTACCTAAGTTTGTTTTCATATAAATGCCTTAGATTATCTTAGACATATTAATTGCAATGTATTTTTTTAAAGTTAGCTTTCACATTCAAAAACCTATGTATTCTCATCAACTATTTATAGTTGACCCCCCTTTTTCCAACTTAAACATGGTTCAGGGATTATCGACATTTAAAGTTTTACGAGCATTGGATCGCATAGGAGATTTGGACTTAGTAAAGGCTTAACCCGGAAAACATGCGGAAATTTCATTTGTATTTCATGAATGTTTGTAATTGTAATTGTACTTGAAGCATTGAATAAAATATTTACACTTTAGTACCATGAGCTTTTGAACAATCGTCACTACGTGGCACCTCGATGATTTCGCCATCGGTTGGGGTGTTACACTCCTCTACCTGGGCCGGGCCCCATCAAGGGTAGAGGACGGGTTGAGAGAATTGGAAGTCTAGGTGCTATAAAAGGAGAAACCTATTATCCTTTTATTGGTATCTTTTCTCTCTCGATAACTCCCACTGAAAAGTCTACGAGCACATCGTACTTTTCCAACCCTTGTTTTTATTTCCAACGTTTAGAGGCTCGGCTCTTCTAACCGATTGTATCTTAACTTCCTTGGTCTTATTCGTAGACTCTTATTTTCAAATACACACTTTCTAAAATAAACCAACTATTTATCCTATGAATACACTATCTGGATCAGCCCTAACCCGATGATTTTGGATTCGTGTTTCTTTAGGAGCGTTTATCAAATGTACCATGTTTATAAATTATACTCCCTCCGTCCCTAGTTAAATGTCATGGGACAAAAAACACACATTTTAAGAAATCTTTTGTTTGCATGTGGTAAAATGACAATAATTTCCTCAAAAGTGGTGATTGTGTTTTATCTTTTATGGGTAAAACTGGAAATTGTATTTCTATTTTTTGAAAGATGGACATTTAAATAGAGACGGAGGGAGTATTAAACTTTACATGCCACTAGATCAGTAATTTAATTGTTTGTATTTAATCATGTTGTGTTGTATAACTAGCTTATAGAAAACAACTGTTGTTTAAGAGAATCAACAAATATTGCGTTTGAACGAGTCTGGAATTTTGGACAGGAGAAACCGGACGAGTATGCGCTGCCGTTGAAGGGCTTGGTCCACTTTGGCCGGGTCCGTCCCACCCGATTGGTCCGGAATGAGGGTGGTGGGCCTGGGTCTCTCTCTAAAGATCAAATAAAAAAAATCAAGGGATTGAGAGATTGGATTATTGGGTCAATTGCTTGTTCTTTGAAGTTGTTGTACATGGTATTTTGGGTGGATAGAGTGATGAAGAAAAGTTGTGTTATTTTAGGGTTTAGTTATGGGGAAAGTTGAAGAAGATGGTGCTCTGGGATGAAGAAATAAACAATAACAACAACAACCTTACGTAGTAAATCCCACAATTAGCACAGCTAAGAGTAGGGTCTGGGGAGGGTGGGATGTAGGCAAACCTTACCCCTATCCTTGCGTATAGAGAGGCTGCTTCCAGAGAGACCCCCGGCTCGACAACACAAAATCGACCGGTAAACAACTTTAAAAACTAATAAAGAGATACTGAATTTATTTAAACATTGAAAGTGTCATGTCTTAGAACAAAGGTATATATGCCATAAAAACAATATAACCCATATAAAAACATTGAAAGTGTCATGTATTAAAACAAAGGTATATATGCCATAGAAACAACATAACCCATAAGCACCAAAAAAAAAAAAGTCACCCATACCAACCTCCTACCGGTGTAAGAAAGAAGACTAAGCTCCTAGTACCATGCTATGATACAACCCAACCCTCCCTACTAATCCTTAACCATAATCTTGCACCTCCACGAAACCCTATCCTCGACCATGTTCTGGGATGAAGAAATGTGCTTCAAAATTCAATCTATACTATATTATAAAGAATGAGGGAAGGATTCCAACCAAATTTAAGTAATTACAACATATAATGCATATGGTACAATAACTTAATGAAGGTTGTAAAAGGGTGAAGTTGTCTTTTTACATTAACAATTAAGTTGATTATGAAATAATAAAGTTATTAGTGACTATCCATGTTTCTAACTCATTTATAAGTTATTAGTGACTATCCATGTTCCTAACTCCTTTATCTCATTTATGTCTATACCTTGTATTAGAGCCATATAAATAGTGGTTATTGTGTTGTTATCATATACATCTCAATGAAAAAAACTCCCCCATTCATTATTTTATTTATAATCTTTGGTTAGTTAGTAGCCATTGTCACCGACGTCTTTCTTCAATTTATAACTTTATGAGGCCTTATTCTTACTAATATCTCATGGCTGCCTTCTACCATTAAAACAATTAATGAATCATTTTCTTTTGTTCTATAGATTTATAAGAGATTTTGTGTACGAGAGTACTGCAGATAACCGTTATGTTGTATTTAGTCGTTCAAAATTTTGTGACATATAGGGTATCGATCTTAAGGTAACCTTTTGTTCACCATTAAAACAATATTCTTGCAAACATTATGTGCTTACGCCCCTAACCAATCCATACTTTGTTGTTTTTATAATTTTTTATACAGTTAATATCTAGGGTTGTATTTTTATATTTAGGAAGTTCATAGAAAAAAAAATCGAATAAAATATTGATGTATGGAACTATCGTAGTCAGTAGTTTAAGTTGAATAGTTTCGAACTTAAACAATATCTATAAATTGAGACATAAACATAGTATGGAATGACGGGTGCTTACTACGTATTTGTAGAGTAAAACAATGAATGAACTATGTTTATTTTTTATAAACATGAGAGTTAAAATAAAAAAAAAATGCAAAAATAGATAAAAATAAATAAATTCGTAATAATCAAGCCGATAGTTTGAGTTGAAAACTTTTAAACTTAAGCTATGAAACTATATCATTCAAAACAATAAAGACAATAAATCTTTAGTAGTAAATAAAGATGTGGAAGATACAGTAGTTTAAATTTTCTCCTTACTTGTGGATGATACAATGGTTAAAATTTCCCCTCAACCGACGTAGACAATACTTGTACATACATGACTATAAGAGTTAGACATAGATAATTCCTAAAATGCCTTTATCTATATTTATACTATATTATAAAGTATTTAGAAATGTTACCCACAAAATTTAAAAACAATATTAATAAGAGATGACAAACTTCTCTTTTCCCAACTTTACACTACTATATGTTAATCAAAACTTACATGCATATCGAAGCTTAGTTATCGTGCCAAGCCTTCATGATGAGTCTATGATGTCCTTCTTTGTCTCATGTAATAGGCAACAAGACCATATGACACGTGCTCTACCCTTTTTTGCATTTATCATCTCATATTTATTTTTGTTGTTCGTTTTTAGTAAATATTGTATTCCCGCCGCAACGCGCGAACACCCCACTAGTATTTAATTAATAATGTTTAACAAAAAAGAAAATAATTATTATGGATGCTCTTAAGAAAATGACACGTCATATCTGGGTTCAGTATACGTGTTGAACGTGTCATGTCATGTTCAACTTGTTTAAGACCATGTGTAGTGGGGCTTTATAAATATAAAGCCCCTGAATGTGATTGGTCCACGTGGCTGCTGAGTCAGCGTGGAGAGAGAAACTGAAAAAAGGGGTGTAGTGGCGGGGCTTTATTTATAAAGCCCCTGATGCTGATTGGTTGATTTTTTTATTTTTTTTAATCTTTTAATTCAAAATAATTAAAATAAAAATGCAAATAAATATAAAAAAATCACAAATAATAATAAAAACACACAACTGATATTAAAAAAAATTACAACTAATATTAAAAAAAAAAGTTACACACATCCTAAATTCCTAAATTACTTATTAATCCTAAATTACTTATTAATCCTAAATTACTTATTAATCCTAATTTTCTCCACTATGGAGAGTAGTTGTCCCAGGGGAGGGTGGTGTACTCGGGTGAGATGGAACGTGAGCTATCCCGTCCATCGGATCTCGCATCCGAGGGAAAGTAATAGCACTCACTAGGAGGGGTAGGTCGGCTCCAGTAGAGTTCCTCCTCCTCAATCTCCCTGAGGGCTTCCAAGTCCCCCTCAGTTGGTGAAGTCTCGTGGTAGGGGGTGGGGGTAGTCTGGTGTTGGGGGATGGGGATAGGGGTAGTCTGGTGTTGGGGGATGGGGATAAGGGTAGTCTGGTGTTGGGGGAGTGTAGCAGCCCAGGGGGTAGGGGGCGACAACGTTAGTCGCTCCATTTGTTGCTGGGCCATGACATAATCCATAGCCCAGACCAATTCCTCATCCGTCCAGTCATCATCGGCAGGAGGATGAGGAGGAAAGGTTGGTTGTGCAGCAGCAGCAGGAGGGGGATATAACCAATGTTGTGGAAGAGGAGGAGGAGGATAAATAGGAGGTTGTGGAGCAGTAGGAGGAGGAGATGAGGAGAATGGTAGTCTCCGGGGACGGCCCCGTCCCCTGGGATACCGGCGAGAGTACTGTCGGAGGTTAGAGGAGGATGAGCCTCCTGGTTGAAAACCAGACATATTATGGTTTGAGGAGGAGGATGAGGAATTGGAGGTGTGGTTGATAAATCTGATTTGGTTACCTATTTATAGGGTTAGCAAATTTTGAAATTCAAACGGTTTGGGGGGAAAACGTTTGAAATTTAAACGGTTTGGGGGGAAATTTTGAATTTCAAACGGTTTGGAACAGTAACCGTTTAAAATTTAAAATTTTCAATTATTAATATTATTATCATGTTTATTATTATTATTATGTTTATTATTATTATTATTAAAAATAAAAAAAAAAGGTTGACCTTTGACCTTGCCACATGGCAAGGTCTGATTGGATGGAAACACAAGCATCAGGCGTTATAAATATAAAGCCCCAACCCCAAATCAGCATATAGCGCCCCCCTGTAGCGGTGTGGGGGGCGCTATTTTTGAAAATAAAGCCCCAATGGAGCCCCACTACGGGTGGTCTAATATAATTAACAAGACATATCTTTCAGCTCTAATCATGCAATCATTGAAGGCATTCAACCAAACCATGGGTTGCTCACGTATTTGTGGTTGTAATATTTTACAATATATATTAGGATCTAGGGCTATATAAAGTCACCAATCCACCACCAAAAACACACACATTACACTTTCCCACCTCTATAGCCTTAATTAAGCGACCAAAGCATGGGCTCCCTAGCATCCCCTAAACTTCTTGTTGTAGACTTCACAAATGAAAACCTAAAGCCTGGTTCAAGTGTTTGGTCTTCCACATGTAATGATATCAGGGTTGCCCTTGAAAACCATGGATGCTTCATAGCATTATATGATGGAGTTTCTTCAAAGCTTGAAGAGGCTGTGTTCCATGCTGCAGATGAGTTGTTTGATCTACCAACTGAAACCAAGATGAAAAACATCGTCCAAAAACCTTACCATGGCTACGTTGGGCAGATTCCCTTTGTTCCACTTCATGAAGGCTTAGGGATTGACTACGCCACAGAGCTTGAAGGTGTACAAAGTTTCACCGATCTCATGTGGCCAAAAGGAAATCCCTCCTTCTGGTATATATTAATTAAGCACACTATTATGTGTCTCTAGGGCCATTAACTGGCTGAACCGACTCAGTTAGGGGCTTGGACTTCTGAAATATCGTAAAAAGCTTGAGCCAACTCATTTATATTGCAATAAAAAAAATAATTTCCATATTTTTAGACATATTGAAATATATAAAAACAAAAGGTAATGTCTTTAAAAACACACACTTAATGTTAAGAACTAATAATCGACATAATCTATAATTTATGTGTGTATTAAAATATGGGTTATACATTTTTGTTAAAATTTATTTATATATAGAAATGTGGCTTTTAATTTAAATGAGCTAACGAGCCATGCATCTAAATGAGTGACTTAGAGCACTCACATCTCATCCATTATATTATGTGAGTGGATTTTTCATATTTTAAAAAGTGGGTTTGGGAGGTTGTGAGTAGATGAGAGATAAAATGTTACTGTTCATTTGTATATTTGAAAAACTACTGTTCATCACAAAAATTTATTTTTAATATTTTTTGAAAATGGTTGTTAATGAAGAAGAGAGAAAAGGTAACGATAAAGATATAAAAAATATTATTTAATTGAAAATGAGGGAGAAAATATAGTGATTTTTATTATAATTTAGTATATGGAGATGGGGAAGGATGTGAATGCTCTTATTACCTTGGCTCGAGCTCGGCTCTTTTACAAACCGAGATGACTCGGCTCACTTCATTTAAAGACGAGCAGATTTCGAACAAGTTTTATTTTCTTCAAACGAGCTTCGAGCGAGTCACGATCTCTTCAATATTTTTATATGTCTCCATGTACTAAACCAATATGTTTAATTTCGGTATTTTGTCTTCTATTGTAGTGAAACTTCCATGTCGTTTTCAAGGGCAGTGGCAGAGTTAGAACATAGGGTAATAAGGTTGTTGTTTGAAAGCTATGGCGTGGATAAGCATATTGAGTCTCATATCAACTCGTCGACATATCTTCTTAGGTATTTGAAATACCGAGCACCAGAGATGAACGAGACCACAATGGCTTTTCCTTCCCATACAGATAAAAGCTTCTTGACCATACTTCACCAGAATCAGGTTTCAGGTTTGGAAGTAAGAGCAAGAGATGATGAATGGATTTCTGTTGAATTCCCTCCTTCATCCTTTGTGGTCATGGCAGGCGATGCTTGCAAGGTGATCAACATGTGTTTTTATTGTGAATTTTTTTAGTATTTATAGGAGGTTGGAAATTTGGGTAAGCTTTTTTAGGCATTTGTTAAGAGCTCTTTACATCTAGGTAGTTGCGAACTCATGCAAGTTGCTAGGTGGCAAACGACTATGGCTGGCCCTGAGCATGGCCGGGTGGTGACCGGCTCAGACCCCGACCCTCAAGTAGGCCTGATATATATATATATATAAACTTAACTAGGCCCATTGTGATTTCAAATTTATAAGTAGTTTTTAATAGCTAAATATTCCACTAATGTTATATTTGTTCACAGCTGAAATTAACCCAATATCTAGGCCAATCCAAATTTTAAAGTTTAAACTCATTAAAGAATTATAGGTTTAGCTTATTATATTGTGGGGTAAAACCCAATTTTTATTTTCCGAGAGCTTTAAATATTTTAAATTTTCAGAGACGGCCCAGCAAGCGAACTCCTCGAGTTGGCTGGTGTGACAAGCAAACTTGTCGTTATCCACGCTTGCTAGATGTACATATATTTAAAAAAAATGCCTAGAAAAGTTTTCCCAAACTCCAAACCATCGATAAAAAAAATTAGTATTCTACGGTAATTAGTAAGTCGAGTTTACTAGTAAATTTGAAGTGTATTTTCTTGGTGTAACAGGCTTGGAGTAACAACAGGGTGCTTTCACCAAACCATAAAGTTACCTTGGACAAGAAGGGGAAAGAAACAAGATATACTATTGCATTGTTCTCCTTCTTAAGTAAGAAGGTGCAAGTGCCAGATGAGTTGGTGGATGATGAACACCCTCTTCAATTCAAGCCATTTAATCATGATGATCTCCTGAATTTCTATGATACAGAAACTGGTAGGAAATCACAAAACATACTAAAAGACTTCTGTGGTGTTTAAATATCTATATACTTTAAGGAACGGTGAACAATGTAAAAATTAATGTATTGTATATACTGTGTGTGTGATTGGGCTTCTATATGTTGCAAATATTTGGTGTAGCATCAAGTATGTTATGCCTCATGTTGTGTAAGAAAAATGGGAATGTTCTCTGGAATTGATTTTCTTTCCTATTGTTTTCTGGTTTGTATCATTTGTATTGATTTTCTTTCCTAGTTTGTATCTATTGTATTTCATATCTACTAAAGTAATTGAACTATCATTGACTTGTGGTTTTATATATTCAACAGAGAAAGCTTGTAGATCCGATTAATGGTTATGTATCTACTTCATATAGACTAAAAGAACTTTAGTATAACATGCTTTTAGGGGTGTTTATGGTTAGATTTAAAACTGTGAAACTGTTCAAACTGGCAATCGGTTTGTTTTTGCGATTGGTTTAAAAAATGTCAAACCTTTGCGAACAGTTTGGGTTATGGTTTTTAAACAAAAACTAATCATATAAACTGGACCGACTATAACTTTTAGATATTTACATTATCTATTATTTATTATTATTTATATATATGTCATGATTAGTACTTCAATCCATTCTATTCAAATATATTTAAAGTTGAGCAAGTTGAACATTGGATGGCATGTGTCATACTGTTGTTCGTTGTAATTTTTTTTATTTCCACACCATAAATAGAGTGGTTAACCGGGTCCTTAGTGATAGCTATAGCTGCTTCATTGTCATCATAAATAGGGGTAGTAAGAAAATTCAAGCCGTAATCTCGTATCTGTTGTTGAATCCATATCAATTGTGAGCAGCATTAAGAAGCGGCGATATACTCAGCTTCACAAGTGGAAACAACTACTAACGTCTATTTCTTGCATTGCCAGGACACGAGTCTACTCCCTAAGAATAGACATCCAGCCGTCGTGGATTTAGCATCGAGCTTGCAGCCAGCATAGTCAGAATCACTATAGGCAGTGAAATCAAACGTATCGTCACAAGGGTACCATAGACCTTTGGTCGGACAACCCTTCAGATAGTGAAATATTCGCTTAACCGCAGTCAGATGAGAAACCTTTGTCTTGGATTGGTATCGTGCACACAGGCATGTTGCAAACATGATATCGGGCGAGAAGCAGTCAAATACTTGAAAGAGTCGATCATTGCCTAGTAGTCAATGTTGATCCCTTCTTATGTGATCCAATCCCGTGATAAATGCAAAAGTCAAAAGAGAGAAGTCTTTAGAGGCGACACGTTGGGAAACCAAAACAACGCTTGGCCTTTCCGGATATGGGTTTGCCTCCCACTTTATGGTTATTCACAAATTCCTAAGATGCCTATTGGGTCGTAAACATGTCATTTTTTTTT
The DNA here is from genome assembly GCA_028751855.1 of Ambrosia trifida. Classification (NCBI taxonomy): domain Eukaryota; kingdom Viridiplantae; phylum Streptophyta; class Magnoliopsida; order Asterales; family Asteraceae; genus Ambrosia; species Ambrosia trifida. The sequence goes on along the minus strand of CM054123.1, from coordinate 55,198,209 downwards.
TACAAAATAAGCCCTTTAAGGTTGTGAAATTACATAAACAAATTATAATATGGGATGTCACATTTGCAAATAACAATATTGTGTCCTAGATAAGATTTAAACTTTTGGATTAAACTGATAATTTTCGTCAAATCATATGGATGAAAAATAAACTTAACTATAAACAATTGGAAGGTTGTATTCTTAAAGGATGCTTGCAACAAATTGGGTCGTCTAAAATAGTTACAAAATAACACAAACTTTTCCATTTACAAATTGGATTGTTTGTGTGGAAATGAAGACCATGGGTATGTTTGGTAAATAGCTTTTAAGAGCTTCAAACTTTTAAGAAAAAGCTCTTACTCAATAAAAAGCCTTGTTTGGTTGAAGAGCTGAAAGCTTTTAAGTTAGGAGAAAAAGCTCTATAGCGAAAAACTACTACTACTTAGTAGTAGCTTTTAAGAAAAAGCTCTACTAGCTACAAGCTTTTATTTAGTAAATGACACAAATACCCATTCTATTTTAAAAATAAAATAAAAACTTTCTTTACAATCTTTTAATTATGACTATTTTGGTCATTTTATACATTTTATTAAAAGCTCCAGCTACTCTGCCAAACACCAAAATATATTTAAAAAGCTTCCAGCTAACAGCTTCCAGCTACCAGCTTGCAGCTTCCAGCTACCAGCCTCCAGCTAGTTTTGCCAAACATTCCTCCCATAACTTTTAAACGTTAATATCTTTTATATACGATATTTTTTAAAGAAAAAAATTACACCAAATTAACGAGCATTTTATTATCTTTCCAACGAGTACCATAGTGCTATATAAAAATCGGAGAAAAAAATGACTATTTTTTGTAACCCGATAGGTATTGTGTCGGGTTTGGGATTAGTTTAAAAAAATGTGGTTTTGGGTCGGGTCTGGGATTAGGTGATACCCGACCTGATTACCCGAAACAACATACCCAAATACCTGAACTACATACCCGATCATATACCCATGAATTTTTTAACGCATCATGTAGGATCGAATAACGCTTAATCCAACAATCACGGGGTTTATACTAGAGGTGCGGAATCCCTCTAATATGCTTTAACAACAGATACGACAATGAAACTAAGACAAACGAGTAATCACAACACACACACGGGTCAAAAGATTATCGATTAATCACTAAAAACAGAGCACGAGTGTTTACAGAGATCAAATCAGACCTTACAGACCTTGGGAGGGTGTTTGGAGAGTGTGTGAGGCAAGAACTAATGATTAGGGCAATGATTGGGCCTATTTATACCTCCCGGGTACGTACAGCTGTATATACGCGATCAGCATGACCATATGGGGCGATCAGTGCTAATCGCATATAAACATTGCCCAGTCGCGTGAACAGTGACGCGATTAGGGCCCTAATCGCGTGGCACTGTTGGCTAATCGCGTGTATCATCCCGAACACTCCAAAACGCGTACAAACGTCTCCAAACACCCCGAAACACGTCCAAACAACTAATATACTAGCCTAGGGACATCATGTACTAACAGACTCCCCCTTGGACCAGGCTAGTATACGTACAGACTTAATCAAAAGACATCGTTTATATCAATAGCAAACAACTTTACAGACTTGATAAACATAAACAGATACAACTAAGCAAAATAACAAGCAGCATCATCCGTCTTCAACTTTAGCTTGACGTTGTCTTGACCCTTGAGATTCTTGACCAATCACATCCTGCATGAACTTTGTTGGCATAGCAAAACTGGATCACCCTTTGAAACTTCATGGCTTGATCGGCTTCGGCTGGTAAGTGCATGATCGGATGTTGGTACAACGTCTCTACGTCCTTCTCTGAGCAATTTATCAACCACATAGGATCCCAAATCCTTATCTTTCTGCACGGATTTGGACTGTTGCTCAGGACAATTACTGCTTCAGTGGTTGCTGCATCATAGTGCCAATAATACAGCTTCGAAGAAAAGTCCTGTTCAACTGGAATAATGGGAATCCTTGAAACGCATTTTGGCGGCTTGATCTTGTGCTCCCAGATAGGCTTTAAAGTGAAAGGATGAATCTTGTCTGTCTGATACGATCTGGGATACTGAGGCATTAACTCTTTCCATCCCTCTGAGCTCTCTCGCTTCAGCTTCGTGTAAAAACCCTTAAGAGAGGCAGATTTCTCTTCATATAGCGGATAGTTGAGACGAACTAAGTCACGAATGTACCAGAACGGCAGGCTCGGAGTGTCTTTGAAATCCTCAAAGTACAATACGCCTTCTTGCCATTTAACCCCGAGCATTCTGGTCTGGCTCACATACGCCCAGCTGATCACATTCCCAGACATCTTCGACAGACGCTTCTTGAAGATGGAAGCTCGCTCAACTGGCTTTTTCTTCTCTTCAGGTTTAAACCATTGGGGATACCGCTCTCTGATCTTGTCATGTCGAATCTTAACAGCATCAGGAACTTCAGTAGAGTCGGCTTTCAACTTTTCTTCAGCCTCACGTATCATCTCTTCATCAATATTAGGAATTCCAGCGCCCGAGTCATTTACAACATACTCAGGGGTCGGCACGCTGGTTCCTTCTTCGAGATCCACTTCGTTGCATTCTGGATGCATCTCAGGAGGAACACTTTGGCTTGCATTGGAAGATTCTCCAGATGCAAAGCCATAAACTTTGGTCATGTCCTCCGTTGTCATCTCCGGTGGAATCTCTCCTTCTTCCAGATCGTACTCAGGCATGGCAGGGGGTGGAAGCAAGTTGCCTTCGTCATCATATGCAAAGTAACAGTTCAAAGGCTCCACGTCTTCAACAAGAACTATCGCTTTCTTCTTTACTTTATCGCGAAGTTCTTGAATCTTGCTTATCATCGGTGCTGGCTCCCCCTGAGCAGAAGAACCTGCCTTGGGATCCTTGCCTCTGCGATCGTGACTTTTGTTTGTTCGTCCCGACGCAGACCCACCTGTTGATCCACCACCGCCTGTGGCTCCGGGATCACCACCATCACCCTTACCATCATTGTCATCATCGTCATCAGACTCATCATCATCCTCTTCATCATCATCATCTTCTTCACTATCCTCATCATCATCATCACCAGCAGTACTAGCTCCAGCTTCCGAACCACCAGTAAGTCTAGGTTGAGTTCCAGTCAGCGCATTCAACCTAGTCCTTAGCCTTGTGTTTTGCTTCCTATACTTGGTGATTCGACGCTCGTTGTTCACATTTGCGAGCTGGAGATCACGATTAGACTGAATTAGCTGCTGATGTGATTCCATGAGCTGCTGTTGTGTTTCCATGATCTGCCTGTTCGACTCCAAGACTTGCTGATTAGATAAGGTAAGTGCGTCGACAGTGGCTCTCAGCTCAGTGTTAGCTGTGATAGTGTCTCCAATCAGTTCCAACATCGCCGTCTCATTTTCTTCTATGTTGGCGTTTTTGCTCTTCATTTCGGCCATTTCCCGTGCTTGGGCGGCCACTAAAGCAGTAAGCTCTTTGATTTGGCGCTGGAGCTGTTCGTTGGTTGTTGGAGTCGAAGATGAGGATTGGGTCGAAGGTCTAGCAGCTGACGATCTTGCTGCTTCTTTCATCATCCGGATTCTGTCACCTATCGGATTAGCGGCCAACTGTGAACCTGTCGCTTCAACGGTAACTGAGACTGGCTCAGTGAAGATTACCGATGAAGGCATTGACATAGTCACACTCGCAGGCATAGCTGCACTGAAAGAGAGTGGGACAGACGATGTTGCCGCTGTTGTTGTTTCTGTTGCTGCTGTTGTTGTATCTGTTGCTGCTGTTGTTGTTGCTGATACAGAAGAGGAAGCAGGTAGTCCAAAAGTATCTGGGAGCTTCATACGCCTTCCCCTCATTTTCTTAGGCGTCCTCTCAGTCGCAGCTGCCTTATCAGACATTCTCTTTTGACCCCTACTAACCTTCGTTGCTTTTGTCTTTTGTCTTTTCTGAGGAGGCGGCGTGCTAAGTTCAGCATCAATATCAGCAACAAGATCATCACTGACAGGAGTGAAAGTGGGATCTTTTGCGAGCTCTCTTGCCGCAGCCGCGCGGGCTCTATCCTCCTCAAGTGAAAGTACATCAGGTGATTCATCTTCGGTACGCTCTGAGTCATCATCATCTTCATCAACATCTTCAATGTTAACCGGGCCCTCATCAATCTTGGCTTTGCCTTTGCCTGAGCTTGATGGTTCATCTATGTTCAGCAAATCAGGATCAAGCATATCATCATCTTGTCTTGCTCCAGTATCACCCATATTGCCCGGTTCATTGGGTCCCAAAGCAACAGTGGGTCTCCCAATGTTATCATCATCCTTGAATACCTGTCTATGAATCTGAATATCGTCCTCTGAATCACTGTCGTCATGCCTCCATCTATTACCTGGAGGTGCCACATAGTTGTCTCTCATCAGGTAGGCAAACAATCTACGACTTGGAGGATATTCTGACTTTGGCTTGTTCGTGTACTGCAACATTCTCTTCATCTCAACCTCATCAATTCTCCTTATATTAATCAGCTCTTCTACCCGTTTCACCATGTTCGGGATCTGATTGTCAAGGATCATCTGCAGAAAGCGAGGATAAACAATAAAGGGATCTTTCGGCTTTCGCAGAATCACTTCCTTGAGGTGATGCATAATCATCCCAGAGAAGTTGAACGGTTTGTTCAACGTCAATGCGACAATCGCCGATGCCAAAATGTCTTTGATTGCATCGAATGTTCCTCTGCGAGGTCCGAGACACTTTAGCACCACGTGCGTCAGATACTTCATTTCAGGAGGAAGACAACCCTTTTGTAGCATCTCCTGCGCACGCACATCACCCGTATACTTCATCCGTAGGAATCCACCTCGTATCAAAATGGAATCGAAAACGATTGGATCATCTTTATCATCACCAAATCTAAGAATCTCGCGAATCATATCTTCAGTGATAAGAACCTCCTTTCGTTGCACCGTGCTTCTGATAGTAGCTGGAACTGTGCTGACATCGACTCTAGCATTCTGATAGAATTCCTGGAGAATGTTCTTGTAAGCCGCATAGTCTGTAGATATGGCATAGTATATCTTCGAGCGCTTCAAGTACTCGATGATGCCTTCAAAACGCTTGCACTCCTGCTTCTTTACCGGTCCGAGGAAGGCAAGACAGTTGTGCTTGGCCGAAGTACCGTATTGCATGATTCTGCAAGATAAACACACCATAAAACATCAAAGACAGATCAAGGATATGAAAAACGGACAAAATCGGACAAAAATTTGACATCAGCCTGTTATAGGCGATTTGTGGTACTGTTCATGCGATCAGCATATCAAAACACACGAGTGGACTGCTAATCGCTACACTATTCATGCGATTAGCCAACAAAGGTCACCAATCGTGATACTGTTCACACGATTATGGGGCCTAATCGCGTGACAGTATAGTACCATTATCAACTTGTCAAAGTTTGAAATATCTTGATTCGTGTCTGTATTTTTGTTGCATTCAACCCTAAAACAACCCAACAACAAAACCCCTATGAACTATTATGCAATTATATCAAAATCATGGGTTAATTGACGGTTTTGAACAACTAGGGTTCTTATGGTTTGAATTTGGGGTTTTCTATTCTAGGTTGTTATAGATCAAAAACTTGATATATACAGATCTTAGAACACCCGATTAAGTAACCCTCATCAAAAAACAACATCAAATATGTTTCTATAAGGCTTCCCGATCAAAAAGAAAAAACTTAGGGTTTCGGCCCTTTTATCACAGATTTAGCCCACAAAAACACATTGTTATGATCTGGAAATATGATATGTTCTTACCTTGATGATTAGGGACAATAATCTAGGGTCAAATGAAATTTTGGCAAGGGTTTGTTTAGGATCAGATTAGAGGGAACACGAGGAACTGTTGAGAGGTTTTTGAAAAGAATGAAATGAAAATACCAACAGTCCCTCTTTATACTTATGCATAATCGCGTGTATAGAATGCGAGTAGTAGACTGATCGTATGATGGAAGTAGCGATTATGGCTAATCGCTCTCAAAATCACACGAGTAGTTACTTACTGACAAGAAGCAAACGAGTATGGCTAATCGCATACATAATCACACGAGTAGGCACAGTGACACGCGATTACATCATAATCGCTCGTTAAGACACGCGATTTTAGCTACTCGTTTAAGCATATATGCGATCAGGCTTCTAAATGCATAAAACTTTCACACAATTTACCAAAATGCCCCTGCAGCACCAAAACTTGCATTTTTGACCCGTTAAGGTTCAAAACATGCGTTTTTCAACCCGATTTGACACGCGACTCAGATGATGACTCAGATACATGAAAATATTCCATTTTCCACCCTTGTACTTGATAAAAATACGGTTTTGACCCGGCAAAACACAAGTTTCCAATTAGTTGTCCATTTTATTTTTCGGCGTTTTATTTTTGAAGAAGTAAGATTACAATGGATTAGAATTCCAACATCGGCAATCAAGAATGATTAACTACGCTAAACTAAGCATAAATAAAATAAAACGGGAGATCAACTAACTGTACACTAACATATTTTTGCGAGTTTCAACGGTTAGGGAATCATATCAGTGTACGGACATTACTAGAACCCTTATATTTTCAGTTTTCGCTTAAATTACCAATAAGCATCCTACAACAACTGTCGATATTGTTGTCCACCTAAACTCAAAATCAAGTTTTATCGCTAGGCACTTTAGATACGTTTAAGGTAATATTAAGGCTGAGATACAAGGTGTTCCCCGCCACGCGACACATTCCCGTATCAAGTCATGCACAAAGCTTCCTCGTAACCGGTGAGTAAGCTGTTGTCATCCGTATTTTACAAGGAGTGGACTCAGTGGTGATCAGGTCTGCAGAAACGCTGCAACAGAGAGACCAGTGAGATCCAAACCAGGGTTCAAGTCAAATACCGTATATTTGATTTTTCACGGTACGATGCTTTAGGTATATGATTTGATACCTTAGAGCGAATTCTCATTGAGAATAGGGTTTTGGCATATATGAATCTTTTTGCTCTTTTAGGATTCCCGGACGTCTCCTGATCAGAATTTATTCTATTTTTTTTGTTGTTTTTTTTTCAGGAAATGACATAGGGGTGTCTCAGTCGTAGGCTGCGACCCCAACGTACGACACGTGTGCCACTCCTATTTATTCTGAGAGACGTCCAGTTCACCCTGGATGAACCAACCTCTTAAAGACCATGAAACCTCGGATTTTGGCATGCTATCAAACGAGATTTCGGTACCAAGACCATATGCCAACGCACGTTGATCCACACATGATTCAGATGATTTAGGTTTATATCACCGTGCCGAACTTGGAAATGATTTTGAGCCTACCGACACATCATTGTAGAGGCTACCTATCAGTTCCAATATTTTTAAGATGATAAGGATCCAGACAGTCCGACACATCATTTGTTGCTGTATCTAAAGGGTTGTCCGACCAAAGGTCTTTGGTACCCTAATGACGATAAGTTTGATCTCATCGCATTTAGTGATGCTGACTATGGCGGATGCAAGACAGACTTAAAATCCACATCGGCTGGATGCCAGTTTTTGGGACCAAGACTAGTCTCGTGGCAGTTCTTTAGATAACGTAAGATCCTCTTCACAGCAACCAGGTGGGACTGTTTCGGCCTTGACTGGTATCTTGATAGTAAGCATGTCGCGAACATTATGTCAGGTCTTGATGCAGTGAGGTACATGAGTGAGCCTATCATAGCTCGATAGAGAAAAGGATCAACGGTTTGTCCTTTCTCGTCAGGCCCAATCCCGTGATTGGTCTGAATCGGTGTGCCTACTGGAGTAGAGTCTTCCATCTGGAACCGGCTCAAGATGTCAGCAACGTATTTTGTCTGGTGGATGAAGATCCCCGACTCTTGTTGTTCTACTTGTAGACCGAGGAAGAATTGCATCTCCCCCATCGAGCTCATCTCAAATTTGTCCTGCATAAGCTTTTCGAATTCCCTGCACATGACATCATTAGTAGACCCAAAAATAATATCATCAACATAAACCTGTACCAGAAGACGATCACCACCCTTTTCCTTGGTGAATAAGGTGCAGTCCACGAGTCCGCGTTTGAACCCGTTGGATATCAGATAGTTGCTAAGCATTTGGTACCATTCACGCGGTGCCTGATGGAGTCCGTACAACGCTTTGTTCAATTTGTAGACTTTTTCGCGATGCAGCGGATCCTCAAACCCCGGTGGCTGAGCAACATACACCTCTTCCTTCACGACACCATACAGAAAAGCACTTTTCACGTCCATTTGATACACCTTAAACCGTTTGTACGAAGCGTAAGCTAAGAACATCCGGATAGCTTCAAGGCGCGCAACTGGAGCGTATACTTCGTTGTAATCTATTCCTTCGATTTGACGGAAGCCGAGGACAACTAATCGAGCCTTGTTTCTTATAATCACCCCGCGGTCATCCCGTTTACACTTGTAGACCCACTTTGTTCCAATCTTTTTCGAGCCTGGAGGTAAGTCAACTAAGTCCCACACTCCTAGCTTTTGGAACTGCTGAAGTTCGGCTTGCATAGCTTCAATCCATGGTTCTTCCCTCAGTGCCTCTTGCACAGTTCTTGGTTCAGTTTGAGAAACATACAAGGCGAAGGACCAATCGTTCTGATGACCTGCTTTTCTGATTTCCGAATAGAGTGCGAGAGTTCCTGTATTGTCACTTGAACTAGCATTTCTGAGCTGACTGCGCGTCATGACTCTGCTAGTCGGATTACCAATCACATTTTGCATCGGATGAGTGTCGTGAATCCGAGATTCCGGATGTGCCGGCACTGGATCATCCGAATGCAAATTTAGGTTCTCCAAACCTTGAGATAAATTTGTCTCAGCTGCGCTTGAACTAGAGGGAGCAGCGGGTTGCATATTAAAACCGGAGAGATCAATCCGAAGACCTATCCCTGGAGCTGCTGAAGAAGAAGGACCAGCTTGATTGTTTCCTGTCGGATTAACTGGAGCTGTAGTGGTAGATTCACCATTTCCAGCTTGTTCCTCAGTGAGAGTTTCATGAGACTCTGCAAAATCGTCGTCGGAAGATGAAGATTCGAGAACCTCTGCTGACGCTTCCTGAAAAACTTCCTCAACTTCTGCTGCTGCGGTTTTATCGGGGGGACCCGTGGATGCAGAGGCATCAGATGGAGCAGGCGCAGGTGCATTAACCACGATCGGACGCATTAGCGGAGAGCTAGCTGCGTTTTCACATTCGTAATACATTTGCGCTACAGCATCATCCACCAAATTCTCCACGTTGAAGGAATCAAATAGACCCTTATAGTCGAACAACCAATCAGGTCCAACACCAGGTGCATTGGCAGTATAACGCTGAACATCGACATTAAGCCAATCCTCAACGTTGTTGGTTCTTTTGTTGTACACTCTTTTGTTGGGAGTGCTGTAACCAACAAAGAAACCTTCTTCTGCCTTTGCACCAAACTTCCCATCGGGATGTATCATGGTGCATGGAGCTCCGAAAGGTTCCAGAAACTCTAAATTCGGTTTCCTTCGGTTCAGAAGCTCGTAAGAAGTTTTTCCAAGCTTCTTTACCGTTAGAACCCTATTCAGAGTATAACACGCGCAGTGAACTGCCTCGTTCCAGAAGATCACAGGCAAGTTCGAGTCTGCGAGCATAGTTCTGGCTGCCTCAATAAGAGTCCGATTCTTTCTTTCTGCAACCCCGTTTTGCTGAGGAGTGTATGGCGCTGTGAATTCATGATGAATACCCTTTTCTGCACATAACGCCTCCATAGCGTGATTCTTGAACTCTGTTCCGTTATCGCTTCTGATCCTACGGATCTTTAGCTGATATATATTTTCCAATTTAGTAAACAGATTCTTCAAGTAATCAAAAGTTTCACTCTTGTGCTTCATGCACACAACCCAAGAAAACCTAGAATAATCATCCGTAACCACTAAGCAGTATGAGTCACCGTTCTTGCTCTTTCGATTGACTGGGCCAAACAGGTCCATGTGCAGTCGTTCGAGTGGTAGACTAACTGAGTTTGTCTTCTTAGGCTTGTGAGACTTTCTTTTCTGCTTCCCTTTCTTACATGAGACACAGACATCGTTTAAATGAAAATTCTTAACAGAAACACCTTCCACTAGTTGGTTCTGGACCAGATGGTTCATTTTCCTCAAGTGGATGTGTCCCATTCGTCTGTGCCACATTATCGATTCCTTCTCTGTCGCCTTTGACAGAAAACAAGTGACCTGACCTTTTGCAGTCATTGCTCGGCTCATATCCAGGACGTATAAGTTGTTGACCCTGGGAGCTGAGATCATGACCCACTCTTTCGGTATTTTGAATCCAGGCTTCAGAATGAAACATGCGTTGTCATCAAAGAATACAGTGAACTTCTTGTCACATATCTGTGAAACACTCAGCAAGTTATGGTCTATCTGTTTAACAAAGCTTATCTTTTCAAATCTTACTATGCCGTTGCTCATACTTCCTTCCTTTGTTATATAACCCCCTTTATTACCAGCAAAGGCAACATACCCCCCATTGATATTCTTTATGTCAAAAAGCAGGGATAAATCGCCTGTCATGTGCCCTGAAGCTCCACTATCAACAATCCATAGGCTGCTGATAAGGCCCTGTGGAACTCCCTACACAAACATTCAAAGTTCAGTGGTTAAGGGGGACCCAAGCCTTCACGGTCTTGGGTCTACCAACTTCATCTAACATCGGAAAGTCAACCCATCTCCCATTTGGTGTTGGAGTTGTTTCCGACAGTACCGCAGTGCCTTTTCCAGCAGATGACTCTCCTTCTTTGGTTGGTGACTTGGGTCTCCAAATCTGTTCAGGTTTCTTTGGCTTGGGCTTCTTCTTTGCCTGTGGGCTAGAAGGTCCAGCCTTGGATTCCTTTGGAGGAACAGATTTTGGATCCACTTCAGAATTAACTGTGCGTGGAGCAGCTTTGGGGTTGCCCTGCGGTTTAGCTGCAGCCTTTGCTGGTGGCTTAGGCGCTGCTTCAACCTTTGGAGGAACAGTGCTCCCCCTCAGCTGTGGACCCCTGCCATCAACTGGCTTTTGGTTCATAGCAATCTTGTTGCGGTTATCATAAACGACCTGTTTTCCCTTTTGTTTTTCTGAGAGTTTAGGGGAAACAGGTTGCTTGGATTTGCTAGAACTCTGAGGATCATCCACTTTGATCCTTTCTCGTCTCAATTCAGGGCACGCAGCAACTAAATGCCCACGTTCCCCGCACTTGTGACAGGATCTATATTCTTCAAACTTAGGAGATCCGGGTTTGGTCTCCTTCTTGTTCCTTTTGTTAGATGGAGCGGCAAATGAGTTTTTATGTTTTAGATCCTCAAGACATCTTCTTTGCTGATCGACTTGAGGATCGTCATTTCTTTCAGTGCCGCTCGATCTAATAAACTCAGTCACATGCTTTTTCGGACCGTTTCTTTGAGCTTGATTTTGAGGATTACCGGTGTTCGACTTTTGATTTTTCTTGTTATTTTCATTAGGCTGATTTCCCTGATCCTTTCTACCCTTACCCTTACCCTTGTTTTTACTCCAGGTTTCCTTTTCTATGGTAATGACAGATTCTTGCCAAATTTTGGCAACAAGACCAGGTGTGATACATCTGAGAGGGACTTCCTCATCAGCATACACCCTTTCAGACCCTTTTAACTTATAGAACACCTTAATCCTCCTCCCATCCTCGGTTTGCACTTTCGGTTGCAGTTCACTCAAGGTTTCAGTTGTAATGATATGATTCGCAAGAGGAACATCTATAGTTTTAACCGGTGCATACCTAGGAGGTTCATCGAGCTCATCATCCGAAGTGTCAGTGTCATATACACTGATATCATCAGGTTTCTCACACAAATTGACAGCTTTAGCAGGAGTAGCAACCTTAGTGACTTCAGCAGGTTTAGCTGCTTCAGTAACCTTGGCCGCCTCTGCAGCTTTTGCTGCCTCGGCTGCCACGTCCACAAGTTCCTCCTTCGGCAAGACATCAAAATTGTGATTTTCGAATCTCACCGGAGGTGGACACTGAGAGTATTTGGGACTGGTGGAGAAACCTTCCTTGTCAGAGTGTTCAACTATGTGATCAAGGACATACTTGCAGTTTAAATAACTCTCAAGCTTTTTCTTGATCTTTTCATAGTCACAGTTAACAATGGCCAATTGTTTCTTAGTGTCTTCGACCTCATTGATGTAATTATTTATAGCAATCTGTTTGTTAGCTAAGGTTTTGGACAGTTCAGAAACATCCTTTTTATAATTTTCAATTGTACTTAGAAAATTTTTCTCCTTTTGTCTCAAGGAATCAATTGACCTTTGCAACGGACCAACATCAGCTTTTAAATTCAGATTTTCTTCAGTTAATTCTTTAATTCTGAATTTCAACTGATTACACTCTATACAATCTAATTTTGAATCAGAAGAAGAACTTACCTTGTTCGACGATTCAGTGATGGCCATCAATGCATAATGAGCTGCCGTCTTCTGAGCTCCAAAGAATTCGCCGTAGTTCTTCTCTGTGTAGTCAGCATCCACAAGAAACGATCTTTTACTGATCAATGCATCTGCTTCAGCTAACAAATCCTCCAAATCTTCTCCACTATCAGAATCGCACTCCGAGTCACAGTCAGACATCTCGGTTTCAGAAGTGATGATGTCAGACTGACTCGAAGTTTCTTCAACTTCGGCTGGTGCTTCAGACGCTTGTTGAGCAAAACAAGCTGCACCACCTTGAGGAGCTTCATCTCCGGTGATCAGATGGTTCCAGTTATAGCCTTCATCAGCTTGAATAACCATGGCTTGACCTTGATTGTTGTTTGCAGGCGGCCTCTGGTTCTGATTCTGGTTGTTGACTGGGACAATGGCACGCTCAGTATTAGGTTGACCCTGAGCTTGCTGCCTCTGATTCTGATTACCTCTGTTGTTGTTGAAGGGATTCTGATTTCCTTGCTGCTTAGGTCGGTCACATTCCCTTGCAAAATGCCCTTTTGTGCCACAGTTGTAGCATGTGACCTTTGTTTTGTCAAACCCAAACTTGGTGTTATTATTGATCAAGACATCTCTCCTTCCCGTCCTTTCCATGTAATCCTTTGCCCTTCTCACCACGCTCGCGAAGTGCCATTGTATGTCGATCAGATCCATGTCGTCCTTATCAATCTGCGAGTAATCCTCCTGTGTAAGATGAGGATTCCCGATCTGTCCAGCAACCAGTCCACTATAGGAGTTCACCAAAGTCGACAATAGAGCCATGTGTTCTTGAGCTAGCTCTATAGTCACCTTTCCTAAACCCGCAGTGTTCAGCTGCTCTGGGACTGTATTAGTCTGATAGCCACCTTGAGTAGAACTAGAAGCACCTCCATATCCACCATAACTTGTAGTTGGAGCCCCGCCAAAACCTGCAGAAGAGGGTCCACTAAAGTTTGCAGTTGCCTGCGCTGGTGCTGCAAGATGAGAAAACGGGTTAACACCAAACTGGTTAGCATTATAATTCAAAGGATACGGGTTTGGTCCAAAAGGATATGTAGGAGGGGGAACATCAGTTGGGGGACCATAATTGTCGAACGCATAGACTGGGTCCGGGTTAACCACAAAGGCAGTTTGTGGTTTGGTGCCACCCACACTGGTGTCCTGAAGAGGATTCCCATAATAGATGCTGGGATTCTGTGGAATGAGCGCCTTGTTTGCTCTCCTGATCTCCTCTATCTCCTTGTTCTCCAGCTCGGTAATGAACTCGTTGATGGAGAGAGTCTGATATGCATTGTTTGATTTTAGAATATCCAACCATTGATGCCAGTGAGGAGGAAGCGCCTCAGCAAATCTTTCTACAAGGTCCGCAGATGAATATAAGACCCCGTATTGATACATTTCTGACATCAGATGGTAGTATCTAGCCGTCAAATCCCTCAGAGATTCGTTCCCAATAGCATTGAAGTTCTCGAACTCCTTCTTAAGCTGATCCATCTTAACCTTTCGCGTCTTCATATTACCCTCATTTCGCTCAGCCAAGGCTAACCAAAGCATCTGTGATGTTGTGCACTGAGCGAATTGATGAAGGATGTCCTTAGGAAGAGCTTGCTTCAATGCTGCCATCGCCTTCTTCTCATAGTTGTATTTCTTTCTCTGATCTTCATTCATGTCTTCAATAGAGATCGGAGTAGTGGAGTTCTCAACTAAAGGCCGACTGTACCCTGTCTCGATAGCTGACCATACAAGACCATCGATGCCCTCGACATATGTCTGAAATCTGCCTTTCCAACCATGGTAGTCTGACATGTATTGTAATTTCGGCGCCCTATTCGAACTACCCGTCTCTAAGTCGCTCATGAGTACGGAAGACAGATGATTTGTCTGAGAATTTGCAGCAGCCGCGAGTGCCCATGGATTCGTGTTCACCATTTGCTGTTGAGCAGCTAGCGCCCACGGATTGATTCCGGCAACATTCGCTTGCATTTGCGATTGCTGCATCCGTTGCGCGTTACGTTCTGCTGAATACTGCCAAGGGTTCGTGGGTACGTTAGATTGATTGTTCATTTGTTGATTGTACTGAGGTCTCGGTTGACTCAGATGTCCCCACGGGTTCGCCATATGTTAAGGTATGATAATAGTCCGATACTTAGTCAAATTTTATGTTCCAGACCTTTATAGGCGATTAGGCTTATAATTGTGAGTTTTATAAGCGATTAGGGGGCTGATCGTGTGAATAGTATAGCGATTTGACCTAATCGCTTGATTTTATATGCGATTAGGGTTTTAAATGGACGAGAGTATGAGAGGCGATTAGGGCTGATCGCTTATAAGCAATCAGGCCTAATCGTGTATGGAAACTAGCGATTATGTGACTAATCGCGTGAATCTGGTAGCGATTTGGGTCTAATCGCCACTGAAACCCTAATCGTGTGAAAGTATAGGCGAGTAGGACTGCGTAATCGCCTGATCTGATCTGCAGCCGCACTTTTGCTCAAAAATCACCTATTTTGCCTCAAAATCTTATCTAAAACATTATATTTTGATCCCAAATGATTAGACAAGTTACCAAAACAGTTTTAGAGCAAACCCTAATCAAAAACACTTGTTTTTTTAACCGTAAACACACACCAAGATGTTGAAAAAGATGGGTTTTTGACAAAAACTCAAAGTTTCAAAAATAAGAACAGGTTTTTGCTTAAAAATCTGAACTTTTACACCAAAAACAACCTGTTTTTGCTCGTTTTTGTTATTAAAACACCCGTGATAAGAGCCTCGGCTCTGATACCACTTGTAGGATCGAATAACGCTTAATCCAACAATCACGGGGTTTATACTAGAGGTGCGGAATCCCTCTAATATGCTTTAACAACAGATACGACAATGAAACTAAGACAAACGAGTAATCACAACACACACACGGGTCAAAAGATTATCGATTAATCACTAAAAACAGAGCACGAGTGTTTACAGAGATCAAATCAGACCTTACAGACCTTGGGAGGGTGTTTGGAGAGTGTGTGAGGCAAGAACTAATGATTAGGGCAATGATTGGGCCTATTTATACCTCCCGGGTACGTACAGCTGTATATACGCGATCAGCATGACCATATGGGGCGATCAGTGCTAATCGCATATAAACATTGCCCAGTCGCGTGAACAGTGACGCGATTAGGGCCCTAATCGCGTGGCACTGTTGGCTAATCGCGTGTATCATCCCGAACACTCCAAAACGCGTACAAACGTCTCCAAACACCCCGAAACACGTCCAAACAACTGATATACTAGCCTAGGGACATCATGTACTAACACATCACATAACCCTTAGACAAATGCGTTTGATATTTCAATAATTAACTTTTTTTTCTTATTTTATATTAATTATTTTTAGAATGATCGATTATAAACTTCCGAAATCATATGTAATGGCACTAGATTTATACCCCAGCGCAAAGATTCGTTTTTTTTATATTTGAATATGATAACTTATGGCATAGATTTGTTTAAAATAATAATAATAATAATATATTTTATTATTTATATTAGATATTTCAACCCGGGACGCTCCCGGGATAAAAACTAGTCAAAATATATTTAAAAAGCTTTCAGTTACCATTTTACAGCTTACAACTTTCAGTTACCAGTCACCAGCTAGTTTTGCCAAACATACCCATAGACTATGTATATAATTCTTTTTTTTTTTAATATTCATGGGAATTGATAATTTATTATAAGTAAATTATCTTAATTAAAAATTAATAGATAGGAAAATTTACATCGACAGAACTTTGTTATTCTTATTTCTGAATAATCAATTCATTGTGATAAGTTAAAAGAATTAATACAAATCAATAGTTATAAATTTAAAAACCAAGGGGACAAAATACATTGTATAAAAAATATATGAAACTAAGACAAAATATTATCATGGCATTTATTTAAAAAATATATCTGTATATATCAATCAAAATCCAGATTTTGATATTTAATATATTAAATGGTTCAATTCAATTGACATGCAAATTAACTCGCCATCTTAACAAACACCAATCTAACAATCCATATATATAAGCACAAGTATGTGAGCACAAGTAAATATATGATTCTTATTGATAAGCACAGGTATGTGAGCACAAGTAAAGATATGATTCTTATTGATAAGCACAAGTATGTGAGCACAAGTAAAGATATGATTCTTATTGATAAACAGCGGGACAAATACAAGACTTCAATACAAGATTGTTACAAAGTTTCGACTATAATCTATCATTCACAACTATATGATGAATTATCTATTGC
Source organism: Ambrosia trifida (assembly GCA_028751855.1). NCBI lineage: Eukaryota > Viridiplantae > Streptophyta > Magnoliopsida > Asterales > Asteraceae > Ambrosia > Ambrosia trifida. The sequence goes on along the minus strand of CM054123.1, from coordinate 55,181,431 downwards.
GGAATGAATGCCCTTCTTCTTGTGACGAAGGAGGGTACTTATAGGCCCCTGAGGAGGCCTGTGATTGGCTGTAGGAGGAATGACAGCTGACTCGTACGATCACGACCGTTGCTGTCATTTGCGCTATCGCTCTGTGATTGGTCCACGCGTCTTGTAATTATCCTTTCTGTCCTTTTCTGTACCTCGTACCTGCAGGAGATCATGGAGTAGGGAATAGACGCCTCTGATTGGCTGTGTGTCCCTGTCATTATCGGGTGACACCTGTCGTGTACGAGGTAACGTGCGCCGGCCTCTAGAACTCCACGTTAGCTTACTGTGTTGACGTGTATGTGAATGTGGGGCCGTGCGCACGCGCGGGTACATATCTCTTCACCATCAAATGGTCAATGGACAAGGGTTCGATCATTATTCTTTGGAGCCATTGACTTTTTCTATGTATTAAGCATCCAACGACCAACATTGGAGAACTAATAGAGGGTAATAGAGTGAATGTATGTTCTAAAACCTTCATTGAATGGCTTTTTAGAACTGAACCATTATTAAGAGGTGTAATTTTAATAAACTAAACGCAAAAGATTCAGAGGTAGCCTCTTAGTGAAATTATTAAGGTAGCCTCTTAGTAAAATTATTAAGAGGCTACCAAACAGCCCAAAGTATTTCATCATCATGCTTAAATTACTGCAGAAGGGTCCCTCATTTTGTCGATTGTTTGCAGGTTCCTCAAGCTTCATTAAATATATAAATAAGATAAGAATCAATCAAAAGATGTCAAATACTCATAGTCTCCTATCAACTTAATTAGAAAATCGCAACATTTTTGTATGTCGTAATTTACCAATCAAATTTGGTGAGAGTCACTTAAGCAATTCATGACGTACACTACTGTTACTTTCACTTCATGACTATACATGAAGTTAAACATGTAAGCGTTTGGGGTAAAATAGTTTGGGTCATAAACGGGTTGATACATTAACGATTAAGAATGAGTCTAAATATGTCAACCCACTTAACCGTTTTTGGCACGCACAACACATTTAACTTTAAAATATCATGTTAAATAGGTTTAATAGGTCGACACGGCATGTTTATGAGCGTTTATCAAAACCACATCATTTTACCATAGTTTTACATTTTCATAAATAACTAAATATAAATTATAACTTTTATTAATTGTTTGTTTTTAATCATGTAGTGTAACCCGCTTATAAAAAAACGTATGTTCTAATGCTTAAGAAAATGACACGTCCTATTTGGGTTCAGTAAACGTGTTAAATGGTCGTGTTCGGCCGGTTTAATAGAGCATCTACATCAATGGTTAATTTGGAAGTGTGGTCAAGAATTCCAAACTCCAATTCCAAACCAAGGCACCGTTGTAGGAGGTGGTTTGGAATGGGTTGGTCCAATATACTAGACTAGTACGATAACTACACTGGGTGTCCCGCCACACACATGCATTATTATTTGATTTGATTTGTTTTTTTTGTGTGTGTATGTAAAATTGAGTATAATGTGGAGGTTCGAAGTTGTAATTTATTGTTTGAGAAAAAAGTGGATGTGTAATGATTGTGGTTTGAAATAATGTGACATAGTAGTGTGAAGTCTGGAATTTTGAAATAGTCCACATATATGGATACTCTAGTACAAGAGGACACGTTTTGTCAACACTAATCATGCAATCATTTAAGGAATTCAACAAGTCATGAGACGTTCACACATTTGTTGTAATACTGTGTATCTCTATTTTATAAATATTGTGATCTAGGACTATATAAAGTCACCAATCCACCACCAAAACACACACTTAACACTTTCCAATCTCTATAGTTTTAACCAACCAAAGCATGGGCTCCCTAGCACCCCCTAAACTTCTTGTTGTAGACTTCACAAGTGAAAACCTGAAGCCTAGTTCAAGTGTTTGGTCTTCCACTTGTAAAGATATCAGGGTTGCCCTTGAAAACCATGGATGCTTCATAGCCTTATATGATGGCGTTTCTTCAAAGCTTGAAGAGGCTGTGTTCCATGCTGCAGATGAGTTGTTTGATCTACCAACTGAAACCAAGATGAAAAACATCGTCCAAAGGCCTTACTCTGGCTATATTGGGCAGATTCCCGTTGTTCCACTTCATGAAGGCTTAGGGATTGACTATGCAACAGAGCTTGAAGGTGTACAAAGTTTCACCGATCTCATGTGGCCAAAAGGAAATCCCTCCTTCTGGTATATATTAATTAAGCACACTATTATGTGTCTCTAGGGCCATTAACGGGCTGAACCGGCTCAATTAGGGGCTTGGGCTTCTGAAATCTCGTAAAAAGCTTGAGCCAGCTCATTTATATTAAAAAAAAACTAATTTTCATATTTTTATACATAACGAAATATATAAAAACAAAAGGTAATGTCTTTAAACACACACTTAATGATAAGAACTAATAAGGACATAATCTATAGTTTATATGTGTATTAAAATATGGGTTTTACTTTTTTTGTTATAATTTATTTATATATTGAAATTAGTTTTAATTTAAATGAGCTAACGAGCCATGCATATAAATGAGCGACTTATTACGTTGGCTCAAGCAAGGCTCTTTTACAAACCGAACTAACTCGGCTCGGTTCATTTAAAAACAAGCAGATTTCAAACGTGTTTTTTTTTTCAAACGAGCTTCGAGCGAGTCACAAGCTCTTCAATATTGCTATATGTGTCCATGTACTAAATCAAGTGTGTTTAATTTCGGTATTCTGTCTTCTATTGTAGTGAAACCTCCATGTCGTTTTCAAGGGCAGTGGCCGAGTTAGAACATAGAGTAATAAGGTTTTTGTTTGAAAGCTATGGCGTGGAGAAGCATATTGAGTCTCATATCAACTCATCGACATATCTTCTTAGGTTTCTGAAATACCGAGCACCAGAGATGAACGAGACCACAATGGCTTTTCCTTCCCATACAGATAAAAGCTTCTTGACCATACTTCACCAGAATCAGGTTTCAGGTTTGGAAGTAAGAGCAAGAGATGATGAATGGATTTCTGTTGAATTCCCTCCTTCATCCTTTGTGGTCATGGCAGGCGATGCTTGCCAGGTGATCAACATGTGTTTTATTATGATTTTTTTAGTATTTATTGGAGGTTTAAAATTTTGGTAAGTTTTTTTAGGCATTTCTTAAGAGCTCTTTACATCTATGTAGTTGCGAACTCATGCAAGTTGCTAAGGTGGCAAGCGAACTCCTCGAGTTGGCTGGTGTGACAAGCAAACTTGTCATGAGTTCGCTGGTCAAATGAGCGAACTTCGAGCTTCATCTTATGTAGAGCGTTGCTATTGGCTCGAGTTTTCTGGTTTTGTCCTTATCCAAGCTCAGTCGATGTACAAGGATTTTCAAAAAAATGCCTAGAAAATTTTTCCCAAACTCCAAACCATCGATTAAAAAAGTTGTATTCTATAATAAGTAGTAGGTCGAGTTTACTAGTAAATTTGAAGTGTATTTTCTTGGTGTAATAGGCTTGGAGTAACAACAGGGTGCTTTCACCAAACCACAAAGTTACCTTGGACAAGAAAAGGAAAGAAACAAGATATACAATTGCATTGTTCTCCTTTTTGAGTACGAAGGTACAAGTGCCAGATGAGTTGGTGGATGATGAACACCCTCTTCAATTCAAGCCATTTAATCATGATGACCTCCTGAATTTCTATGGTACAGAAACTGGTAGGAAATCGCAAAACATACTAAAAGACTTCTGTGGTGTTTAAATATCTATACACTTCAAGGGATGGTGAACAATGCAACAATGTATTGTATATAATATGTGTGTGATTGGGCTTCTATATGTTGAAAATACTTGGTGTAGCAACAAGTATGTTATGCCTCATGTTTTGTAAGAAAAATGGGAATGTTCTTTGGAATTGATTTTCTTTACTGTTGTTTTCTGGTTTGTATCATTTGTATTTCATATCTACTAAAGTAATTGAACCATCATTGACTTGTGGTTTTATATATTCAACAGAGAAAGCTTGTAGATCCGATTAATGGTTATGTATCTACTTCACATTAGACTAAAAATCTTTAGTATAACATGCTTTTAGGGGTGTTTATGGTTTGATTTAAAACTGTGAAACGGTTCAAACTAGCAATTGGTTTGTTTTTATGATTGGTTTCAAAAAAGTCAAACCCTTGCGAACAGTTTGATTTATGGTTTTTAACCAAAAAGTGATCATATAAACTGGACCGACCATAACTTTTAGATATTATCAATCTATTAATATCATATGCTTGGGAATAGTTCTTTAGGTAAAAAAAAAAAACCAGGGTTAATAGTAAAAGTTCTGGTCAACTGTAAAACAACTTTGGTCAGCATTGATATCTGATGTTTATGGCACGCGTCAGGTTCTATGATGCATTGGATATCTGATGTTTATGGCACGCGTCAGGTTCTATGATGCATATGGCCACGCGTCACAATCGCCTCCACGTGTAAATCAAGAATATGATAAATACTGAATACCTTTCTTCACCATATATGTACAAGTGTACAACGCAAGTGTCAGGTGTTCGACCTCGACCAGAAAACCGTCATCTAAACACTAGATCCCAGCACCGGCCGGATAAACTTGCTTCTGCATGTGGTCCTGAATCATCACTGACATTAAACTACCATCGCGACCTAAACCCGGTTCTGTAGTACTCCATCCTCACCACTACCGACCATCGTTACGGCACCATCACCGCTACCTTCTGTCACCTCTGTATATCGTAACCACCCACCACGTCACCACCAACATCAAGCCACTGGAGTTTTTTGTTTTGGTGTGAAAATCGAAGCAGCATAGAATTGAATATTAGTTTCTGCAGGTTTGTGTGGTACACACTATTAGGGTTTGTTTATGTATGGTGTGTGGGTACTAAACTTATGTTTGTTAGAAAGAGAAGAAGTTAAGCAGCAGAACTTTGAAAGGGTGATATTATTTACACAACCAACAAAAAACCCTAAACAACCTTAGGACGGGTCGTCGAGGCCTAGATGGGCCGTTAAGAAAAATTAGGGTTTCAGGACGGGTCGTCCAGGCCTTGATGGGCCGTTTGTTTACAGAAAAGACAAAAACGACGGGCCGTCGAGGCCCAGACGGCTCGTATAAGTACGATGTATGAGGTGATCAGTCTGAACTCCTGCAAAAGCAGGCAGTTCAGACTGAAAAGTCTGAAAAAGGTGCATTAGGACGGGCCGTCCAGGCCCCGACGGCCCGTAGAAATGTGTTAGGTTAGGGCATTTAATCCCTAGACGGCCCATCTAGGCCTTGACGGCCCGTTGAGATTTTCAGATTTAACCATTACACGATCAGCTTCTTCCCCATTTGAACCAAACCTTAAAACATCACCACCACCAAAACCCTCGACCCATTTCGACTTCCCGGTCTCACGATGACATATTTACAAAGCTTTTCAACCGTTGACCTGTCTGAGAACGAGCCTTACGTCTCTGAAAGCGTAGGGTATGAACCCGAGGTTCAAGTTGGTGAAGAGGAGGTTAAATCCGGGGTTCGTGGTAATGACGGGAATGCTGCCCGATCTCAACGAGGAATATGTAGAGGAACAGGAGTCATTTTTCGTGCCACCAAGCTACCCGCAGTACACGTACGGGAGTTACCATTCGCGCGGGAATTGTGCTAAGGACTTAGAGGAAGATTATAACGGCTCTAACCCGAATGATGACAACCAAGAAGATGCTTATGAAGATGTTAACATAAAAGTTGAACCTAACCCGGATGTTTCGTATGAAACCGAGCAGGTGCGTTTATTTATTTACACTAGTATATCTTTACAGTAGTATATAATTTAGAGTAGTATGAATTTAGACTAGACTCTTGTATAAATTTTCAGGTATTCGGGTCTGTTGAAGAGATGAAACAATGGGCTTACGATAGAGCCCTTGCTAGCGGTTACGTCCTAGTGACAGGACGTTCTGTTTCAAAAGGCAGTGGAAATAATGCAAGAAAAATTAGGATAGACCTGAGATGCGACCGTGCTGGCGAATACCATACTCGGAGGGGTCAACAAGATAAATTATTATATGGAACAAAAGAGGTCTTGTGAACACCGACTCAAGAAGACTTATGGATTGCCATGTTCCTGTCAATTGCAATTGTATGATACGAAAGGTAACATCATTTTTTAGACTTATTATTTTACTATCGGTGGTCGAGTGTATGGGGAGGACGGCGAGAGGTATTATTATTGTTATTTAGTTCATTTAGTTCGTTATTATTATTGTTATTTAGTTCGCTTAGTTAGTTAATTATTATTGTTATTTAGTTAGTTTAGGTTGTTTGTTTTTGGATTTTGTAGACGACTTGTGTTGTCTGGTTCGTACAAAAACAGAGGAAACTCTGCCGAAATTTTTATAATGTTATTATTATTCTGTGCAGGATGGATAGGGCCAGCAACATCCGGGACCCTGTGATCCGTTACATACACCGTTTGGTTACCTGGTCGATTGCCGGACGGTGTAACTGTAACGAGAGGGTCCAACAGATTGACCTTTTCTACCTTTACTGCATCTTGAGGGGTAGGCCGGTTGCGCTACACAGGTGATTTGCCGAGTACATCGCGACCTACCCTCATAGGAACCCGGCGGGGGAGATTCCGATTGGTGGGATCGTCACCGCCTTCGCGCTGCGTCTTTGCCCGGGCGAATTGTGGACGCATGCTGAGGAGAACAACTTACCAGCTCCGATGAGGCCCAAGTAAGATTATTATTATATATTATAATTTAATATTATTATTATTATTATTATTATTATTTATTATTATTATTTAATTTTATATATTATTATTTAATATTATTATTGTTGTTTTGCATTTCAGGCCGTTAAATATTAAGACTATGACGCAGATGAAGGTGGCAGCACGGGTCCCTCGCAGCAACCCACCCGCTTATTACCAGCGTGCTTTCGGACATGCTGGCGACCGTGGCGAGCATTTTGTGCCAGAGCCGCTCGTACATCTCGATGGGCCGAATGCCCCTGAGGTCCAGATGCCACACGTTGCCGACGGCGACCCACCGGTGGATGTAGAGATGCCAGACCCCCCCGTTGATGAGCGACAGCGTCCTGGCCGCGTTTATCATGCTGTCAGGTTGCATGATAGCACGACCCAGGTACTTCAGCAGATCCTGGATCAGTTGGGGTCGTTGCGGGGTGACATGCGGTGGTTGTTAGAGAGCGAGAATGAGAGACGACGGGAAGCTGGTTTGGAGCCGCGTCCACTTCCGGGTTGGGCGTCCAGCAGTCAGCATGGTGGGGCGTCCACCAGTCAGCCGGGTGGGTCGGATCAGTCGGGTGGGTCGGGTTAGACGGGTGGGTTATATTCTTGGTTGTACATTTGAACTCTTAGTTTTATGTAAATTTTTGGAATATTATGCTTATTTATGCTTTATTGTTCGTATCTTGGTTTTGTTTAGTTCGGCAACATAAACGACATTCGTTCATATTCATATACACAATTATATAAAAAAGATCATATTATACAAATAAAAAAAAAACATTTATAAAAAACCAAACATTCAAACCCATTTTAAACATCCACACTACACTTATAAAAAAACCAAATAATCATCACCTAATCATTGCCAATGATTACCAATGATTGTTTTGGATTTGGATGCTAGTCCACGGGTCGTCGAGGCCCCAACGGGCCGTCTGTTTTAGGGTTTAAGCCTTTAGACGGGCCGTCTGGGCCTGGACGACCCGTCCTTTTGCCTGTTTGGCCCTCCACGGGCCGTCCAGGCCTCGACGACCCGTGGAGGGGTTGTGCAAATAAAAACCCTAGTTGTCTAAATAACCGGAGCCCTTTGAAAAAAAAAAAAATTAGGGTTATAGCTTATGGATGGAAGACAAATGATGATGTATGTGGTGGTAGGCTAGCATGTCTTGGAAATGGGTTTAAAAAAGAAAAGTGATACTACACTCTGTTCTATAAAATGGTTGATGTATTTTTTTTCATTGTTGAAAGATCATGCTTTTCTAAAAAAAAATTTATGAATAAATTGAAGTCAAAAGCAATATTTGAGAATTGCTATAGGGTTTGATGTTTAATTGAAATCCAATGCAAAAGAATAATTGACAAATAAAGGATTTTAAAGAATCATCACCCCCATTGACCGACGCGGTCTACGTTTTTTTGTTGCGGAGCTGGTGGGGGGAGGGGGTTTGGAAAGCAACAGTACAGGTCCAACTAAAATGGTTGATCATATTATGTCATACCAAATCAACTTATATAGTCTGTAAATAGTTCAGATTATGGAAACTAAACGAATGCAAACTGATCGAATTCGCTTGCTTCCTCACAACAACATGTTGGTTAACGAACTAAGACGGTATCGACCAAATTCCTGCCGTATAGTGCAGAAAATATCACGGCGCAACGCGCCGGTTGATACCACTAGTTTACATTATTTATTATTTATATATATGTCATCTTCAATCCATTCAATTCAATTCAAGCATATTTAAAGTTGAGTAAGTTGAACATTGGATGATACGTGTTATGCCACTGTTCGGTGTAATTTTTTATATTTTCTACACCATAAATAGAGTTTCTCTTGATCTTTACACTTGCTTTTGGAGCTCTGACCTTCTTCCTATTATCTTGTTTATCATAGCTTTCCACAACCAGTACAACAAACTGTGTACAAACCAATTCCCTTTTTTCACTTATGTAATGAAATTTAAACACCCAAAATTATCATGCAAGAAATGATAATTTTCAAATATTGCAGATCAAGATCTTCTATAGTACTTTGGGAAGAGAGCAATGACCGGTCACATTAGTACTTTAGGTCAAAGATGTAATCAATGATAATAATTCACCTCACTTAACGATTATTTAGACTCCAGGCGGATCGCTTGATTGCCAACTCACCTCCCGTAGAACATAGGCCTCTACAAAGCATTAGACTCCAGACCAATTTGTCTTTTTCACTTATTTAATGAAATTTAATACGCATACCGCATTCGAAGATCAAGGTCTTCACATTCTAGTAACATTTCAGACTAACTGAGATTCGAGAACAACCACATTCTCTCTCAAACCAAACTAAAAGTAGAAAAAACTATAATAACATTAACAACTAACAAAGATTGTAAAACAAAAGAAGAAAGTATTCCTCTCTGTTACCAAGCATGTCAAAAAATAATAATTTTTACAAAAGACGAGCAATTACTCATTTACCTATGTTGATGTCACTATAGTATCTTCCGATGGATTTTTTTCAATAAAAATGACTTAAGAACTAAAGAAGTGATTCTTAGAGATGATAAAGGTAGATCATGGTGGTGAACGATCGGGTGTTCAACAACAAAAGACATAGACCTAGCGAGATTGTAGAGATTGTTAAATCCACGTCGTTTTTTTTGGTATCGCCATAGGTCTAGACATAAAGATATTGAGTGGAAATTGTGGTGTAATTATCCTTTGGATTGACGTTTTGCGATTGTATTTCGCTCTTAGGTCCTTTATTTGAGGACTCTTTGAGTTGTTTTTAATGAAGTTTTCTTTTCAAAAAAAAAAAAATCATGGTGGTGAACAGTTGTTAGGAATTAAATTCTTAGAGATGATAAAGGATAACGAAGATTAATTTTGTATCTTTCCCGGAAGTAATGAATAAAAATAAATAAATAAACACTTTTAGAGTTATCTATACTATATTATAAAGCATTTGACAAGGACTTCTTAAATTTTAAGAGGTACAAGTATAATTGCTTATGATACAAACTACTTTTTTGGGGGCAATTTTGTGTTTTGAACACCATATTTAATCAAAATGAAGTCAAGAGTTAAATGATGTTTATGAGAACTCATGACATTTAATTCTATAATTACTTGGAACACATTAAATATAAAACATATAAAAGATCATTTATAATGCTACATGTTTTGTTATAATAATTTTTTATACAAATTAGGTACTTTATAAAAGTTAAAAGTTTTATAAACTTGATAATACTATACGAAATCGAGAAATCAATAAAGAAAATTGTGATTTTAATCGTGAGGTAACGATTTGCATTTGAAATTATTATGTTGTATTGATACACCTAAACATGCCTAATAATATCTAAACGTTACCGGATCCTATGACCGTAGAAAAAAAATTTCGTTTATAATTAATTTCAAACAAATATTTTACGATGATTTTAATATATTGTAGATTTGGTTGATTTATTATTAATAAAAAAAAAAACTCTAGAGTTTGCTAGATAAGTATTATTTGATTATTTGTGTTACAAAAATATTATTATAAAATCATGTATTCCTAATACTCTATGGATACAGGATTGAAAGTGGAAATGTATGTTATGGAGAAAATTTGTCTCGCGACCTTAAATTTTTTTATATGAAATAGGTCAAACTTATTCCTGTTGATAGTATTATCTTATGTTTAGAAAAAAGAGAAAAGAAAAGTTACAATGTTTGTTTTATTTTTATACACCTTTGAATGTAAGTTTCGTTTATAACATACTTGTGTGTGATAAATACAATTTATCTAAGCATAAGCGAACAAGTCACGAAAGTTTTTTTTTTTTTTTTTTAGTTTTTTGATTTTCATTTTTATGTTGTTATGTTATGGTTTCGATTTACTTATTTTTTTCTAACATAATTTTGAACTTTTTTAATATGGCGAGTTAACTCGCTGCCACACGTGTTTTTGATTCGGTGTTTTTTCACTTATTTTTGGTTCGGTTTATCAGTCCCGCCGCAACGCGCGGGTTTCCCACTAGTTAATGATAGTTTAATTAGGGTTATTACTTTGTTTTTAATTTTTAAAATTTTTTTTTATAATAATTAAATTAAAAAAAAAGACTCCGAAACACCAAAAAACGACCCAAATTAAACCCCTGATCCAAAGCGCCTCGCTTTGTCCATAGCGAGGCGCTTTGGATCAAAATTTTCAGCTTTTCCTGCAACCTCGTAACCATCTCATTTGATTTGACCCGAAACGTCTCGCTTTGGCCATAGCGAGGCGCTTTGAGAGGGGGGGGGGGTGTTAAAATAGAAGCAAGGGGGTGTTAATAGCTGGGGCCTTAAATAATTAACGCGTGTTAAATTTATAATGTAAAATAAGCACTAACACCATCAGTCAAAAAGCTTAAACCCATGGCATTATAGCTTAGTGCAGTGGTATCTTAAGGAATGGGATAAGGCTTCGTGACTATTTGGTCGTGAGTTCGATTCTAACAAAGGGACCTTTTCTCAGATTTATTGGATTTTCTCTTGAATTGGTGTATATGCATTATTGGCTAGTGGAGATGGATATGATCGAATAGTTCCATTAGTGACATGATCATACTCAAATGGTCCGTCATTATCAAAAAAAAAAAGTTAAAAACCTTAAAATAAAATATTGCTCATTTCAAAAATGTTAAAAAATCGAATTAAAAATAAAAAAAAGAGTGTGGAGGGCCATTTTAATTTGATGTGCTGGTCATTATAATAACAATACAAAAACCTAAATAATTGTACTTTTTAATAGTTATGTTAGCATCGGCGATTCGGAGTGATACGGACATAAATGGAACACCTTAAAAACTGAATCAAGACATAGACATATTGCTTAATGAGATAATAATTTGACAATCAACGTTTAACATTTTGTTTTTTTTAATGATAAGATTTCTAATGCCTTTTAATTACCTTTCTTTTAGGTATGTTATAAAGACAAAAGAGTGTTGATTCGTTCAAATGTATTCTTAAAAGGGATATATAACGAGAGATGGTCTATGAGGATTTACATGTCCTATTTGAGTCCTTAAAAAATACCCGTTATGCTTCAACAAAACCTCCAATTCTAAATATGTAAAAACCAACTAATTAAGTAATTACACTCAATTTTAGTGCACAACAAAACACCTAATTGCAATAATGGTTTATCAATCCACCGACAAACATAAAAAATATACAAAACCCAAGTACCCAACAAAGTAATCACGCTCAATTAAAATTTAAATAAAACAATAAAAATAATTTTTATAATTAAAATCTTAAAGATTAAACTTAAAATTACAATCTAGATGATTGAGATATTGACATGTGGTAGCCATAGATGGTGATGAACATTCAACTTACAATTGTAAATTGGAATTTGGAATCTTGATATTCTTCTGCAGGTGCTACCAAATAGAAAGAAAAGGCGAATAATGTTCTTTTTTCTTTTTTTTTTTTAATTTTAGTAGGTTAAATATGTATTGGGCTTATAAATGTTATGGGCCTTGGGCTAATAACTTATAAGCTTTAAATTGATTATTAGGCACAACTTTTAAGTGTTAAATAGGCTTTCTATTTAAAAAAAAACACACACACACACACACACATATATATATATATATATATAAAAGTTTTATTAAAAATAATTATGCCCTGATAAAAGTAGACCCAAGCCGAATGACCTCCCCAACTTATACCAAAGTCTAGAGATAAAATGAGTTACATATCAAAGAGAAGTTAAAAAGTACGATGACCTTTTTTGTCAATGTAGAAAGTAGAATGATCATTTTTGTCAAGTTAAAAATTTAGTTTTTGTTAAGTTAGAAAGTTAAGAGACGAATCTTGTTAACTTAGAAAAGATAGGGTGAATTTGTCAAGCTACAAAAGCTTAAAAAAAGCCAAAAGTCATAGACCTTTAGATTTAAGTGTGTGTATATATATATATAACGTGGTGATTTTTTTTAGGAATGAGTGGTTTAAGATAAAAATGAATGATATTAGGTGGGGATGAAAAAAATGAGTGATAATAGGTAGTTTGCCATTCTGATTAGTGAACTTAAGTCTCCAATTGTACTAACTGCAACCTCTTGATTGTGTCTGACAAGGAGTTGATTACAAGTGTAGGACCGGAAATCAATCAATTAACAGTTAATCAACACGATATATAAATCGTCAGACTGGGAAACCCTAACGATCAAGCAAAATGATGAAAAACACTGTCAAAACACACAAGAAATCATTTTCAACGTTTTCTTTAATCATTAACTTCAAATAATTATTTACAGACTAGATTAAAGATACACACCTCAAACTAGGGTTTTCTACATAGAGTATTGGCGTTATAAAACTTGGATAAACTAACAATAACTAACTATAACCGCTGCCCAAGAACCCTATATATAGACTTTTCTCATTCGACCTATCGAAGGTTCGAACCAGTTCCTTCGACCTTGCTTTGTTCTGAATGAAAATATTCTATTTTCATTCCACCTTTCGTAAACCCGAACCAAAACTAGAAACATCAAAATACAAATTACAAACAACGATTAACAATGTAAACTACCCGAAAGCTACAGACACATATATGAAATATGCATCTACAACAAGATATGTAAGTTTGCTGAACTAATACACAATCTTCACAAGGTTGCCGATCCAATCCACATTCTTGATTAAATTCGCTGAACCATTGCACATACTTGGCGTCAATTGGGTCCACAAACTTGATGAAATTCGCTTATACAATGCACAATCTTGAAGAAATTCGATGATCCAATGCACAATCTTCATGAAAATTGCTGACCCAGTCCACAAACTGAATGTAATTCGCTGAACCAATCTTCGATCTTCAATGAATTTGTTGATTGAGTAAGACGTTTTTGCTGCCCCGTAACCTGTTCATACGGCCCCCGTCACATGCTAAGTTCATCTCGTCGTGTAGGCCTAACGTCGTAGAACACAAAACACAACAATTTGGTCAACACAACGTCATTTGGGTCTCAAAACAATGGCCAAAATATGAAAAAAGTCGTCTTTTTTTTTTTTCAATTTGTTGACTAAACCAAAGACAGCCAATTACAAGTGATACGTAGGTAAACGGGCCACAAGTTGCGCCGCTACCCCCTTTTGTATTGCAAAACCTACTCTGTTGAAAATAAAACATTGGCCCTTAGTAGCTGGAGAATTACTTTGCACAACTTTCTTCACGCGATCAAGGAGCTTGATTGCTTGCGGGGCCAGCGCTCCAAAAGTATCAAAAGCGAAGGGCACAAACACATGCTGGTTCTCTAGACAAGCCGCTTCATGTTTATCCACTTTTTTGCTCTCAGCTTTCAAAACTGCTTGCCCAGCCACAAAACCCGAATCCCGGAGTCCCACCAATGGGGATACCCCAGTAAGGTCAACGCACGCATGCTTGCCTTGCGCCCATCCGAACTCAAGAACGTCCGCTGGCCTCAAGGTGGACCGCCCGTCAAGTGGGTCTGTCAAGAAATTCACGGGAGCCTCTTTTTTGGCTGAAATCCCCGCCCTTCGTAACACATCCCATAGAACATCTCTAACCAGGTCATGTCTGTATTTAAAGCCTGGCAACTCCTTACAATGTAGGGCGTGTTCTCCAAACTTGTCTAAGCGTATTTTTTACAGATCGGACACGGTTCGTCAACGGGGAACATGGGAATCATCAGTTGGTATTTGAGGACCGCCCGATATTCGATAGCCGACATATGTTGCCCGAGTCCGTCAATTGGGAGTGTAGTGAGGAAATCTTGAGCATGGGCCTCTTTAAGGCATTCAAACACCGCTGTCTGGCGCAAAGACATGTTAAACTCCTCCTCCATAGTCTGCATGGCTTTACAGTTAAACGCACTCGCCAATATTTTTTGGGGCTTTTTTGGGGCGGTGTTTTTATCCGTAAAGCCGCCCACATCTACATTGGGGAGAGAGCTGCGAATGTTGTCCAACGCGAGCTTATAATCATCGTCCATCCCAACCACCCCGCTGTTCCTTAGTATGTGTTCCTGTAGCTTCCAGGACTGCGCCCTAGAAGCCACATACGCATATGCGGACACATCTTCCGCCGAGCACAGGCCCAAGCCCCCCGAGCTGATTGGTAAGGACGCCAATCGCCATTGAAGATCCCCAAAAAATGCCCCACCACAAACAACGATATCCTCAACAGCACCTCGGAGACCTTTGTCAAAAATGGATACTGCCTCCCCAACAAAGGTCGGTTGGCATGTTCGAAGCCCAAACAACAGTTTGACTAAACAAATTTAAGTGAACTTGCAAAATGACCAATAAGAGGTTTTGGATGCCCCGTAACGTGTTCGTACGATCCCCATCACCTGCTAAGTCCACCGTGTAGGCCTCACATAGTAGACCACATAAACACAAAATATTTGGTTGACACAACGTCGTTTGGGTCTCAAAATAATGGCCAATATGCGGAAAAAAAAAACATGCATGCCTTCACATGTTTTTCTGCAAGAATGAATTCACATGGCTCTTAAAAAAACATAAACTTGTGCATTGGATTAGCGAATTTCCTCAACTTGGTGGACTGGATTAGCGATGTTGGTGAAGATTGTGGATTGGTTCAGCGAATTTGATCAAGGTAGTGGACTGGATTAGCAAATTTCATCAAGTTAGTATATTGGATCAGCGATCTTTTGAAGGTTGTATATTGGTTCAGCAAACTAACAGATCTTGTTTTCAGCTACTAAATTGTCAGCAAAAATCAGAAAGTTGCAGTATGTAACTAAGTTTGTTGATCAGAAATGCAAACTACTCATTATCGCTTTTTTTTCTTCCACACCTAGTATCAATCATTTTCAACATAAACCACCCATTACTAAAAAAAAAATCTAATATAATTGTCTTTCTAAAAGAAGTTACCATTTGTATTAAAAATTAATAAGAATGAGGACTTTAATGTGAAAAAAAGGTGGAAGGATATTTGCGAGACAAAAAAAAAAGCAAGTTGGTTTTTATATTATTAGCCCTTGAAAGAATTATTATATATAACAATTTTTAACGTTCGCTACAGTAATCGAAAATTAAAAACCCTCTAATTTTGCGGTAATTACGGATATGCCATTGCAAGTTTTAATCAAGAACCCTTTACTTTTGCGGTAATAACGGATATGCCATTGAAAATTTATTATGCTACAGTAATCGCAAATATATATGTGGTTCGTTGCAATCGCGATGACCACGACGCTGTCGGCTGCTGGCCAGGATCGTAGATGTTTTCTTTTATCAATTGTTTTCTGACGGTTTTGGCGTTTTGTTCGCTGCAACGCGCACCGTCGTAGCGACGGAACAATACGACTATCTACGTTGTGTTATCCGATTAGTAGCCCTTAGCAATACCACTGGTGTAACTTCGCTGTTCGGCGAAAAAATCTACAGTTTTTCACGAATCGGCGTCGGTTATGTTTCCATGCCGCGCTTAGCGCGGCGGGCGTAATTTACTAGTTCTAAACAAAGGGTGTGAAAGGCCATTTATGATTTATTTATTAATGAGGTGATAATAGTAAATTTACAAAAACTAAAATAATTGGGGGTTAAGTTGGTTTTTTTTGTTATTGTTAACATCAGATACTCTTAGTCATGCATATTGAGTTAGAATTTTCAACTAAAAAAAAACCATCAGTTAAAATTCAATTGACAACTACGATTTAGAACTAGTAAATTACGCCCGCCGCGCTAAGCGCAGCATGGAAACATAACCGACGCCGATTCGTGAAAAACTGTAGATTTTTTTGCCGAACAGCGAAATTGCACCAGTGGTATTGCGAGGGTCTACTAATCGGATAACACAACGTAGATAGTCGTATTGTTCCGTCAGTACGACGGTGCGCGTTGCAGCGAACAAAACGCCAAAACCGTCAGAAAACAATTGATAAAAGAAAACATCTACGATCCTGGCCAGCAGCCGACGACGTCGTGGTCATCGCGATTGCAACGAACCACATATATATTTGCGATTACTGTAGCATAATAAATTTTAAATGGCATATTCGTAATTACCACAAAAGTAAAAGGTTTTTTATTAAAACTTGCAATGGCATATCTGTAATTACCGCAAAAGTAGAGGGTTTTTAATTTTCAATTACTGTAGCGAACGTTCAAAATTGTTATATATAATAATGAGGTGATAATAGTAAATTTACAAAAACTAAAATAATTGGAGGTTAAGTTGGTTTTTTTTTGTTATTGTTAACATCGGATACTCTCAGTCATGCATATTTTTCTGACGGTTTTGGCGTTTTGTTCGCTGCAACGCGCACCGTCGTACCGACGGAACAATACGACTATCTACGTTGTGTTATCCGATTAGTAGACCCTCGCAATACCACTGGTGTAACTTCGCTGTTCGGCGAAAAAATCTACAATTTTTCACGAATCGGCGTCGGTTATGTTTCCATGCCGCGCTTAGCGCGGCGGGCGTAATTTACTAGTTCTAAACAAAGGGTGTGAAAGGCCATTTATGATTTATTTATTAATGAGGTGATAATAGTAAATTTACAAAAACTAAAATAATTGGGGGTTAAGTTGGTTTTTTTTGTTATTGTTAACATTGGATACTCTCAGTCATGCATATTGAGTTAGAATTTTCAACGAAAAAAAATCATCAGTTAAAATTCAATTGACAACTACGATCTAGAACTAGTAAATTACGCCCGCCGCGCTAAGCGCGGCATGGAAACATAACCGTCGCCGATTCGTGAAAAACTTTAGATTTTTTTGCCGAACAACGAAGTTACACCAGTGGTATTGCGAGGGTCTACTAATCGGATAACACAACGTAGATAGTCGTATTGTTCCGTCGGTACGACGGTGCGCGTTGCAGCGAACAAAACGCCAAAACCGTCAGAAAACAATTGATAAAAGAAAACATCTACGATCCTGGCCAGCAGCCGACGGCGTCGTAGTCATCGCGATTGCAACGAACCACATATATATATGCGATTACTGTAGTATAATAAATTTTCAATGGCATATCCGTAATTACCACAAAAGTAAAGGGTTTTTGATTAAAACTTGCAATGGCATATCCATAATTACCGCAAAAGTAGAGAGTTTTTAATTTTCGATTACTGTAGCAAACATTCAAAATTGTTATATATAATAATGAGATGATAATAGTAAATTTACAAAAACTAAAATAATTGGGGGTTAAGTTGGTTTTTTTTTGTTATTGTTAACATCGGATACTCTCAGTCATGCATATTTTTCTGACGGTTTTGGCGTTTTGTTCGCTGCAACGCGCACCGTCGTACCGACGGAACAATACGACTATCTACGTTGTGTTATCCGATTAGTAGACCCTCGCAATACCACTGGTGTAACTTCGTTGTTCGGCGAAAAAATCTACAGTTTTTCACGAATCGGCGTCGGTTATGTTTCCATGCCGCGCTTAGCGCGGCGGGCGTAATTTACTAGTTCTAAACAAAGGGTGTGAAAGGCCATTTATGATTTATTTATTAATGAGGTGATAATAGTAAATTTACAAAAACTAAAATAATTGGGGGTTAAGTTGGTTTTTTTTGTTATTGTTAACATCGGATACTCTCAGTCATGCATATTGAGTTAGAATTTTCAACGAAAAAAAATCATCAGTTAAAATTCAATTGACAACTACGATCTAGAACTAGTAAATTACGCCCGCCGCGCTAAGCGCGGCATGGAAACATAACCGACGCCGATTCGTGAAAAACTGTAGATTTTTTTGCCGAACAACGAAGTTACACCAGTGGTATTGCGAGGGTCTACTAATCGGATAACACAACGTAGATAGTCGTATTTTTCCGTCGGTACGACGGTGCGCGTTGCAGCGAACAAAACGCCAAAACCGTCAGAAAACAATTGATAAAAGAAAACATCTACGATCCTGGCCAGCAGCCGACGGCGTCGTAGTCATCGCGATTGCAACGAACCACGTATATATTTGCGATTACTGTAGTATAATAAATTTTCAATGGCATATCCGTAATTACCACAAAAGTAATGGGTTTTTGATTAAAACTTGCAATGGCATATCCATAATTACCGCAAAAGTAGAGAGTTTTTAATTTTCGATTACTGTAGCGAACATTCAAAATTGTTATATATAATAATGAGGTGATAATAGTAAATTTACAAAAACTAAAATAATTGGTGGTTAAGTTGGTTTTTTTTGTTATTGTTAACATCGGATACTCTCAGTCATGCATATTTTTCTGACGGTTTTGGCGTTTTGTTCGCTGCAACGCGCACCGTCGTACCGACGGAACAATACGACTATCTACGTTGTGTTATCCGATTAGTAGACCCTCGCAATACCACTGGTGTAACTTCGTTGTTCGGCGAAAAAATCTACAGTTTTTCACGAATCGGCGTCGGTTATGTTTCCATGCCGCGCTTAGCGCGGCGGGCGTAATTTACTAGTTCTAAACAAAGGGTGTGAAAGGCCATTTATGATTTATTTATTAATGAGGTGATAATAGTAAATTTACAAAAACTAAAATAATTGGGGGTTAAGTTGGTTTTTTTTGTTATTGTTAACATCGGATACTCTCAGTCATGCATATTGAGTTAGAATTTTCAACGAAAAAAAATCATCAGTTAAAATTCAATTGACAACTACGATCTAGAACTAGTAAATTACGCCCGCCGCGCTAAGCGCGGCATGGAAACATAACCGACGCCGATTCGTGAAAAACTGTAGATTTTTTTGCCGAACAACGAAGTTACACCAGTGGTATTGTGAGGGTCTACTAATCGGATAACACAACGTAGATAGTCGTATTTTTCCGTCGGTACGACGGTGCGCGTTGTAGCGAACAAAACACCAAAACCGTCAGAAAACAATTGATAAAAGAAAACATCTACGATCCTGGCCAGCAGCCGACGGCGTCGTAGTCATCGCGATTGCAACGAACCACATATATATTTGCGATTACTGTAGTATAATAAATTTTCAATGGCATATCCGTAATTACCACAAAAGTAAAGGGTTTTTGATTAAAACTTGCAATGGCATATCCATAATTACCGCAAAAGTAGAGAGTTTTTAATTTTCGATTACTGTAGCGAACATTCAAAATTGTTATATATAATAATGAGGTGATAATAGTAAATTTACAAAAACTAAAATAATTGGGGGTTAAGTTGGTTTTTTTTGTTATTGTTAACATCGGATACTCTCAGTCATGCATATTTTTCTGACGGTTTTGGCGTTTTGTTCGCTGCAACGCGCACCGTCGTACCGACGGAACAATACGACTATCTACGTTGTGTTATCCGATTAGTAGACCCTCGCAATACCACTGGTGTAACTTCGCTGTTCGGCGAAAAAATCTACAGTTTTTCACGAATTGGCGTCGGTTATGTTTCCATGCCGCGCTTAGCGCGGCGGGCGTAATTTACTAGTTCTAAACAAAGGGTGTGAAAGGCCATTTATTATTTATTTATTAATGAGGTGATAATAGTAAATTTACAAAAACTAAAATAATTGGGGGTTAAGTTGGTTTTTTTTGTTATTGTTAACATCGGATACTCTCAGTCATGCATATTGAGTTAGAATTTTCAACGAAAAAAAATCATCAGTTAAAATTCAATTGACAACTACGAACGGTTTAACAATTTTTACAGTAATGTTTCTTTTTAAAGTGATAAGGTGTCTTATGCCTTCTTCATTTTGGAGGACCAATCGATTTCTCGCGTAAACCGACATAAGAATTTGGTGACTAGTGGGTGGCGGATCTATCACCAAGTCAGGGTGTACCCAGGCTACCCCTCAACTTCGTATGCAAAGTGTGATTTTTTTTTTAAAAGATTTTCTCATTTTATATATAGGATACCTATCAGCAAATACTAGGATACCCCTCAAGGATAGCTGAACTAAAAAACTAAAAATTAAATTGATTAGCGAAATTTTTTTCCTATAAAATTATGGTGTTGCATTGTTGCTTCTTTATTTTGTTGCAGGTTATTTTGTTGAAGATGATAATTGTTGGAAATATGTGAATGGATTTTATTGAAATTATAATTATTAATAAGACCTTAGGTAGTGTTTGGTATGATGGAATGAAAGAGGGAATGGAATAGACCATTACAAGGTAATGAAAAATAGTGTGTTTGGTTGGTTAAAGGAATGGAATCACCCATTCCACAAGGCATCCCATTCCCTCAAAACCATTCCATCCACCCCCCATGTTTTTTTTCATTCCATCCCCTATTAACCCTTTACTAACAAAAGCATAACCCACCACCACCACCCACCACCATCGTCACCACCCACCACCACTATCGCCACCACCCACCACCACCGTCACCACCCACAACCGCCGCCACCACCACCACCTACCACCGCCGTCACCATCCACCACCACCACCGCCACCAACCACTACCTTCACCCACCCACCCACCATCGCCACCACCCACCACCGTCACCCACCCACCACCACCACCGCCTACCACCATCATCCACCCACCGCCGCCTCCACCATCTACCACCGTCACTCACCACAATTTCTTTTACCCACCACTACCGTCGCCACCCGCCGCCACCCATCACCGTCGTCTCCTTCATCCACCACCGCCACTACTCACCATTGTCACCCACCCACCATCACCTCCATCCACCTCCACCCATCGCCACCGTTGCCGCCACCCACCACCTTCGTCGCCACCACCTATCACCGCTATCGCCATCCACCACCACGCTACCGCCACACACCACACACCACCACCTACCATCACCATCACCATCACCACCACCCACCACCACCGCCATCCACCACCGCCACTACTCACCATCGTCACCCACCATTACGACTATCCACCTCCACCTTCCACCGACCGCCGCACCACCACCCACCACCGCCGCTACCCGCCACCCACCATCACCACCACTGACCACCACCGCCACTAACCACCGATTTTATTCATTCGTCTTTTCTTGTCTATCCAACAACATAAAGTAATGTTTTGTTTCATTCCCACATGACTACCAAACGAGACATGGAATGGTAATGATCCATTCCATTACCTTGTTCATTCCATTACCTCGTCCATTCCATTCCCCCATCCATTCCATTACCCCATACCAAACAGACCCTTAATGTGGTGAATTAAGGACTAAAACTCTTGAGTTTTATGTCTTTGATGAGAGGTCTTTATTTCTTTTAATTATAGATTTATGTCACTTAATTAGAGTCTTTATGTCTCAAATTAAGTCTCTAATTAAGAAGACTTTTCATACATCCATGTTCTTATATAATGGAAGGCTTTGTGCTTCATTTGGAGATGTAGAAAAGAGATACTTACACACACAACAGAACATATTTATTCGGATACATTGATCGATTGCTGCAGCAAAACTTTTAAGAAGCAGTCTTGTTCCGGTTTCTTTTCAGGCAAGTGGGATAGTCCGGCAGTGCACCAACACTGTTAAAGAACCGGTGTACCCTGGGAACAGACGAAAAATCTGTTTAAGGGAATTGTGTCAAACACAAGCCCGGTACACTTCTATAATTTCGTTTTCTGTTACAGTTTATTGCAGCAAGTACAGAGACTCGGAAACCTGCGAGCTTCATGTACGAAAGGCGTGCTGTGATTACAATGTAAGTTTTCTAACAATAATGACTCAGTATATATTTTGTCGTGAAGTGGTGGAGCCTTTTGTATGGGCCCACTTTATGTGCAAAATAACCATGAGTTATTATTATTACTAGTGGGTTGGCCTGCGCGATGCGGCGGGTACACAACCTTTAATATAACGCTACTATACACATTCTAAAAGACATGTTATTAGATGCTAGTCGCACTCTAAAGCATTTAAGAAGTCGTTAATGTTCTCTAAATATTTTTGTTTAATAATAATAGGGGACCAAATTCCGGCTTAGTGTTATGATAGTTATGAATGTGAAATATTTATTTTGTAAACTATGTCGTCAACGCGAATAGGCGCACTTACGATAGCCAGAATGGCATGTAAAAAAGAAAATAAAAAAATTAATCACTTTATTCATCTATGCTTTAGTGATTGCACGAAATTGACTAAACACGATGTATCGATGGTTAATGATAGAGTTTATGAGTTGCATTATTACTTTGCATTGTCCATGATCGATCCGTGATAGATGTATCGATGGTTAATGATAAAGTTTATGAGTTGCATTATTATTTTGCATTGTCCATGATCGATCCATGATAGATGTATCGATGGTTAATGATAGAGTTTATGAGTTGCATTATTATTTTGCATTGTACATGATCGATCCTTGATAGATGTCTCGATGGTTAATGATAGAGTTTATGAGTTGCATTATTATTTTGTACAATTGCTATTAAAAGTGGTACATAAGGGTATAAATGGAACAAAGGGGGTAAAAATTTAGAGATTACACTTGAGGCTTTTGGTATGCCATCTTAATTTTGACATTTTAGATATTTTTGCCCATGGCTCCCCTTTTATAATGTAGTATAATATAATATAAACTAGATTATACCCCGGGAGCGTCCCGGGTTGAAAAATTTAATATGATACATCAATTTTACATATGAAATAGACTGATGTATAACTCTAATATTAATATCTAACCTAAAACAAATTAACAATGTACAACTCCAATGCTAACACCTAACCTAAAAGAATGTAGAACTTTAATGTAACTCTAATATTAACACCTATACTAAAGACTAAACAAATGTACAACTCTAACATACTAATAGTGATACCTAACTTAAAACAACGTATAACTCTATTAACCTATTCGGCCCTGGTTGAATTTTTTTTCATATTTACTGATTTAAACATAATTAGTGACTTGTCTATACATGATTAATGATTTACCTGAACACTTTGTGTTTTTTTCCTGTATGAACAAAACCCCATAAAAAAATTTCTTCGTTTTTTATATAGCACTATGGTACTTATTGAAAAGATAATAAAACACTCGTTAATTTGGTGTAATTTTTTTCTTTAAAAAATCTTGTATATTAAAAATATTAACGTTTAAAAATTATGGGAGGAAACATGAGGGTGAAAAATCCAATTTTGTTTTTAAATTATTTTTTTCCTAAAATATCTTAATGCCACATGGTATGACACATGACACATTCAAAGAAGTCTTTGAGTGCCATGTCATTAAAATGACTTTGGTTTATTATATGTATAGATATAAATAAATATAAACATAAAGAGGGAGTAATTATAATAAAGAGGGATGGAATGATTTCTTTGGGTTACATGGTACAAGTATCTTAATGCATTGAAGGGTAAATTAGAGAAGATTTATATGACATTTGAGGGTTAAAGCACATGGCTTTTCATATGCCATCTTAAGTTTACCAACATGGACAACTTTGTCCATCCCTCACTCTGTATAATGTAGTAGAGATTATTATTATTATTATTATTATTATTATTATTATTATTATTATTATTATTATTATTATTATTATTATTATTATTATTATTATTATTATCTCTTTTGTTTGTAAATTTAAACTTGAACACTCATTAATTAGCCACTAAACTTTTCATATTGAAACGACAAGCAAGAGTACAGTAATTGAGAACACTTATTTTATTTTATTTATATTTTAAATGTCATCAAATTACAATACTTAAACTTTTTTTCTTCATTAAATTTATTTTATTTGTTATGAAAATTGTAGACAATTTTTCTTATTTTTATTATATTTTTATTTTAAATGGTTAGGGGGAGTTGAGCCGAGAGTTCGAATCTCTATCATGGTCTTAGGTTTCAAAATCTTTATATCATTCCATTTCTAAATCGACCCAACTAAAAAGAAATGTTAGCTTTAATACAGAAATATACTTATAAATTATACGATTTAGGAACAAGTATGAGATTTTTAGAAACTAATAGATATTGAGAATGAGATATTAAAGAGTATAAATTACAAAGAGTTGATCAAAAACTTTACAAAAATTTTAAAAGAGAGTACTGATCACGATTGATGAAACTATTTAACGGTAGATTCTTTTTCAACAATAATTTTGTTTTGTTTATTGGTATCACAATTATCGTCCTACTACGGATAACTTTTATATAATATTATAATTAAGGCCAATTTTTGTACTCGCACAGGGTCACCGAGGGCCCCAGTATTCTTAGAATCGCCCCGAATCTATTAGGTATTTAAAAAAAAATTAGGATACCCCTTATTTTTTGGGCTAGATCCGCCACTGTGGGTGGCCCGTATAAAGGCGGAAACAATATACAGAGTTGAATCAAAGCTCATTTGATATTTATTTATCAATACAAAACATGTTACAACTCAAATGAAATGCTGCCTATCACACGACGAACAATAGCCAACGACTAATATCGATCTATCACTAGTTAGGGACATACACGAAATGTACTTACACATTCAACGTACACATCAAAACTGAAATAGTTCTATTTAGTAACATAATTGTTTGTTGAATCAAAGCTCGTTTGATATTTATTTTATCGACCACCACATACAAACACACAAATAAAAAACGATGACAAAAACCGCCACCATATCCTAAACCACACACTCTTTTATAGAGGTGAACCACAAAAAAAAGGAGGACGCAGTTCACCCGTCTAAACAAGGAACACGCATGTCCTAGTCACACAACCAAGAAACATAAACATATAGATTTAAGACGGTGATTAAAAAGGCTGGAAACAGAGAGGTGGACAGTGGACTGTTGGTCTTGATCGGTTCATTCCAAGAATAAGTAACTAGAAAATTGAATAAACAATAAAAAAACATAATTCGGATTCAAGCACCAAAGTATACTAGCAAGAGCCCGCGCGTTGCAGCGGTGTTGTACAATGTTTGGATATTGCTTTTGGTCAAATTTTTGATTTTCGACCTGATTCAACCTGAAAATTCAAATTGAATTATATATAACTTGAATTTCTTTTATAAAAAAGTACATATATATAATTTTGTTTATTTAGCTCGATTCGAATTCAAACATAAATCAAATTGTAATTTAAATAACATGAATAACTCGAAAACAGTCGCGCTAAACATCCATATTCCACTTATTACTTTTGTCTGTTATATTATAGAGATTCAATCAACTTATAACTGGATCAAATTTATCCTCTATTATTGATTAAAAAAGAACATTATGCTGTTACCCGAAAGCATGATGGGTAAAGTGCATTCTTGCTACTTGTTTGTTAATCTCCACAGGCTAATTACAAAAACCATATAACGAACATGTGAGTTTGTTTGCGGTTAATTTATTATAGATAAGGCATACAAAATATTGAGGGTTAAAATTGTGAATGGTGTAATATTATACAAACTAATTTTTTGTTTCTTGTTTTTGCCTTTTTTTAATCTTCAATTATTAATCACTAATCATTAATTTTTTGTTTTTGTCATTAATTAATAGAAATTAATAGTTGTATTAAATTTGTCTTGTTATTCTAATGAAATTACAATTTTACCCTTATGCATAAACATGAAATGACAACTTTGTCCGTCCAGTACCCACTATATAGTAGTATAGATATAGATAGATAACTCTTAACTAGCTTTTATCCCGGGAGTGAAAAATATAACCATTCTAATAATACTAATACTAATAGTAATAATTATTACTCTTCTAATTAAATAAATAAAAAAATAACCTTGCTATAAGGTAACACCATGTGTTACAGTGTTACGCGATTCTTTCTCCTAGCTTCTCTTGATGAAGTATACCTATCCGTCTTTAGAAGAGTAAAATTCCAATGATAGCATGACGATTGGGCTAAATTTCATCATTGTATATAAGAACTTGGTTTAAAAGAAAAAACATGATTAATGAATAACCTGAACACTTTGTGTTTTTTTTCCTGTATGAACGAAACCCCATAAAAAATAGTCGTTTTTTTCTCCGATTTTTATATAGCACTATGATACTCGTTGGAAAGATAATAAAACGCTCGTTAATTTGGTGTAATTTTTTTCTTTAAAAAATCTCGTATATAAAAGATATTAACGTTTAAAAATGATGGAAGGAAACATTAGAGAGAAAAATCTAAATTTGTTTTTAAATTCTTAAATAGATTAGGGTTAGATAAGACTAAGCGGAGTGGGGGCGGGAGAGGGGGGGAACACCGCCGCCGGTAGGGGCGGGAGGCTGGCGTGGGGGGTGGGGCGGGGGTGGCTTCACCGGCGTGGGGCAAGATGGTGTGACACATGGCAGCTTTTTATTGGTCAGTTTTTTTTTTAAACTTTAACACAATATAATATTATTTCCTTCCTCCCCTCTTCCCCCTCTTCCACTCCCCACAATTATTTTCCCCCCCTCAAGGGTCCCACAAGTGCCACATGGCGCTTCATCCCCCTCTTCCCCCCACCACTCCTTATAGTCTAAGTGTAGGAGAATGGATGAAAACAAAATAAAAAAATAAATTAAAAACTCTCACTTCAACGTGCCACGTGGCAGCCTCCATTGAATGCCACCTCATCAATATTCAATTACTAGTTTATACCCCGGAGCATCCCGGGTTAAGAAATCTAAGTAAAGTGAATAAAATTAGAAGTATCTAAACTATAAAAATGGCATCTGCCAATATATGTTTAATGAATATTATTATTATTATTATTATTATTTTAAACAAATCTCTGCCATAAGTTATCATATTTTAATATAAAAAAGGGTAATTGGGTCGGGTATCACCTAATACCAGGCCCGACCCAAACCCACAATTTTTTTAAACTAATTCCAAACCTGACACAATACCTGTTGGGTTACAAACAATAGTCGTTTTTTTTCTCCGTTTTTTATATAACACTATGGTAATCGTTGGAAAGATAATAAAACGCTCGTTTAATTTGGTTTAATTTTTTTCTTTAAAAAATCCCGTATATAAAACATATTAACATTTAAAAGTTATGAGAGGAAACATGAGAGAGAAAATAATTAAATTTTAATATTTACATTTATTAGATTAAGTATTTAATAGATTATGTTAAATCATATTTAAACTATATTGATTCCTTTTTTTAATTGGTCTAGAGTTGCCACATCACATCCTATATGGCATCTCTTAAAAGAGAGATTGCATAATATTATGACATGTCATTAAAAATGTTTTGGTTTATTATATATATAGATATAGATATAGATTGCATAATATTATGACACGCCCCACCTACGGTGTGCGCATATAATGTATATATATGTGTGGCCCTTGGGGGGCAAAAGTAAAGTTGCACTAGTTTTAACGTTATTTTACTAATTTCGTGAAAATAACGTTAAAAACGACGGACGGTTAATCATGCATCATGTGGTGGCTTGGATAGCCAAAAGACAAAGGGGTACATGCACCGATTGGGTTTGTCCCGATTGCTAAGTGTTTTGTGCCTTATGTCCAAGGCTTGATACCAAACCACATCGAGCCGAGGGTCTCACTGGAAGCAGCCTCTCTATTCTTAGGGGTAGAGGTAAGGCTGTCTAAATCTTACCCTCCTCAGACCCTACCTTAGCTTTGCTATAGGTGGGATTAACTGAGTATGATGATGATGATGATGATGATATAGATATAGATTTTATTGTAAGTTATAGATATGCAATTGCAAGTTAAGTACAATAAAGCATATACACTAATTAACAATGAGAGACTCAACAATACTTATAGGACTTTGTAAATCAACATACGTTGCTGGGAAACTCTAAACATAATCTACACGTTTTATTTTAGATGATAAGAATCAATACAAACCAATGATTCGAACAAAAAAAAAAAATGCTAACCACTCAAGACAAACAGCCAACTCCTGAATAGGCTTCAACGATGGCTTTCTTCTGCAATGGCAAACTGGAACTTCATCAGTGACGCTGATCTTTAGTCGTATATATGCATATCAGCGTCTAACTTGGAAGCAACATGATATACTAAGAGTGTTTTCGTAAACATCAACCTTACATAGCCCAACATGAGTGGTAGAGCAAACTTTATTAGAGTAATTGGTTACTTAGACTAATTAACTAACACTTCATATATACATTTGCAATATTGTATCGGTTCTATGATCAATAATCAATATACGCAGACATGCCACATTTTATTGGCTTCATCCATTAAGGTCGTAACTCAGGTTGTTATTTGGGTGATTGTGAAACTACAACAAAACAAAGCAATAGCGGCCACATAGGTCGCCGCAATTGCTAACGCGGGTCGCCGCTAAAGCTAATAGCGGCGACAGTCGCCGCTATTTGTGTTGTCGCTATTGCCTTGACGCTATGGCTCCTTGTGTGGCCGCTGTTGCTTTTTGTTGCCGCTATTTCTTGTGCCACGTCACTACATGGCCATATTATTAGCGGCGACATGTCGCCGCTAATAACCTTTTTTTTACCTGCTGATTTTAACCTACTAGTGATATTTAAATACTGGAAAATCGAAAAAAGCAAAGCATAAAATATTTTACATACGCATCCCAAATTCGAATATATCATCCTAAAATCGTTTACATGAACCATACTAAACACATAATATCGCACCTACATATCATAATCATCATCATCATCGGTGTTATCATTCCCTTGATCTTCTTCATTAAACAAAAAAGTTAAACAAAAAAAAAACTTAAAAAAACAGAAAAAATAAAAAAAAATTACCGGAGAGTGGTGGTGCTCGAGTGGTGGTAGTGCTCGAATGGTGGGCCGGGTGATGGTGGTGGAGAAGGGAAGGTGGGGAGGGCCGAGGGGTGGTGGTGGAGAAGGGGAAGAAAGGGAAAGGAAGGTGGTGGAGATGAAGGTGGTGGGAAGGGTCGCCGACGGTGAAGGGTTCGGCGGTGGTGGGAAGGTTCGCCGGTGGTGAAGGTTTTGTGGCGGTGGTGGGAAGGGTTCAGCAGAAAATGAAAGCAAAGGAGGGAAGATTGGGGTTTATTCCCGCTTTGAGCAATGGCGGCGACATGTCGCCGCTAAAGATGTCGCCGCTATTGCGTTTTGTACTATCAAATCGCAACCCTTGGATGCTTTTGTCAACCGACGGTCCAGATTTGTTTGTTGAAATGTGACGCGGATTAGGGCAATAGCGGCGACGTCGCCGCTATTGCCCAAATTTCTTGTAGTGAGAAAAGATAATAAACACTTTGATGAAGGTAAAACGTTAAAATAAGAAAAAAGGTTGAGAACTGCATGTTTTGCTGTTAAATATTGTCACACTCACTCTAAATCATATAAAGAAGTACAACACTAAAAAAAAATTCAGTGATATTCTAGTCCGTTCCTTTAAATATGATACTTTATATCATCCACTTGTTATATGATTTCCATTTATATAAATAGTGGTGATATCAAGCATTGGTCAGCAAGTGAGTTAAAATCATAATGCCTCCCCAACCAAAACTTCCGGTCATAACCTTTGACACCGAAACCCTAAACCCTGGGACCCCTACATGGTTATCTATATCTCATGAAGTCAGACGATCCTTAGAAGAATACGGTTGTTTTGTCATATCTACCAAGAAAATACCTTGGGGTCTTCGTGAGACCATGTTCGAGCTTTCAAAAGATTTGTTTTGTCTTCCCATTGAAACAAAGATTAAGAACAGTTCTAAGATCCTTGGCTTCGGCTATGGAAATTACTCATCCCTTCCACTTTTTGAAAGCTTCGGTATTGAGGATAGCGCTACCTTTGAAGCTACTCAAAGCTTCACCCATCTCCTCTTTCCTTTTGGGAACGACGCTTTCTGGTAATCATAAGTTCTATATCATCTGCTAGGTACACAAAGTTATCGTCCAAAATACCAATACACTGTCAAAATGATCACCCTTTTATACCATCTACCTAATTATATGGGGAAATTACAAAAATAGACATTGATCAAATTAAATAACCAAAATAAACAATGTGTAATGATTAAATTGTAGGGGTTTCTTTATTCCCCTTAGACATTACCTCACCAAAATAGATAGCAATGTTTTTAAAACCGGGTTGGATATTGAGCCGGTAGCATTAATGGTTTACTGGTCGGGTCGAGTTAGGCGGACCGGATTTACGAAATGTAATAATTAAAGTTAGAATGATATATAAACATATAGATTGTTTATACATTTATTTTCCATTTTTATAATAGTTCCTTAAATTTTTGTGAAGCTTGTAAAAGGCCCATTAACTGATTATTTCATATATCTCCTTTTAAAAGGCCCAATTAACTTTTAAGACATGTTACAAGTTCAAATCAACATATTTTACAGATTCTTTGAACCTCCCTGCCTGTCATCACCATTAGTGGTTAAAAACATTGGTTGACCTCGGCCGGTCCAATCGGCCGGCTACATGGTGACCGGGTCCAACGCCCCGAACGTTTTCTGGTAGTGATTAATTTAATTTTATGATCATAAACAGCAAAACCACATTTGAGTACATGAAACTGCTATCAGAAATCCATCATTGTGTAATGAGAATGATCTTAGACAGCTACGGGATCGAAGACAAGCAATTTAACAGCTCGTTGTTCTACTTAGCAAAGTTCATGAAGTCTCGTGCACCCGTTCAGGGCGAAGGCCCAATAGCTCTTCCCCCTCACTCATACAAAAGTTTCTTGGGTGTTTTAGATGACAACGGTGTCAAAGGGTTCGAGATCAAGATGAGGAATGGAGAGTGGATCAATCACGAGCCATCCCCTTCTACCTTTTTAGTTGTAGCTGGAGAACGGCCACTTATGGTAATATCTCAACTTATTTAATCAGTTGATAACTATAACAACCGTCGTATATATGTCATGCAAGTTTGCACCTTTCAAAGGATAAAAACACTAAAACAACGTTGGAGATTATAAAGTGACAGATTAATCATTACCACCAAGTATATATATATTTTTAAATGTTAAAGACAACTAAGCTATTAGTTTTGTTTAGAAAAACTTGATGTAATCGTGGAATGCATTTTTAAAACAAATAAACTACACTAATAAGGTGTAAACATTCAAGTATATGTTTGGCAACCTTTACGCTATGTTCCCGAGTTTATTAATGGAAAGAAAAGAATAGAGAAAAGAAAGTGAGTGAAAGAGAAAGATATAACTTCATTTCATTTTATGTTCCTGAGTTCGAAGGAAAGAAAAATAAAATATTTTTTTTTTATGTTTTCCAAGAAATATACAAATGTTAGATATCATATTAGAAGAGTAAAAGGTAAATGATAAAAGCTTTTATTTGTCTTCATTTCCCTTCTTTCACTTCCTTCTATTTTCTAATAAGTGTTTTAACTTTTAAGCAATCATTTCCCTTCTTTCACTTTCTTTCTTTAATTAATGAAACTTTAAAACACACTTATTTTTTACTTTTCTTCCACTTCCTTCTTTTCGTGAAACTGTTGAGCAAAGTGTATGGTGCTTGACATGTCCCATTTTATTCTATATGTTCAAAATATTATACAAACTGATGTTAATGTTTTGAGGAAAGAATTGAAACTCATCAAGTGTTTTTTTTTTTCTTTTTTTAGAACGACTAATACTAATTGTGTAATCAGGCATGGAGCAATGGGAGGATATATGCGCCCGTGCATCAAGAAGTGATGAGAACTTCGTCCAAAGGAGCGGTTAGGTATTCGGCAGGGCTATTTTCATTCATGAGGGAGACGGTGGAAGTTCCTGAGACATTAGTCAATGATGACTATTCTTTGCAATTCAAGCCTTTTAATAACATGGATTTCTTAAAGTATGCTAACACAGAGGACGGGAAGGCGTCTAAATGCGCTATTGAATCCTATTGTGGTGTCACTACCATTACTGACGTTGATAGTTGATTGTGCTTGCTAATTTCGATTGGACCTGTTGTTTGTATTGTAAGTATGCACGTATGTACTGTGTAATTTGAATGCGTGATGTAATTTATATTGCTTGCTAAAAAGTAAATAAGTTTAAATAAAAAGAACAATAGTAACCTGCGATGATGTGGAATTGTTATGTGTTTTTTTAACGGCTAATTTCTTAGCCTCCTTTCTTTACACCTTTTTTATACCTTTGGAGTTGAACTCTCAATCTCACCGAAGAGATAATTTCATCTCTACCACTAAGCTATAACTTAAGTGGCTAAGTGGCTGGAATTGTTATGTCTTATCATCGGAATTGCAATAGGATCACAAAATTTGAGTAACCTTATTAAAAAGTAATACATTTATAAATATACATAAAACAGGCCTATACCTTATTTAATTTGACATGTAATATGTGCATTAACACTAAGGATGGCATATATATATATATATATAAAAAACCATAAGCCCGATAGGTATACCCAAAATCCAAATCATCCGGGACGGATATACCTGTCGGGTACGGGATTGGAAACGTTTGAACGTAAAAGTTGAGATATTGAGTTAAAATGGACTGAAATAGGTGAATCTCTGTGTATGCGACAATGGACATTTATAATGCGATACTCACTGGTTCATTGGAGATGACACCGATCCTGATTTTTTACAATGACTAGTTACACGTGGAGTGTGCGACACTCCACAGAGTTGCATAAGTGTCTGTGACACTCCTAGTGATGGTTTAGTCGATCAAGTCCTAACGAAAGTTAGGCAAGGGTCAACTACAAGAAATTAAGCTTTTAGGGGCGATGGCTTTAGCGGCGACATGGAGCAATAGCGGTGACCCACTACTAGAAAATTGCCAAATTCTGACTAAAGTTTCCGACAAAAAATAAGTGATGTTTTTTGGGACAGTTTTCCGACCAGATACCGACCAGAAAAAGAAGAAAAACAAAATCATACCGATTGTCGGTAATTAGCAACCATTTTCCGACCAAAAGCTTTATTTTATTGGTATTCAATTATAAACATGTGAATGTATTTGTTCATGAGTATATGTATG
Organism: Ambrosia trifida; assembly: GCA_028751855.1. Taxonomy (NCBI): domain Eukaryota; kingdom Viridiplantae; phylum Streptophyta; class Magnoliopsida; order Asterales; family Asteraceae; genus Ambrosia; species Ambrosia trifida. The sequence goes on along the minus strand of CM054123.1, from coordinate 55,147,854 downwards.
ATATGTACATATTTATGTGTCGCAATGCATATAAACATGCACACGCATACATATATATATATATATATATATACATACACACACATATATTAAGTTATATAATAACAAAAGATTGTTTTAAGCAACGAATCCTAACAATGTACACACACGTATGTGTGTGTATAATACGTATAATTTGGTAAAATAAAATTATTTAATGTATGATTAAGATGTAAAAAAAGATGGAATGAAAAAAAAAATGATGTTTAAAGCTAAAAAAAAGAGGATATTGTTTGTCGGTAATTACCGACCATTTTCTGACCAAAACCTTTATTTTATTGTTATTCGGTTATATAAAGGTGCATTTTATGGACGTGCATAAGTGAATCTATTTATTCACGAGTATATATATATATATATATATATATATATATATGTTATGTACACGTGTATATGTCGTAATGCATACAAGCATGCACACATATACACACACACACACATACATAGACTTATAGAATAACAAAATATCGTTTTAATCAACGAATCCTAAAAATGAACCCACACGTATGTGTGTGACTAATACGTATAATTTGGTAAAATGAAAGTATTTAATGTATAATTAAGGTGTACAAAAGATGGAATGAAAAAAACGATGTTTAAAGCTCAAAAAAATAAAAAAAATGATGTCGTTTGTCGGTAAATCGTCGGTACTTACCCACCAGTTTCTGACAAAACCCAACATTTAGTCGGTAAATTATCGGTAATTACCGACCATTTTCCGACCACAACCTTTATTTTATTCTTATTCGGTTATATAAAGGTGCATTTTATGGACGTGCATAAGTGAATCTATTTATTCATGAGTATATATATGTTATGTATACGTGTATGTGTCGTAATGCATACAAGCATGCACACATACACACACACACATACATAGACTTATAGAATAACAAAAGATTGTTTTAATCAATGAATCCTAAAAATGTACCCACACGTATGTGTGTGCCTAATACGTATAATTTGGTAAAATGAAAGTATTTAATGTATGATTAAGGTGTACAAAAGATGGAATGAAAAAAAAAACGATGTTTAAAGCTCAAAAAATAAAAAAAATGATGTCGTTTGTTGGTAAATTGTCGGTACTTACCGACCAGTTTCTGACAAAACCCAACATTTAGTCGGTAAATTATCAGTAATTACCGACCATTTTCCGACCGAAACCTTTATTTTATTGTTATTCGGTTATATAAAGGTGCATTTTATGTGTAACATTACGCATTTATACGTGTACGTTACACATCATTATTAATAAAAACGTCAAGTTCCAGTATTATTGTTTGCATTTAATTATTTTTGTGGCATTTTGAACCCTAATACTATGATAATTATTCATTATATATAAGTATATATATTAATTATATGTGGAAAAATGTTTAAAAAAATTGTGCTTGGGCCGGGACTCGAACCCGCGCCCCAAGCCGGTTCGTTATACACACCCACACAACCAACTGATCTAGCCATGATTCTTGTTTTAAACCCGGCTCATTATTAATATAACTATAGCTTAAACTAAGAATTCTTTAATTTTAGTATTTTTAAATATTAAAGTTAAATTTTGACAATTTGTTATAAATAGAATTAATATTCTATTTTAAAGAAAATAATTTAATAAAAATTATTTTTATACTTTAAACTCATTATTGTGACCATCTTAAATTCAAATTTTATAAAAAGATTTTTGTTTATTTATTTACTAAAATTCTCTCAATTATCAAACATTTTTAATATTAATCAAACGAGCATTTATCCCCAATTCGAAGCCCTAGAACATATACATTTGTAGACTAGATAGACTTAGACATATTTATTACCTTATTATAGGGTGATATTTGGCATTGTTTGGGCAACACGCTATTCAATTTTTCAAGAAGTATAACTTTTGCTAAGGTGAGTTTTACATAGCCCCTTTTCTATTTATCACCGTTTTTGGGGTGAAACATGTTACAACATCATTTATGCAATTCAATCATCAATGTGTCTATGTGTTTTTCTATGTTGCATTATGTCTTAAACATGACTAGGGTAAACACAATTCTAGCATAATCATTAACATTGATCAGCCGACGGTATACATTGATAGATCTATTAGACTGACAATCCCACCCGGATACGTGCCTCCTACAAAGGTAGCGTGGGTGTTTGTTATCGCATAACATATTCGAGTGAACCATGAGCGTATGGGATGTACCACATTATAACAGTCACAAGGGTTGATTATGCACTCGATTTACTTCTAGTATGTTTTCACATGAATTGCACAACATTTTTATTCGATTATCAAAACCTATGTAATTCTCACCAACTTTTGTTGACCCAAAAATATTTTCAAAATTAACATGTTTCAGGTAACAATGAAGCTGAGGCTTGAGTTTACATAAGGATTATACATGAAGTTATTATTTGGAGCTATTTGAAGTTTTGTTATTTGCTATTATGTATTGAATTCCTAGACATCATTTTATATTGGATATTGGGTATGTTTGGCAAGGAGCTTTTAGGAGCTTCAAGCTTCAAGCTTTTAAGAAAAAGCTCCTACTTAATAAAAAGCCTTGTTTGGTTGAAAGAGCTGGAAGCTTTTAGGTTAGAGAAAAAGCTCTATAGTGAAAAGCTACTAGTGGTAGCTTTTAAGAAAAAAGCTCTACTAGCTACAAGCTTTTAGTTAATAAATGACACAAATACCCGTTCTATTTTAAAAATAAAATAAAAACTTTCTTTACAATCTTTTAATTATGACCATTTTGGTCATTTTATACATTTTATTAAAAGCTCCAGCTACTCTGCCAAACACCAAAATATATTTTAAAAGCTTCCAGCTACCAGCTTGTAGCTACCAGCTTGCAGCTTCCAGCTACCAGCCTCCAGCTAGTTTTGCCAAACATACCCATTATGTTTTGAATAAATTATTTAAAATTCAATTTATACCATGTGCTACTGAAACAATCATCAATACGTGACATCCCGATGTTTCCGCCATCGGTTGGGGTGTTACAGATTGGTATCAGAGCCTTGGTTATAGGGAATTAGGTTATTAGAAAATAATCTAGACTATAACCTTAGGGACTTAAACAGTACTTGCTCCTCTTACTTGAAATCCTAATTGCTTCCTTAATCTTATCCCTATCCTATGTAACCCTAAGCCTACATGTGACCTACTCTTATTCGTCTGCTGCAATCCTGATCCACCATTAGATTAATAGGACAAAATCCTCAGGTTTAACCTGAACCCCCTTGAGATCTCGTCGAAGTTCTAGATTTTAATAACGAACACGTGCAATCTGGAAGGGTGAACGCCTGTATTCTGAGTCTTCTGTCTAGGCTGGCATTGCGCATATATCCCAATCAGACGAGGGACCCTGATGCCTACCTGGGAATTCTCGGGATGAGTGTTCACTTATAGGCTAAAGCATGTCTTCATATGTTATTAGAATTTAGAATCTTTGATAAGTCAACGTTTTCGTTTATTCGTTTTAATTAATGAATAAATGATTACATTCCTTATATAATCTCATTCATTTCATTGTGTCTATTACAGATCATGCCTCCACGTCGCAGCACTCGCAATAGCAATGGTGAGAACCACGATGAAGGTGGCGACAATCATAACCATAACCACGGTCCTAACCACAACAACAATGGTGTCGATGCCCAACTGGCTGCGATCACTTCTCAACAAATGGCGCAGCAAATCGCGACACTGGTTCCCAATTTACTAGCTCAAGTCATCCAGATGAACGACAACGGGAACGGTAACGACAACGGGAACGGTAATGGCAATGGCAATGGTAATGGAAATGGAAACCACAACGGGAATGGAAATGGTCTCCCAGCCTGTACCCTTAAGCACTTTAATTCTTGTAATCCCCCAAAGTTTAGTGGAGAAGAAGGAGCTACATGACTCCTACAATGGTTTGAGGGTATTGAGAATACCGTCATCAACAGTGAATGCCCCGACAACTTCAAGGTTCGTTACGCCATGAGTGTTCTCCACAAACGAGCACTCACTTGGTGGAATGACGAAAAGCCCACCATCAACACCAAATCCAATGGTCCTCCTCCCCTCCTCTTTTTCTCCTTCTAAAACAAACACATCCTTCATTAACAATCAAACTCCACCACCACCACTATAGTCAAGCTCCACCACCACCATCATGGTCAAGCTTCAAGCCACCATCCTTAGCTCCACCACCATGGTCATGCTCTGCCACCGTCAACCTCTGCCATCGTCGTCAACCTCCGCCATCGTCGTCAACCTCCGCCGGCGTCTTCTTAGGCCCCCGTCTTCAACCTCCGCCGCCGTCTTCAACCATGAGTTAGAGTTTTAAGTTGGAATTTTGTAATGTTTATGTAGGAATTTTTTAATATGTTGAAATTTTGTAATGTTATGTTTAAATTTTGTAATGTTTAACAAGTTTTAATGAGAAATACTTTTGTTTCATGTATTTTCCGAGTTCAATCCACAATTTCGTGAAATGTTGTGATGTGTAATAAGTTTCCGGCGAACTTTCAGGTTATTCTCCGGCATAGGCATTAGCGGTGACATGGAGCAATAGCGACGTTTTTAAGCCAAAGTGAGTATTAGCGGCGACTGTCGCCGCTAAATTAGCATTAGCGGCGACATTGATCGCCGCTAATAGTCCCCTTCCTTGTAGTGTACCCGGTGACGTTGTCATGCTGACACCACCAAGAGTGCCCGCAAGACTGTGTGTGCGACACTGTCTACTGCTAGTTGAGAAGATGATGAGTTTCGCATATTAAATTTTACACCATGAAGTAAATGCAAACTGTGAGTTCTCGACCCCTTTCGTAGTCTACTTTTGGGGCTGATGTGCATGTGTTTGATGAATTAAAGATCTTTAAGAGAAGGTTCCTCCGGGAACCGTGAAGCACCTTCGGGTGACTGAGTTAGTAGGGATTGTACAATCTAAGAGTAGATGCCGACTGAGACGACTAATACTTGGCCGGCGTTTAGGTGCCTTTTTAGAGTTTAGCCGATATATAGTCCTCTACAATTTTAGAATGTGTTAATTTTTTTATTTAATCAAAGTTGTGTATTTAATTAGGTAGTTTTCCATATAATACACATATCATATACATGTATAAAAACTAAAGACAAAACATGTGGGAGCTACGCGTTATTTTAATTACGTAGAAACAAATTTTGTACGTCTGGACGTTCAATCATTGAATATATAAATATAGTTTTAAAACATCAAGATCAGACGATTTGCAATCAAAGGACATAATACTTTCTTATAATATATAATCAAATGTGATTGATAATGAAATGGTAACAAAATTAGATTTAAAGATGGATTATTAAGATAAATGGAGGGAATCACCGTCTTGTTAAGTTGTCTATATATATGTTGTCATGTAACTCAAGTGTTTAAACATAGTAGTTATGGGTTCAGAGACTCCACTTAAACTTCCTTTTATTGACTTCACAAATTTAGACGCAAGCATAAAGAACAATGATTGGAACTTAACCAAATCACTAGTCCACCAAGCCCTTGAAGAATTTGGTTGTTTCGAAGCAACCTTTGCCAACATTCCACCGGATCTTCAAACGTCCATCTTTGATTCATTGCAAGAACTTTTTGATCTTCCTTTGCAAACAAAACTCAAAAACCGTTCGACGAAGCCCTTCCATGGCTACGTCGGTCAGTACCCAATGGTGCCATTGTACGAGAGCATGGGCATTGACGATGCGCCCATTCATGATAAGGCTGAATGCTTCACCAAAATCTTGTGGCCCGAGGGCAACCCCAAATTTAGGTATCTAATTTACTTCTTTAGTTGCACTTGAGTTTGGTTGTAACTTGTAAATGATATGAAATCTTAAGCTTTTTTGTAAAAAAACTCTAGTCAATTCGTTGCTCGTTAAACCATTTCGTTCATTTAAAAAAGCATTTTGTAACACACACATATAGAGAGAGGAGCGAATAATTGATCTAAGAAAAGTTAAAGTATTTAGTGTTTTATCATTATTGTTTATATATGTTGACTCTCTTCTTATATTAAAGTTAAAGTTTAAGTTTCTTCTCTCTATCACACCCAGATACACACACACACACACACACACACATATATATATATATATATATATATGTGTGTGTATGTATGTGAAATTTGGTTGTAATTTTGGGTTATAAGTTTGTTTATAGTAAATTAACCTTTGGGTTATAACTCAAATGAGCCAAACGATCAAGCATATCTTTGCTCGAGCTCTACTCAAACACAATTTTAAACGAGCGAGCTTCATACAAGCTATCGGAAGCGAGTTTTGAACAACCCTACATCCACATGTATGAAATTTCCCAAGCATTTTAAATATTGTTTTATCTTTTAAATACTTGCAACATTTGATATTTCCTAGCAAAACTATACAAGAGTTCTCGGAGAGACTATCAAAACTGGATCAAATGGTGAGAACTATGGTGTTGGAAAGTTTGGGATTAGAGAAGTATATGTATGAACATATGGGTTCGACAAATTATCTACTTCGGGTCATGAAATACAAAGGACCCAAAACAAACGAGTCCAAACTCGGACTCAATTCTCATACTGACAAGAATATCGTCACAATTTTGCATCAAAATCAAATCGACGGATTGGAAGTGCAAACCAAATCAGGAAATTGGATCAAAGTTCAACCATCACCTAATTCTTTTGTTGTCATGATTGGTGATTCCCTCTATGTAAGTTTTAAACATAGCACAAAAGTGTATTTTAACTATGGATTTATCAGTATTATATTACTCCCCCCGTCTCAATTTAAATGTCCATATTTTCATTTTTTATTGTCCTAAGTAAATGTCAATTTCCAAAAATAGAAATGCAATTTTCAGTTTTGCCTATAAAAGACAAAACACAATCAAAGATTTGAGGATATTATTGTCATTTTACCACATACAAACAAAACATTTCTTAATATGTGTGTTTGTGTGCCCAAGACATTTAAATTGGGACGGAGGGAGTATCACTAGTACATCACACCTGAGCCAACACTCAGTGAACCCTGAGTATGCGAGAGTCTCGTGCATTGGGTTTACCATTATATTGTGACTAAAATTGTAGGCATGGACGAATGGACGATTGCATTCACCTTATCATCGGGTGATGATGAGTGGGGACGAGGCAAGGTATTCTCTTGGATTATTTTCGATACCGAAAGCTGGGTACATTGTTAAAGCCCCACCAGAGGTTGTGGACGAAGAACACCCTTTAATCTTCAAACCCTTCGATCACGTTGAGTTCCTTCAGTTTTACTACACCGAGGCGGGTCAACGAGCCCAGTCTGCTCTCAAGACTTATTGTGGTGTGTGAAAAATCCTACAATACATGTTTTCATCGCCTTTGTGTTGATGTGTGCACTTCTGTTCAAAGTGTCTTGTTTGTGTTATTATCGTTTGTATTTATGTAATCAAATGCTTTATGATATATAAAACATGACAAAGGTCTTAAGATCCATCGTTAAAGACATTCAACATTGTAACAAACATATAACAAATAATTAGAGTGATGATGTCACTCTCTATTGGATACAAATACACTCATGCTATCTAACCAAAAAGCTTAAGTAAAAAAACACATAAAATTGGGTGGACGGTTGGTCATCTAAAGTTTATTCGAGTCCGGACATGCTTACATGGCATCATATAACTTGGATGAGGTTATTTTTATTAATAGCATCATATATATAGGTGAGGTTAACGCACAAAGGCTATATTTCGTGAAAAGTGTAAGAAGGATTAAAAATGTCACACCCTTAAATTTCCACTGCGGAGTTTATACCGTGAGACGCATGACATACCAGGATCCCATAGCCATAAGTCATATGAACGAACTCTAAATGCCCAAACCATTTAGTTCGTTTTCAAAAACCAAGTTTAGTTAAGCTGTGGAAGCGTAAACCAAATTTAAACCTTTTAAAACCATGCGCAAAACAACGCGCCCAAATTAAAACCATATGTAGGATAACGTAAAAGCATAATATGTAATTTAAGTGTATGCCCAAGACCCCAAATGCAGTGAAGTGTGTAGTGCGTTCTAATCGTGGCACCAGAAGCTAACTACCTGCAAAAGCATGTATATCGTGGGTAAACAAACAATGTTGGTGAGTTCACTAAGTAAAGAAGGTGAGTAAGTAAATGCGCTGGTTTCCAAAACCACGTAACCAAGTAAAAGCGTAGGTCCTCCAGACCAAAATGTTCAAGTGTTATCGGTTTAAGCGTGTCAGGGGTAGCTAACCCACTCATTGCAACTAAACAGTATTATTGGGACACCTTCACTAGTATAGTAATTTGCCCCAATAACTAGTGTCTATCAACACTAGTTCTCAATTGTGGTCAGAAGTTCATGCCCGTGACCCAAGCACCTCAGGTATGAGGTTGCTGCACAACCTAATAGCGCTATCAACTAATATCCCGCTCGCCTCCAGCGACTAACCCAATAATGTGCAAGGACTTTTCAAGTGATATAGTGTTTAGTTCCCAAAGGACCAATGAGTTTTAAACTGATCAAAACCCGATCCACACAAGGAATCGTAAATCCGACCCACACAAGGAGTCAAAACCCGACCCACACAAGGAGTCAAAGCATCTCAAAACCCGAGATGTAACAGTAGTTCCAAACCGGACTAGAAAACGTTTTGTAAGTTGTCTCATATCCGAGACGCGTGCTTTTGAGAAAAAGTAGTGAAACTTACCTTAGTATGCAACAAATAAATCCAAACTCCAAAGTAGGGTGTGCTACCGACTCCCTAGTATATGTGTCACTAAGTAAGTATATGTGTAATACCATATAACCCGTTTGTCCAAGACGTTTAAATGTTCAAAATCGTGTAAGTGACACCTAGTGATTCTACATGCATAAGTAAACCCTACGGACCCGTTGGTGAATATGTTGGTTATCATTAGTTCTACACTTCATATGCGTCTCATATAAGTTTCCATTCAAGTACATGTCAAATACATACCACACAGGACTCCAATTAGTCACATAAACACATAATACACAATCTGTGTTTTTAGGACAGATTATGCACCACGAAAACTAATTTATTTAAAATACTTAATCAAAGAATTGAACTCCCAAATTTTTACTAAATATTCTTTGGGGTTCGTTTGTTAACCCATATTTTTATTTTGTCTAAAAGCTAAACACAAAAATTATGAAAAATCGTACATCACATGTATGTCCAGAAAGTTTGTACAACAGGTCAGATTAGTATAAAAATTCCCAAAAATCGTGCATTCATCCAAACGGGATAAATCCACTTGGAAAAGCCAAGTTATTCCAATGTTGACCTACCATTCAAATTATATAATTTAATTCATTGTAAAACTTGAGTTATGATTGTTTAAAGTTGACTCAGTTTGTTAACCCGAAAATCTGATATGACCTTTAATCAAAGAAAATTCCAAAAACATATCAAACAACATTCAAATTAGATGATTTTACCCATTCTAAAAATCTAAGACCATGTAAAATCCATTCATGCAAAGAATCGATCAAAATCAACACTTTAATGTCACGTAACAGACCCTACAAGTTGACATTCAGATTCTGTCCAGTTTCTAACATTGTAATATTATCAATTATATCAAACCCTAGTTGCTTATTAACCATCAATAACACCTAATAATCATCACACAACATCAATAAGAGCCACATCTGATCAAAACCCTAATGATACATCATAAACATCATCATTCATAAACCCTAGGAGTCTAAAACATCAAGAACATGCATAATCATGCAACCTATCAATTTCTAATAGCATAGGATTATGTTTAACCCATTCAATATTTATAAACTTCAAGTTTTAATCTTTATAAAAAGGTTTCAGACCTGAAAAAACTTAGTTATAAGGTTTTATAACATATTAAAGAAGATTAAAACACAATAGATTAAAGATTATACCGCAAGCTCTTCGAAACAATCAACCGAATGCTCTTGAAGCTTCCCGATCGATGTTCGTGTGCCTTAGTAGGTGTTTAGGGGTTAATATTTTGTAATAGGGCAGTAGGGGGCGATTAGGGTTGAGTTTAGGGGTTGTATGAGGCTTAAGATTGTTTAAATAGGGTTTTAAGTCGGTTTAATTGCGTCAGGATGCTGCGCGCGGCCGCTCGGATGGAGCGCGTGGCCGCTCAGAGGGAGCGCGCGGCTGCTCGGAGAGAGTGAGCGGCCGCTCACTCTTCCCTGGCCCGCTCCGGGTGGCCTGCTTCGTTGTACAGCCTGTTTTCTTCGATGTTTTCGCTATTTTGGACCATAATAAGTGTATGCGCATGTGTTAAGACCCCAACCATCCTAATGGTCCACCTTTAACGATTTTTATTAACGTATTCGGTTTAAGTTCACGTAATCACATACAGTTTGCATATAATTTCACAGAGTATCATAGAAGCACGTAATTGCAATCAATCTCAATCAATTAACTCACAGTTATTTAACTTCATTGTTCACCAACGTCCGAGGTTCACTAATCATGTATATAGTCTGGTAATTCCCCGAATTACCACTTCATGCAGTTATTAACCTATAACTGTGCAACGTGTGTCCTATAAAGCTAACCCTAGTTAAGTATAATGCAAGGAATGTAACTATAGTTTAGTTAAAGTGGGAATCTGAAATTGCGGGGTATCACAAAAAAATAATATGTATGCAATCTTGTTTTGGATTATTTATGCTAAAATAACATTAAACCTAACAATTAAAAACACAAAGCAATTTATTTTCGGCTTAAAACTTAAAACACTAAACACTATGCCAAGACGTGTGTTTTAAATTACTTGGTTTTAGCTGTGTTTTAAATTCTATGGCTATAATACATCACAATGTGTTTTAAATTGTTTTGTTTGCTGTTTTTATAGCACAAAAAAAAAAACCCTTAAAACATCATGCCTAATTCCAAAACATGATCTCTACATGTCAATTCTTAATCATTCTCACAAAATATGGCTTTATATGTATAAACCTCATTATAATTAAATTACAACACTAAAAAAGGAAATTCTATTCCAAATAATTCATTATTTCCTTCAAAAACACTCTAAAGTAAACGTTTTACACAACAAGTTTAAATAAAACGGCTTACACATGTGTGAAAACAATTTACTTTCGTATACGTTTTAAACTTTTACCGGTAAACTATTTACTTTCAAACAAATAACAATGGTTGATGATAAGAAAAAACTTTTCCTATGAACATAAAACAACAATATTTTTATATTTTCCTGGGCCACCGGTATTAGGCTATAGCAACAGCCATTACTATTGTTGTTTTAATGTGGGCCGAGTTCCGACCGGGTACCCCAACTTTAAGGATTTTGTTACACTTGAAAAAAAAAAGGTATTAGTTCTTTAATGTAATAAACTAAAGTATTTTGATTTTTTTTTGTTGAATTAGTTATTACATTATTTGATGAGTGAATTATTATTTAAGTCCATGTGTTATATATAATGGTTTTAACTACTTAAATTTATAGTTCAAAACTTTAACTATTTGAGTCTCTACTGGAAATTAACTAATCTATTGAGTCCAAATTGCTAACTCCGTTAACTAAGTTTGTTAAATCTGTATGAAATGATAAAAATACCCCTACTTATTAAAAAAATAAAAGATATACATATATACACACCTACTATTCTTTATACCATCTTCTTCTCTTCTCTATCTACACCATTTCAACTAACCTAACCCACCACTACACCACCACTCCATGTGGTTGTGCACCTACTGTATAGATCCATCCGCCACCGCACTGCAAACACCCAACACTCAGCCACCGAACAGCATGTCACCCACCACCCCACTGTGACACCCCACTCTCTATCTCCCCCTCTCTTTCCACCACCACTGCACCTCCAACATTGTGTCTCCACTTCCACACAACCGAAACCCTAGTTGCTTTACCGTTAGAAGACATAACCGGATCGACCACCACTTTCAAGTACCCAATCAACCACCAATTGCAGGGTTTAGTCTCTGGGTGCCAAATCAGTACTGCCCCAATTGCAGGGTTTAGGGGCTGAGGAAGCAAAAAACCACTGTTAGGTACAACCCAATCGACCACCACTGTCAGGTACAACCCCAATCGACCACCAGCCCTGGCTTTTCTACCTCCACACCTGTTGATGTTGTTATCCGGTGGTCGACCGCCTCTGCTTCTCTTGTCCCCTCCTCTCTCTCTCTCTCGGTTACATAATCATAGGGGTGTGTGTGTTTGTGCTAAACATAATGATCGTGGTTGTGGTGTTGTATGGTTGTGCTAATAATTTGAATTTTATATATATATATATTGTCACCGCTACTTTTCAGAGTGTGCCTTCTAACCCAAATAACTTATTGAGTTACTTCTGGACAATGTTACCAAACCTAAATTATTATAGAGTAGCATTCAGGATTTCTGCGTTAAGTTGAACGTTGAACCATGTATATTTAACGTGTAGAAATTAGACTGAAACTTTAAATATGGAAAAGAACAGTCAAGTCGAGCTAGGACTCATGGGATGCGATGGAGCCATTAATCAAGGAATAATAGACACGTAAAAACATTGAACAACATACACACTTACATCATGAAAACTCACAAAATTTAAACTGAAACGTAAAACAAAACATTTGTGTAAAAGATGAAAAGTTTAGGGGACCAAAGTTTAAGGTCGAAAATGATTGGGGTTAAAATGAAAGATAGAGGCATTCACATCCTATTCACCATTTATCACCTCATCTTCAATTTTTAAAAATTTAACAAAAACGTCATTACATTGCATATATCCACCACCTTTATCTCCACCCCCTAAAATTTAATAAAACCTCACAAACTTTCCCAAAATTTTAAAAGTTACTATTCTCCCCTATATCATCTCTCTTTCACACATACCGAAACATAAAATGAAAAGTTTGTGTAAAGGATGAAAAGTTTAAGGGACTAAAGTTTAAAGTGGAAAATGATTGGGGTTAGATGAAAAATTGAGGCATTCGCATCCTATTAACTAATTACCACATCATCTTCATTTTTTTTTAAATTTAAGAAAAACATCACTACATCCCATATATCCACCAGCTTTATCTTCACCCACTTAAATTTATTAAAACCTCACATACATAAACCCCCCACCCCACATATATCATCTCTCTTTCACACATAAACCCCCCACCCCACCTACACACATACACACACATGTAAATAATAAAAAAAGGAAGAGAAAAAATATAGAGATAAATATAATGAATGAGATGTAGGAGATTTTTTAAATGAGAAATAAATTTGAAAAGTTTGATTTTTTTATTAAACTAGGGTGATTTTCGCGCGCTTCGCGGCGCGTTCTTCGTTTACACCTCTACTTCTCACTTTGTCGTTCTTCACCATTGCTCTCGCCAGTCACCCAACAGCAATAACATCTAACAATGTCAAGCCAACACCACTGTAATCAGCATGGGCAGTAATTTAATGGTAATGGAAGTCAACATATGTGAACTACACATGACACAAATAGTTATCATTTTCCAGTACATAACATACATGAAGTTCACATCAGTGACTATACAAAAATAAAGTAATAATTAGTGTTGTATAACATGTAATGAACATCACATTTTGGTAACAAAACTATCAGCCAATAGCTTTAATATGCTTCAAATTACATAACTTTCGTTATCTGAATTAACGTATAACATTTTTTTGACCCATTTGCTAGAGGTAGGTGCCAGAGTGTCGGTATAATTATAAAATTCCAAAATAATAATAATCGAACCAATTAATATAAACTATCAACCTGGGAGTGCCTTGGAGAGATCGAGTTGTGTATCATGAGGACCGAACTCTTCACCGTCCACTGACGCCTGACGCCCTGCCCCACTTCTCCGAACTCTTTGAAGGTCTCCAGCAAACATATACATTATGTGAATATTATATGTCCAACTTCTTTACTCAATGTTGCAAATAAAAAATAGATGTAGTGTGCTTTTAGTTGCATCAACTTCTAAGGTGCTCCACAATGTCTGTTTAACAGCATAAAACTCAATGTTACCTCAAATAACAATATCCAAATTTGCAAAGAACTAAAACACCCCGCCCACCATATATCATAATCGTTGCCAAACATGAATATGATTTTGTGATCTCACAATGTAATAAAGACAATAAACATCACTAAAGTCAAAAGCATATAACCATCCTCCACATTTCGCTAAAAATCGACGCGAACCTAAATTGAATCAAACAGATCATATAAATGATCCCCTTAGTTTGCTCAGCGAAGATGGAGCTGCCATTAGTTGGTGGGTCTGGTTTTAGAACATGGCTGGGACTTTGTTGATGATTTCTTCCCATCCATCATGAAGGCGGAAAACACACACCAAATAATAACTAAGACTCACCAAATAATAACAATATATATATTGAAAACATTAATTCCCATTATCCTAACAAAAGTGCCATCAATACTGACAACAATAAGTAAACAACATAACACTTGTTTGCATAGATATTAGATAAATGTTCAATCCTACCTAACAGTCACCTAAGAGAAGGCCGTGACAAACACATCTGCATACGTGAGCAGTAAGGAAAGACGATCACTGTGCAAGCAACATGTCAGATTCACAGGCACATGGCTGATACAGGTTTGTTCCATCAAACGAAACAGAATTCTATTTATTCAACATATGTCGAATACTGAAAAGTCAATTGTAAAAGTGGGCCAGTTAACAAACTACATTACAGAGAATACACTAACATGATAAAATATCCCAAAACGCAGAATCATACGTAAGCCACTCATCTTAAAAACATATCAATTAACAGAAACTATGACTTGAAGGATTATACTGAACACAGAAAGAACAGTTATTTCCACTAATTTTTACATTGCCACGTATAAAGGAACTAAACTTTCTAGCTGTTAACACCAATAAGTAAGGTTTACCCAATCGAGACGGATACCCAACAACAGTCCACGCCTCCTGTACAACTTCAACCATCATCGCTGCCGCTAACTTCACGTAAAGCGGCTTCCTCCTAAGATTGTAACGGACCCTCTGCCTTTATGTCACACCCTCAAAATCCACTTGCGGAGTTTTACCGCGAGGCGCATGACAAACCAGGATCCAAACCAACGATCACAATAAACAAGTCTAAATTAACATATGCAATTTCAAAAACATAGTTTAAATCTCCAGTTACTGCGGAAGCTTATTCTCAAAACATAATCCAAAAGTAAACCACATTATTTAATGTTTGAAAACCATGCAATCCTAACTAGACGCCGTGCAGACGCGTGCGCCCTAGTTCCATAGTGCTACCTTAGCGACCTGAGAAAACATGTAAGAGTTTACGTCAGCACAAAAATGCTGGTGAGTTTACAGGTTTTGTAATCAAAGTACCAAGTTCAACCTGTCCATACTATAATAATTTGCAAACCAAGGTACGCTAGCTAGGCGTATGTTTATTACTACCACGATTGGAAAACCATTACTAACTCGCAAACCAGATGTCGTGCCCGAATAGTAAACCTGTTCCTGTTTGAGACAATATGCACTCGCCCGGCCCTCCAAGCCGACGAGCGGGGTTGGTCATTCCCAATAGATCTATTCACATTTCCCCGTTGTGCTAACCCGCACATTCATGGTTTCCCCCGGGACTTCCAAAGATCGTATAGTAAACCATAGAAACCCATAGTATGACAGTTGTTACCAAAACATAAATTTAACACATGTTTTCTCCCCCAAAAAGTGAAACCAGTTAAAAGAGGGGCCGTAAACTCACCTTAGGTTGCGTTACTTCGAAACACGAATAATATCAGCAAGCTATGCTAGCCCCGTAAAGCGGCGACCTAACATATGACAGTTACAAGTACTTAGACTAATAACCCGTAGGTTAGTTAGTCCCTAGATGTCCAGACCATAACCAAGTTCGTTTGAAAACACCGTGACTGTTAAATCAACCCAAAGTACAAGACTCGACATCCCATTGGTGACCTGAGACTCCCCGTGTTATACTTGTATTCACAAACATACAATCATGCAATACACACTTAACATACGTTAAAGTCCAACAAGTTATAGCACGTAGTTCAAGTATCACATAAATAAGTCCGAACACATGTTACCAAGTTATTAGATATGTTACGGGGTTCCTAGCATGTTCCTAGGTGTCAAATCGGGTCTCGGAATGTCAAAATATACTTACAGCAGCAGTTCAGGCGATTAGGAAAAGTCAACTAGCGATTATGAAAGTCAACAGGCATTTAGGAATGCTAATTGCCTATGCTATAGGCAATTAGGTCATAAGACATGCATTTCAGGAGTCTATAGGCAATTAGGTCATAAGACATGCATTTAACTAGCAATTAGGTCATAAGACATGCATTTCAGGACTTAACTAGCAATTAGGATCACAATTGCATGCAACGAAGGCAATTAGCCCCCAATTGCCTATACTATAGGCGATTAGGGTGTCATATCAGGCGATTAGCCTCCTAATCGCCTATAACATAGGCGATTAGGGTTGCTAATCGCCTACAGCATTGCTGTTCCGGTTTTTCGCGCGTTTAACACTCCAAATCAATCCCAGAACGTGTGTAAACATCAAATATCAACCAAACAACTATCTCAAACATATTTCCATCAAAATCCTTCGTTTAACCTCGATCTATCAGCCCTGAATGCAATCATGTATCTTAAAGACAATACACATAACATGAAACATCACATTAGCATGCAAAACCGTAACCCTAATTAATAATAACTCAGATTTCATCATCATGCTATCATCATCAATCTGTAACTACCTTAATAACATGTTAATCATCCTTCTTGAATCATAACAACCCTATCTTTTAATCATAAACACACATATAACATGCATGATAGTTATAATCCGATTAACAATGCTTATTAACGATTTTCAGAAGACTTATTTGTTTTAAAACAGGTCTGGACCATTAGGGATTCAATAAAAGTGTTAATAAAGTTTGCATGAATGAAAACCACACCTTAGATTTGTGATAGATTGATGTAATAGGCTTGAAATCTTGTGTTTTGATCCAAAATCGTGTTCCAGAGGTTGTGTGTGTGTTTGGGCGAGTTGTGGGACGACTAGGGTTGCTAATATGAAGTTTAGGAGGTCAAGTATTGTATTTATAGTCGTTTTTAGTCGTCCAGCACGTTCCATGCGATTATGCAGCAGTTACACGCGATTAGGGCTGCTAATCGCATGACATTACATGCAATTAGGGGCTAATCGCCCCCTAGGGCATGCAATTAGCACCCAATCGCCCCCAATGAGGCCCAATCGCATACCCTATAGGCGATTAGCCTCCCCTAATCGCCTATAGGGGTTGGTTCCGTGTATTTTGCGCGTTAAACCCCGTTTTAACATATGTTAACACATTTTCACATATCGACAAGTCACATAATGATTGTAAACACATAATACTTGCAAACAAACATATTCACCCCCGTTCACCAATTCCCGGGACTCGAGACTTGTATGTTCCCTATGCTCTGACGATTCTACGAATCGTCACCACTTGTACACTTGGTTAAGGACTGACATCTAATGCACCTCTAGACTAACATCCAATGATCCTCTATACTAAACTGATAGTTCCCGAACCATAACACGACTTAACTAACCCAGTTAAGTATAATATACGCGTGACTCGCTAAGGTAGACTTTAGTTTAGACAACGTTGTTAACCTGAATTTGCCGGGTGTCACATCATCCCCACGTTAAAAGAATTTTCGTCCCGAAAATTGCACAAGTACCAAAAGGAATAACAAAAGAAACAGACAAAAGATAGAAACCAAGAGAGAGATTTACCCGAGTTGTCACATCATCCCCACGTTAAAAGGAATCTCGCCCCGAGATTCATTCAGCAGTAGTGGTAACATATCTCGATTCGAACGCTTCCTTAGGAAAGAGATGAGGATACTTAGACTTCATCTGATCCTCCCGCTCCCAAGTGTACTCTGGTCCCCGGTTCGAGTTCCAGCGAACCTTTACAATGCGAATCTTGCTATGACGTAGGCTACGAATCTTGTAATCAAGAATCTCAACGGGTTCCTCCACAATCTGAAGACGATCATCCACCTTGATCTCTTCCAGTGGAACAATAAGAGACTCGTCCGCCAGACACTTCTTTAAGTTGGACACATGGAAGACGTTATGTACGTTTCCGAGCTCCGTCGGTAAATCAAGACGATATGCCACCGGTCCAATCCGTTCCAGGATTGTAAATGGACCGACATACCGAGGGTTGAGTTTTCCACGCTTCCCAAAGCGTATGACGCCCTTCCATGGTGAAACTTTCAGAAGTACCTTGTCATCAACTTGGAATTCCAATGGCTTGCGACGCTGATCAACATAACTCTTTTGCCGATCCCGTGCCGCTGCCAACCGGTTACGAATCTGTACGATCTTTTCCGAAGTTTCATACACTAGCTCAGGCCCAGTGAGTTGACTCTCACCCACCTCAGCCCAACAAAGAGGAGACCGGCATTTCTGCCCGTACAGTGCCTCGAACGGAGCTGCCTTGATGCTCGTGTGGTAACTGTTATTGTAAGAGAATTCTACTAACGGTAGATGAGCTTCCCAACCTTTGCAAAAATCGATCACACATGCTCGCAGCATGTCTTCTAAGGTTTGAATCGTGCGTTCACTCTGTCCGTCAGTCTGTGGGTGATAAGCTGTACTCATGTCCAGCTGGGTACCCAAAGCCTTGTGCAAAGACTTCCAGAAGTGAGAAGTAAAGTGGGAGTCACGATCCGAAATAATAGAAACCGGCACCCCGTGCTTAGAAACAACTTCCTTCAGATAAAGACGAGCCAAACGATCCATGGTGTCGGTCTCCTTAATAGCGAGAAAATGGGCTGATTTCGTCAACCTATCAACAATCACCCATATCTTATCATTCCCGCTCGGTGACTTAGGTAGTTGCGTGACAAAATCCATTGTAATCCGTTCCCATTTCCACTCCGGAATTTCAGGTTGTTGCAAGAGACCCGACGGTTTCTGGTATTCCACCTTGACCTTAGCACAGGTCAAGCATTTGCTCACGTATGAGGCTATATCCGACCTCATGTTTGGCCACCAGTAAAGCACCTTCAGATCTTGGTACATTTTATCCGAACCAGGATGAATAGAATACCGGGACTTATGAGCCTCATCTAAGACAAGCTCCCGAAGTCCCCCGAATAAAGGAACCCATATGCGTTCTGCGAAGTAATGCAGGCCATCAGGCCTTCGCTCGAGGTGCTTGTCGGCACCGTGCATAGTCTCAGCTTTAAGGTTTTCCTCCTTCAAAGCTTCTAACTGGGCAGAACAGAGTTGGTCAGGTAGAGAGGAATGAATGGTGAGCTGCAACGCCCGAACGCGACGAGGTTTAATTGATTCCTTCCTGCTCAAGGCGTCTGCTACAACATTCGCCTTGCCAGGATGGTACTTAATGACGCAATCATAGTCATTCAGGAGTTCAATCCATCGACGCTGTCGTATGTTCAAATGTTGTTGGTCGAAAATATGTTGAAGACTCTTGTGATCGGTGTAGATGGTGCATTTGGTACCGTACAAGTAATGTCTCCAAATTTTCAACGCGAACACCACTGCACCCAACTCCAAGTCATGGGTGGTGTAGTTCTTCTCGTGCACCTTGAGTTGACGAGAAGCATACGCAATCACTTTCTCGCGTTGCATCAACACGCAACCGAGACCATGGATAGAAGCATCACAGTAAACAACGAAATCATCAGGGCCTTCAGGCAAGGACAAAATAGGAGCAGAACAAAGTTTAGACTTCAGTTCTTGAAATGCCGACTCTTGTGGTTCACCCCAGTCGAATTTTCTATCCTTCTGAGTAAGAGTGGTGAGGGGTTGAGCGATCTTCGAGAACCCCTTAATGAAACGACGATAGTAGCCCGCAAGGCCTAGAAATTGCCGCACCTCAGTTGGCGTCTTTGGTGCTCCCCAGTCCTTGATCGCTTCAATCTTAGCTGGATCGACATGAATTCCTAGTTCATTAACCACATGTCCTAGGAACTGAACTTCGCGTAACCAAGAGTCACACTTTGAGAACTTAGCGTAAAGCTGTTCCCGTCGCAAAAGTTCCAAAACCAAACGCAGGTGTTCCTCGTGTTCGGTCTTGTTCTTGGAGTAAATCAGGATGTCATCAATAAACACGATGACGAACTTGTCAAGATATGGTTTGCAAACGCGGTTCATCAAATCCATGAAAACCGCCGGTGCGTTCGTGAGACCGAAAGGCATGACCAAGAATTCGAAATGGCCATAACGTGTACGAAAGGCAGTCTTTGCAACGTCAGCTTCCCTTACGCGCAACTGGTGATAACCGGACCTCAAATCAATCTTAGAGTAGTAACTAGAACCCTGATGTTGGTCGAATAGATCATCAATACGTGGAAGAGGATAACGGTTCTTGATGGTCAATTTGTTCAATTCTCTATAATCCACACACAATCGAAAACTTCCATCCTTCTTCTTAATGAACAGAATCGGGGCTCCCCAAGGGGAAGAACTTGGTCTAATGAAACCCTTGTCCAAGAGTTCCTGTAACTGGCTGGACAATTCTTGCATCTCGGGAGGTGCAAGACGGTAGGGGGCCCGAGCAATAGGAGCAGCCCCTGGTACAAGATCAATACCGAACTCAACCTGACGATGGGGAGGAAGACCAGATAAATCATCAGGAAATACATCAGGAAACTCGCGTACTACAGGAATATCGTCAATCTTCTTCTCATCGGTAGAGGAAATAGATAAAAGTGCCAAAACGGCCGAGTAACCCTTTCGAAGATACTTAAGGGCTTTCATGCTAGAGATGATATTTAACGGAACACCACCCTTGATACCGTACACAGAAAGGAATTCTCCATCAGGGAGAGGAATCCGAATAATCTTGTCGTAACAAACGATCTCCGTGCGATACAAAGACAACCAATCCATGCCTACCACAACGTCAAAACTACCCAAAGGTACCGGCATAAGGTCGATGGGGAACGACAAACCCGACAACTCTAATTGACATTCCCGAAGGATACAAGTAGCTTCAATCTTTTTACCGTCAGCCAGCTCAATTATATACTTAGCCTCTAATGGTACGGGTACTACATCTAGTGGTCAACTAACTTCCATAGATATAAAACTTTTATCGGCACCGGAATCAAATAAAACACTAACAGAGCGATTATTGAGAAGGAACGTACCGGTAACTGTGTCAGGATCTTGTCTAGCCTCAGCGGCTCCAATGACGAAGGCACGTGCATTCCTGCCGCCGCCCCCGTTGTTCTCGTTACCGTTGTTCCCGCCCTGCTTCAGTTTCGGGCAATCCTTCTTGTAATGCCCAGTCTCCCCACAGTTGTAACATCCCTGTCTTCCCGTAGTTCCTTGAGTAGTAGGAGCCGAGTTAGTAGTTGGAGCCTGGGTCGATGGAAGTGTCGCCCGACAGTCTTTAGCAAAATGCCCCAGTCGCTGACAACGATGGCAACGATTTCGGTCGCAGTCCCCTGATGATGACGCCCACACTTGTTGCATTTAGGTAATTTCCCCGCATAACCACCCTGTTTGTTACCAGTAGAAGAAGAACCCCCGCTATCGAACCTCTTACCCTGCTGTGCTGGCACAGATCCTTTCCCCTCATTATCCCACTTACGCTTGTTATTCTTCGGGGCCTTAACAGTCGAACCCTTAGCAGGCAAAATACCCTCATTCACCTTCAAGTTTGTCATCATGTGAGCCGATCGGACCACCTCTGAGTATGTAGGATGATTCCCCGCCGCCACCAACCCTGCGATCTCTGGTACTAGCCCCGAGATATAGTGTTCAATCCTCCTGTACTCTGGCACATGCAGATCAGGACACAGCACTGCCAACTCATTATGCCTTACCGTATACTTTTCAATCTCTGACCCAGTCATCTTGAGGTTCCACACCTCGTGCTCTAGCTTTTGAACTTCCTCCCTTGGACAGTATTCTCGCTTCAGCAGTTGAACAAAGTTTTCCCAGGGCATAGCATACGCCTCCCCTATTCCCATATTCTGGGTGATATTGTTCCACCAGGTCAAAGCAACATCCTGGAATAACGCAGCAGCGTACTTGACTCGATCCTCTGGGAGACAGTTACACATCAGAAACACTGACTCCACCTTTTCCAGCCACCTGAGCAAGCTCACCGCACCCTTAGTGCCAGAGAATTCCTGGGGCTTACAGTCCCGAAACATCTTGTAGGTACACATAGGTGGGGGTGGGTTAACAGGACCACCTGAAATGAAACGCATGAGAAACCACGAAGAATGTAAACAAGGTTCACTAATGAGGCAAAAGTGGATAAATCAACTTACCACCACCATTGTGCCCTAACTGAAAGGCAGCTTGTAGCAAGTTGTTCAGATCTTCCTGTGATAGGTTTACACCTCCACGACCACCACCACCACCGCGACCACCACCACGCCCACCATTGTGGCCACCTCCACGTCCTCCTCGTACTCCAGACATGATTCTGACAGAAAGAACGAGAAAATTTAGTTTCGCAGCTAATGGTAACCACTAGCATTTACAAGATCAAAGCTAGATCCAACTCAGGACTATCCATTCAAACCCAGAGCTCACTAGGGCTTTCATGCATTTCGGTTTATGATTTTGTGTGCACCCAAAATGATAAACCGCTCTACATGGTCCTCCAAGTGTTCTCCTAATTCAAAGTTCAAATCACCGAACATAGACTCTTAGCTATACACCGTAATGCTACGGTAGTTTATGGCGAGTGTTTCTATTGGAGCATGAAAGGGTGATGTCCGAGCCTTGGCCAAATCTCAAGAGTACACGATTTACCCCAATATACCACACTGCCTAGAAAGCAAGTAACCCGACTAAGATAGAACAGATGATGTAACATAGGAAGGTCAGATGATTTAGAGACACCCCGACAAGCCCATACGTAATCCACCATAATGTTTAGTACTATGTGATCGTCTAGTGTGTGCGACTCGGCTATAGTCTAGACTCTACATGCAGTCCTAGTTCACTATAACCATTGGCTCTGATACCAATCTGTCACACCCTCAAAATCCACTTGCGGAGTTTTACCGCGAGGCGCATGACAAACCAGGATCCAAACCAACGATCACAATAAACAAGTCTAAATTAACATATGCAATTTCAAAAACATAGTTTAAATCTCCAGTTACAGCGGAAGCTTATTCTCAAAACATAATCCAAAAGTAAACCACATTATTTAATGTTTGAAAACCATGCAATCCTAACTAGACGCCGTGCAGACGCGTGCGCCCTAGTTCCATAGTGCTACCTTAGCGACCTGAGAAAACATGTAAGAGTTTACGTCAGCACAAAAATGCTGGTGAGTTTACAGGTTTTGTAATCAAAGTACCAAGTTCAACCTGTCCATACTATAATAATTTTCAAACCAAGGTACGTTAGCTAGGCGTATGTTTATTACTACCACGATTGGAAAACCATTACTAACTCGCAAACCAGATGTCGTGCCCGAATAGTAAACCTGTTCCTGTTTGAGACAATATGCACTCGCCTGGCCCTCCAAGCCGACGAGCGGGGTTGGTCATTCCCAATAGATCTATTCACATTTCCCCGTTGCGCTAACCCGCACATTCATGGTTTC
Organism: Ambrosia trifida; assembly: GCA_028751855.1. NCBI lineage: Eukaryota > Viridiplantae > Streptophyta > Magnoliopsida > Asterales > Asteraceae > Ambrosia > Ambrosia trifida. The sequence continues at coordinate 55,124,157 of CM054123.1, read as the reverse complement.
CCCCGGGACTTCCAAAGATCGTATAGTAAACCATAGAAACCCATAGTATGACAGTTGTTACCAAAACATAAGTTTAACACATGTTTTCTCCCCCAAAAAGTGAAACCAGTTAAAAGAGGGGCCGTAAACTCACCTTAGGTTGCGTTACTTCGAAACACGAATAATATCAGCAAGCTATGCTAGCCCCGTAAAGCGGCGAGCTAACATATGACAGTTACAAGTACTTAGACTAATAACCCGTAGGTTAGTTAGTCCCTAGATGTCCAGACCATAACCAAGTTCGTTTGAAAACACCGTGACTGTTAAATCAACCCAAAGTACAAGACTCGACATCCCATTGGTGACCTGAGACTCCCCGTGTTATACTTGTATTCACAAACATACAATCATGCAATACACACTTAACATACGTTAAAGTCCAACAAGTTATAGCACGTAGTTCAAGTATCACATAAATAAGTCCGAAAACGTGTTACCAAGTTATTAGATATGTTACGGGGTTCCTAGCATGTTCCTAGGTGTCAAATCGGGTCTCGGAATGTCAAAATATACTTACAGCAGCAGTTCAGGCGATTAGGAAAAGTCAACTAGCGATTATGAAAGTCAACAGGCATTTAGGAATGCTAATTGCCTATGCTATAGGCAATTAGGTCATAAGACATGCATTTCAGGAGTCTATAGGCAATTAGGTCATAAGACATGCATTTAACTAGCAATTAGGTCATAAGACATGCATTTTAGGACTTAACTAGCAATTAGGATCACAATTGCATGCAACGAAGGCAATTAGCCCCCAATTGCCTATACTATAGGCGATTAGGGTGCCATATCAGGCGATTAGCCTCCTAATCGCCTATAGCATAGGTGATTAGGGTTGCTAATCGCCTACAGCATTGCTGTTCCGGTTTTTCGCGCGTTTAACACTCCAAATCAATCCCAGAACGTGTGTAAACATCAAATATCAACCAAACAACTATCTCAAACATATTTCCATCAAAATCCTTCGTTTAACCTCGATCTATCAGCCCTGAATGCAATCATGTATCTTAAAGACAATACACATAACATGAAACATCACATTAGCATGCAAAACCGTAACCCTAATTAATAATAACTCAGATTTCATCATCATGCTATCATCATCAATCTGTAACTACCTTAATAACATGTTAATCATCCTTCTTGAATCATAACAACCCTATCTTTTAATCATAAACACACATATAACATGCATGATAGTTATAATCCGATTAACAATGCTTATTAACGATTTTCAGAAGACTTATTTGTTTTAAAACAGGTCTGGACCATTAGGGATTCAATAAAAGTGTTAATAAAGTTTGCATGAATGAAAACCACACCTTAGATTTGTGATAGATTGATGTAATAGGCTTGAAATCTTGTGTTTTGATCCAAAATCGTGTTCCAGAGGTTGTGTGTGTGTTTGGGCGAGTTGTGGGACGACTAGGGTTGCTAATATGAAGTTTAGGAGGTCAAGTATTGTATTTATAGTCGTTTTTAGTCGTCCAGCACGTTCCATGCGATTATGCAGCAGTTACACGCGATTAGGGCTGCTAATCGCATGACATTACATGCAATTAGGGGCTAATCGCCCCCTAGGGCATGCAATTAGCACCCAATCGCCCCCAATGAGGCCCAATCGCATACCCTATAGGCGATTAGCCTCCCCTAATCGCCTATAGGGGTTGGTTCCGTGTATTTTGCGCGTTAAACCCCGTTTTAACATATGTTAACACATTTTCACATATCGACAAGTCACATAATGATTGTAAACACATAATACTTGCAAACAAACATATTCACCCCCGTTCACCAATTCCCGGGACTCGAGACTTGTATGTTCCCTATGCTCTGACGATTCTACGAATCGTCACCACTTGTACACTTGGTTAAGGACTGACATCTAATGCACCTCTAGACTAACATCCAATGATCCTCTATACTAAACTGATAGTTCCCGAACCATAACACGACTTAACTAACCCAGTTAAGTATAATATACGCGTGACTCGCTAAGGTAGACTTTAGTTTAGACAACGTTGTTAACCTGAATTTGCCGGGTGTCACACTTTAGCACAGAGCCACAGACCTTATACCTTATAGGTTATCAAGTTGCTGAAAAAGATATCCGAATTCCGAGCTAAAAGCAATGTAATGTACAATATCATTTCAAACGGTTGAGGCTCAGACCCGTTTTATCATGACACATATACCCCTAGCATATGTTGTGTATACCCCTCGTAAAGCCACAAATTACACCGGAGGTCACACATCAATCAGCTAAAAGTCAAACAATATGTATCCTAGGGTTTGAAAAAGTTTTCTTTCTAAACACTTTCTATTCATAATCAGGCTCAGAATTACAGAACCAGTTAGCATGCAATGCTTGCAAGGGGGTTGCGGGTAAACACCCACCGTCCTCCATCCTTGCAATTCAATGTGTACACACCGTTCGTATAAAATCATCACAGCCCCGCGAAGGAACTAAACACCAAATGGTAAACACATCTACAAGCACCATACCCCAAATCATCCAAAGACAACCAATATAAAGATGAAAAAAAGCAATAGGTACCAAAGGCCACACCGAACAACGACCGACAATGACAAAATTTTGGTCTCAGGCAACACAATGACAACCATCATAGACCGTTGCTGCCACAGACAGACGTGAACCACCGCCTTCCAAACCCTTTGTCAAACAAAATCGAAAACGAAAGAGTGGATTAACCCCGCTGCCATGCCTAACCTTTTAGGGTTTCGGAGGTAGCGAGTCACCACCATCCATCCTCGACTCCGTAACCCAGAAAAATCACGAAATCTGACCTTGGGGTTTGTCGATCTGCTCGGAAAAAAGGACATGCATCTTAGGGTTTGTCAATCTACACTCCCAATTCATGCTTTCAGTTGATGATGTGGTATTTCTAAACACAAAAACAAACCTTTCTCATAATCTTCAATCGGCCTTTGTCGACGTGTTATTGCTCGTCGATCTTCAACTGGAGTCATCGACTTTCTCGCCTTGTCATCCACAAAGACAGGCAACTTCACACCTCAAATCAGCAGTTGAGATTTACAAGATGCTGCAATATATGAGAAGAAAGCAAGCAACCATGAGAAACCTGAGCAAGAACATACTATCCACCAAATGCACGCCAATATGTATCTATAGTTACCTTTTTCAGGATCTCCATTAGGGAAAACACCATTTCCATCAATGGCAAGTGTAAAGCCACAACTCGGTTCACTGTTATCATCAAAGATTGTTATATAACAAAAATTAATTGAACCAAAAACAACACATTCAAGAAGAATACGAATAAATTGTGGTAAAACTGGAGTAGACATTTACCTTTCATTGCTAACAAAGAGTAGGAATGCACGTCACTGTTCCATACCAGCTACTCAATTTGCGGACAGGAGTATATTTGAATGGACAAGCGGTGTTTAAAATGTTGTATACCTCGCGAACAACAACTTAAAACAATGAGGACAGAGTATCCACTAAAAACCAATTGCAATACATGTGTTCCAATTTCCAAATACCCAAAAAAATTGAACTCAACTAATGATTTGATAAATAATAATACAATTGAAGAACATATACCTCAAAAGAAGCACGTTTGATGAGATAGAGGTGTATAGAGTCCAATTTAGTCGAACCAGACCGTAATCAACAGATGAAAACATCCAACTCGAAAACCTTTTTCTCTCTCAGATAAGCAAAGGCGCATCATCATCGAGCAACCGAGCAATATTAAATGAACAATCACATCAAAACACAAAAACAAACAGAGAAACAAATCAAACGATCCAAAACAAACACCTAAACTGAAACCAACACAAGAAAATCCAACAATCCAAAACAAAAGTGAGGTTTCTGTGGTTCAGAGTTTACCGAAAACTTGGCTGCAAGGTGGGTTGCTGGGTAAAACCTGCCATCCACCAACCTTGCCATGCCATCGTCATTAATAGTTGGAAAATACTTTCAACTCATCATAACCAAGCAACAAATTGCAAGTATCTATAGCCGATACTGAAATCGAAATCACCACCAAGGCTGTCGGGCGCATCTGTCCAGAACCCCCAAAGAGTGTCACCGGCACCACCATCCATAGGTAAAAACATATGGGGTAGGCGACAGGGTGGAGGGAGGCCGCAGCGGCGGTGAATCTGGACTCGCAAGAGAGAGGTGACGGCGGGGAATCTGGACTCATTAAAACCTGAATCATCACACATTCACACCACATCACAATCAAAAACCATAAAATAACACAAATTCAGATCTCGTATTAAACATGGTCAGATTAAAAAACACTTACAGAATGATCAACAGCAATGAAGGTTTTTCTGAATGATGAGTACAGATCGAACCCAGAAGCCACGTCATCTGCAAGACCCTGTAGTCACCACCATCATCAGATGCCCAAAATAACGAATCTGACCTTGGGGTTTCTCGATCTACCCGAAAAAGGGACATGCATCTTGATCGGAATAGGGTATAGCTTCGTTGATAAAAGGGACAGAAATAACAAATAAATTACATATGCGGCACCACCAACATGCACCAACGTTCACCGCATCACCACCATCATCATCTTCATCGGTTGTCAAGAAGAAGCAGGAATAAAGGTCAACGAAGATGACGGTGGCGGTAATCTCTAGAGAGAGAAAGAAGAGAGATGGGGAACCAGATTTGCATTAGGTTTCAGAGAAACAGAAAGATAAAGAGGGAATCGGTTACAAGATGACCCTCAATTAGAAATAAAATTACAATATATGCCATCGAATCACTGTTCATTTCACATTACTGTTCAAATCGTTTGTACATTAATAGTATATAATTACGGGATAGAAGATGGTGGAGGGAATGTGAATGTTATAAGAGACTCTAAATTATTCTATACTAGTAGAATTCTCGCGTCCTTCTCTATGCGTTCGCAATCATTATCTTTTCAATTTATTAGATTATTTATGTATTTACCGTAGAGTATGGCGAGGTGCGTTATCAAAGTAGTTGTAATGTCATATATCAATATGTCGTCTCTTCAAATAGAACTTGTTAGACTCAATTATTTCTTATGCAAACATATTAAGACAAAAATTCCGTACATATATATCTTATACATACATCATAATATATCCTTTCCAAATAACTATTAATGACTGTAGCTCGAACCATCATAAAAATACAAATTTCGTACATATATACCTCATACATACGTCGTAGTATATCCTTTCCAAATAACTATTAATGGTTGTATGTCAAACCACCATAAGGCATATATAGGTGAAACTCGTGATGCATGTCTTAACATCTTCGTCTAGTCTGTCTTTAGCGAAGCTACATACGGTTGTCACATATGCTCCACTCGGATTGTAGTCGTTTATCATTGCCGAGTTTGCGTTCTTTAACTATTAGTGCTTGATTAAGCTGTTCCAAACCCTCAATCATTTGTTTTTTTTAAGGTGATATTGAATTGATTCCGATTTGCTCTTTTCTTTTAGATTTTGTTCATCCACGTTTGTTGGTTTAATCTATAATGGGTCAAAACATGTAAAATGTAAAAAAATAATAAAAGAAATTTACTTTAATGAAACAAAAATAATATAATAGCAAAACATGCTCACCTCAATTAGTTGTTCAAAGGACTTTTGATGCTCAGTATTGTTTTACTTTGTTTGACGCATGGTCGTTGAGGCTAATCATTACTTTTCCGTTTTTGAACAACAACGGTTTTTACTTAAAGTTGTTAAGACTCATCATTGCTTTTGCGTCTTTGAACAACAATGATTTCGCCAAAGGGTTGGTAGATCTATACATTGCCTTGGCATTCTTTAACAACAATGATGTGATTTTTTACCGGCATGATCATTTATATTGTTCATTGCTAGTTAAAAACGAACTCACTAAGATTTCATCATCGCCCACAAAGACAACACTTATTAATTGTGCAGGAGGCTCAGACTCATGGCTGGCACTTATATATTTGGCGTTCCCAAAACATAACATTATGGAATGTTTTTCAGTGTCTAAGTGATCAGCAATGATATTAATGGAAGTGCTTTCACAAACATCTTTGCTAATCACATGGATACTAAAAATCAGATACCACCATAAATGTTTATCATCGCCAATAAAGACGACAAAAAGTCTTCTGCCTTTGAATAGTGTAAGAGGCTCATACCCACGACTTCAATCGACATGCTGTTTTTTCCAAGACATTACAATGGCCACGCTTATGGTTAGGTGTCATCATAGCCAACGCATCAAAGAACCAAGCGGGGAAAAAGTGTTTAGATACTAATGTACTTCTTAGATGGTTTGCAAATCATCTTCATTTATAAAAACTCACAACTAATTAGCAACCATCTACGTTGAGCATTCAAAGCACATTTATTATTATCATCTAAGCCTAAACCAATGGAAAGAGAGCAACAACTAATAGGTATAAAAACCCAAAACATGTGAAAAGTTAGCAACAACAAAAACAATGCATACCTTCATTCAATAATATTCATAGTAGATGTTCTAATATCATAAGGAAAGAGAGCAACAACTAATAGGTATTCAAAATCTTCAAAAATGAAAAATACATCAATTAAACATTTAGAATAGGGGTATTGGATTTTAATAATCCAAAGTTTCCACCATTGGCCGATAATAATCCCTACTTCAAAAATTCCCAATAATAATCCCAACTTTCGAACATTTGGCATGTAGTAAACCTATTTTAACTGAGGACTAACTGGGTTAGTTTGTGCTGACGTGGCTGCTGACTGGGCACGATGACGTGTACAAGATGCTGATGTGGCAGTTGATTTAGTTTTTTTTTTTTTTTTTTTTTTTTTTTTTTTTTTTTTTTTGACTAACTAGGTTCATCTCCTTCATCATCTTCATATATCCACCACCACCATCATCTTCATCATCTCCTTCTTCATCTTCATATATCCACCACCACCACCATCTTCATCATCACCTTCATCAGCTTCATCCCTCCATCGCCACCACCTGCAACACCACCGCCACAACCATCTCCACCGCCACAACCATCTCCACCGCCACAACCATCGCCACAGCCATCTCCACCGCCACAACCATTGCCACAACCATCTCCACCTGCAACACCATCGCCACAACCATCTCCACTGCCACCACCTGCAACACCACCGCCACAGCGTCTCAAAACCCTTCGTCCCTGACTGTTCATCATCTTCTTCAGAAAACCACCGCCCCTGAAAACCACCCAACGAACCCCATCCCTGAAAAACCACCAGGTTGTAACCACCTGCAACCATCACCGTTCGCCTCCACGACCCCACTGTCTTCCCGCCGTCCCCCTGCCACCATCACCAACTAAACCCCCATCGAAAACCCAAAAAGTTAACCCAGGTATACATATCCTTACCTCGTCTCTGGTTCAGGGGAAACCATCACCATCACTGTCGTGTAAGTATACCATCACCGACTGTTCTTCAGATCTGTTCGTTTTGGACCATCATCACCTACTGTTCATTCACCAGCATCAGATCTGTTATTATTATTATTATTGTGGTGGAGGAGAAGGGAGATGGTGAGGAGAGGGTGGATGATGGAGGGAGGATGATGATGATGATGATGGTGGAGGGATTTGTTATTATTATTATTATTATTATTATTATTATTATTATTATTATTATTATTATTATTATTATTAGGGTTTTGATTTTGATTTGAAAAATATGAAATAATTATATAAAATGCCACATCAGCTTAAGTTGTACACGTTAACATGCTCAGTCAGCAGCCACGTCAGCACTAACTAACCCAGTTAGTGCTCAGTTAAAAAAGGTTTACCAGATGCCAAATGTTCGAAAGTTGGGATTATTATTGGGAATTTTTGAAGTAGGGATTATTATCGGCCAATGGTGGAAACTTGGGATTATTAAAATCCAATACCCCTTTAGAATATGAAGGCTAGTAGAGAAAATTATAGAGTAAAACTTACTTATCTTTGTACATAGAGCATAGGTAAAGATAACCGACCTGCATACGAAAGCTACATAGGCATATAATATGATTTCCCAAAATAAAGTTAGGTTCAAAAGCTATAACCGGTTCAGAGTCTCTCAGATGTATGGCTGGAAGGAATGTTGCACTTGTAAGACTACCATCCTCAATCCTTACCACGCCTTTCCCGCCCAAGAAAGGAACTTTTTTAACTCATGATAGCTAGGCCAAAGAATTCAAACATTTACTAATGTATAGGCGATACACAATTGTAAACTAACCATATTCGCTAACCATAAAACAGAATATGGCGAAAAGCAATCACCTTAGCAACAAATGACCTAGGGAGGAAGAGCATGAAAAAAGCAGATAAAATATACATATATGATAACATGTAAAACGTCGCTAGAAACTAATGATACACAGAAAACATGTGGCAACAACACACAAAAATAACTGGGGAAGCAAAAGAGAATGAAAACACCACTCAACCCAAGACTCAAACCCGGTTAAATACACAGTAAAAGAGCACCACCAACCACCACACCACCAATGTTTATGTTGAAATCATAGTAATCTTACCACCACGCTCGAGAAAAAAAATCACACTAGGGTTTGAAACCGAGTAAATCCAACAAGGAAACAACTAAACAAAGACCACACCACAACACTTTTTACTTCCACAATACAACCCGTTATCGTATTAGCCAAACAGAAGAAGTAACCTTAAATATAGGGCTCATCGGTAATAAATTAGTCGTGCCGGTGTCAATAACGTACAGACAGATCATACACTGTAACAAACATCTTACGTCATAGAAAACGATTATGGATGGCAGCAACGGGGCGCCACCGGAATTGGGCACGGGTACCCCACTACCAGCACGGTAACACCGCCGCCACCTGTGATGGTAAGGGTCCCGTGAACCAATTTCTGATTCTTCTTACCGTGCTGGTAAAGAAGAATAATAATTGCAACGGTCGAATTTAAGTATTTTATTTATTTTTTTTTGTCCGTTTGAATTTATTTAATATGAAACGGTAACATTTTTTTGACCGTTATTTTTCAAAAGTATAAAAATATGGACAGTTTAAATAAAAAACACAAACAAACAACTTGATTAACTAAAACACAAACAAAACAAATGGACCCAAGGAAATCAAAGAGTGTTTCGAAGGGTGGGAGGGGAACCTTGAAATCTAAAGTCGGAGGTTCTAGTAGTCGAGGCAGAGGTTCGGGTTCGGTTGACGCCTATAGGCCCGTGATCAATTTTCCACAAAGCAAACCACAACCAAAACCGTTTTACCCACAATTCCAACAATTCCTACAAAGTCAACCCTAACCACAACCGTTTTACCAACAACCACAACCACAATCGTATTCACAATTTTTTACGCCGTCTCAATTAACAGCATCCCAACTAGAGGACTTCGACTCTCCACCTACATGACGATGACGCGGAAGAAACTGTGCCAGAGACACAATTGCAGGAATATGGAGATGAACAATTAGGCGATGAAGTGGATGAGATGCTTGAAGTAGAAGATCAACTTGTAGAAGTTGATGCGAGGGGGGGGGGGGGAATATGCAAAGTGAACAAAAGCTGTGAAGTGGAATACGGCACAAGAGATTGCTTTGGCAAAAGCTTGGTGCTATGTGTCGGAGAAGAGTAACCAAAGAAGCAAGGGTAGTTTTTGGAGGGCGGTCCAAAAACATTACGCGGCACTGTTGGGAGGATCTACCTGAACAATTCATCAAATTACTTCTAAATGGACCGCCATGAACCCACAAATGAATGCGTTCAATGGCCTTCACCAACAAGCGGTAACGATTATGATATATTTAACTCACGGTTTTATTTAATTATATAGGAGCGCCTACGAGAGAGTGGATGTAGTGATTTAAACGTCATGCAAACGGCGTTGAACGATTACAGAAAAAGTCATCCTTCTGGTTTTAATCATCAAGTGGCATGGGAGATTGTAAAAGACCACGACAAGTGGAAAAAGCAAGTGTTGATGGGTGAAGAACCGTCCGATAGTCATTCCGGCAAGAGACGGAAGTCTTCGGAAAGCGGAAACTATTAGGCGACTACCTTTTCCACACCAGACGACTACACCCCCACTAGCCACATGCCGGATCTGAATGACGATACCAACCCAACAAGGCCCAAATTAATGAAAAAAAAAAATAAGAAAGCCGTCGCCGCCAAGTCTTAAAGCAAATCATCATGGATTGACGAATTTGGGTCATACCGAGCGATGAAAGAAGAGAAACTGAACCAGTTGGTCACCCTACAATCTCAACAAGGCGAAAAAACTTTAGCGTTTTTAGAGGAACAACGTGATTTGTTGAGACAAAGGCAATATGACCACGACTTGAATATGCATTCAAAACCGCACGACCACCTCAAAGGTAAATCTTTGGAGTTGGTTTGAAACGTAAAGAAGAAATCACGGCGAAATACGAATGGGACTGTTATTGGGTTGAAGGCGACGAGGATGATGAAGGCAACGAGTAGGATGAAGGTGTTTGTATATTTATTTTAATTGATGTTTCTTGTAAAAAAAATATTTTAATGGAACAATTTTTATTTTTTAAGTTTTACAAACAGTTATTTTAAATCAAACGGTCAATTTTTTAAAACGGTAATTTTAAAAAATGAAAACTAAAAAATAAAGATTTCAGTGTAGTGAATCAGTTAAGTGTTGCCTCCAAAAAAGTAATTTAATGAAATAAATCAGTGAACAGATGTGTCAGTACATAATTGGTTAAAATCAGTTAAGTGAAAAACTAAATCTTTAAGTGCCCCTACACCCTAACACCCTAACAGAAAATATAAACATGGCACGTTTTGTGGAATTCAACAACATAGATAAAAGAAATTACACAAATATACATCAAACTTGCCATTAAAGAAATGAAATTCCTTTTTATATCATAACTATAAACATGGCACGTTTTGTGGAATTCAACAACATAGATAAAAGAAATTACACAAATATACATCAAACTTGTCATTAAAGAAATGAAATTCCTTTTTACATCATAACTATAAACATGGCACGTTTTGTGGAATTCAACAACATAGATAAAAGAAATTACACAAATATACATCAAACTTTTATTAAAGAAATGAAATTCCTTTTTACATCATAAATATAATTTACATATAATATGCAAAATAAATTAAATGAATAACTTCATATATACTCAAACTCATGAAATACCATATATATGAAATTCTCATAGAATAAAATATTACCAGTGTTCAGTTGGCACACCGCAATACTTCTCTAGAGCAAATTTATCATTAATATTTTCTTGCTTGAGGAAGAATTTAAAAAATTCTCCATAATCAAAAGGCTTGAACAATAAAGGGTGCTCTTCATCCACCATTTCATCAGGTGCTTTTATGATTTTGTTCCATTTTGGAACCGAAAACAAACCGATAGAGTATCTATCTTTATCTCCATTCATCACCACCCTATGAGTTGCTGCATGTAAGCGCCTGTTCGTCCAAACCTGTAAACCGACAATATTAGAAAAAATATAATATTTATAGTAGCATACAGTTTGGGTTCACATGATGTTAATCGAATAAAATGGTGGATATTTGTTGACCGTTAAAAAAAAAAGTAACATACAGTTTGAAAACACATGGAAGATTTGAGTTAACTTACTTTGTAGGTTTCTCCTACCATAACTACACAGCTGTTTTCTGAGAACTTTACTTTGAACCACTCTCCTTCTTTGTTTTGCACTTCTAGTCCTTCAACTTCATTTGATTGCAAAATTGTTAATATGTTCTTGTCTGCATGACTAAGTAGTCCCATATTGGATTCATCTTTTGCAGGTGGTCGATATTTCATAACTCTAACAAGATAACTTGTTAGTTCCATGTGTTCATCCATATATTTTTCCAAGTTCAAGGTCTCTAGAACCATTGTCCGCACAATCTCGTCTAGCTCCTTTAACTTCTCCGCGTAAATTCGTATGGTGTTGCTGTTATAATAAATAGAATAATGCATAACATTTTAATAAATTGTTGAATCTCATATATATTTATGGATGACAAAACTTTATTTATAGCAAAACAATTTAGTTGACTTACTTAAATAATAAATACAATAATGCATAACATTTTAATAAATTGTTGAATCTCATATATATTTATGGATGACAAAACTTTATTTATAGCAAAACAATTTAGTTGACTTACCTAAATTCAGTGTTGCCTTGAGGCCACATAAGATTAGCAAAGCTTTCAGGCTCTTCAATACCTAAGCTCTCAAAGATTGGAACCTCTTTCGCTTGTCCGATGTAGCCATTATAGAGCTTTTCAGTAAAATTTCTTACCTTTGTTTCTAAAGGAAGATCAAATAGCTGCTTCAAGGAAGAAAACAATGAGTTGCGAAGATCAAGCGAAATCCCATTGAAAACTGCTTCAAAACAACCGAATTCTTGGAGGGCTTTGAACACTTGGGCTTTTGTTGTGTCCCATACGATGGTTCCTCGGTTGTGCTTGTTTATTTCGGAGAAATCTATGGTGGGAAGCCGTATAGGTGCTTGAGACCCCATCTATGTGTTGTTATGTGCTGAAATCATTAAGTAATAGTATTTATAGGCTTTTTAATGTGTGAATAAAAAAACATGGAGAAGAAACAGGGTGGAGAATATCCACACATTGTTTTATATGGTGTTCAAGAGGAATTACATCAAAGACCCGTTTATGCTTTTGTACATATGTATAAAAATTAATTCGGGGTAGTGGGATAGAGGAATATAGCGGTTACATATGTTATATATGTTACTAGTTTTTATCCCGTGAACGTCCCGGGTTGAAATATCTAATATGACATAATAAAATATCTAATATGACAACATAATTAATGACTTGCCAATATATGATTAATGAATATTATTATTATTATTATTATTATTATTATTTATTTTAAACAAATCCCTACCATAAGTTATCATATCATAATATAAAACAAAACGAATCTCTGCGTCGGGTATAATGTCAAATGAATTCGGAAGTTTGTTACTAGTAATAGATTAGGTTAAATTAGATTATAATAGATTAGATTAAATCATATTTATTCTTTTTTTTAATTGGTTTAGAGTTGTCACATCACATCCTATGTGGCATCTCTCAAAAGAGCGATTGCATAATATTATGACATGTAGGATTATTAGCTTTGCAATATATATATATATATATATATATATATATATATATATATATATATATATATATATATATATAGGGGAGAGTTATCTTGAGAACGCTAAATATTGTGAGAACCGTGAGAACAAGTAAAAAAATCAATCAAAATCAAATTTTTTTAATACAAACCTCATTATAATCAAAATACAACATTAATAAATGAATTTTCTTTCCAAATAATTCATCTTTTCTTGCAAAAACACTTTCAAATTAACTTTTTACACATGTGTAAATGAAACAGTTTACACATGTATAAACAGTAAATTTACACATGTGTAAAAACAAATTATTTTCGTATACGTTTGAATTTTTACGCGTAAATTGTGTTTTTGAGATTGTATTTTAGTAATAAAGACAAGTGTAAAAAGAAATTTGGAATTTGAATGGTTTTAGATGCCGTTCTCACGGTTCACACGAAATATAGGTGTTCTCAAATTAACTTTTCCCTATATATATATATATATATATATATATATATATATAGATGTGTATCATAATATTTAAAACAATAGATACAAAGGTATGTTGTTCTTGTAGTTCTTAACATTTGGTTCTGACTTGAACACTCCCCAGTCCCCACATATACATACATATTTTGGCATACTTGTTACTCTTAAATCATATTTTGAAAACAATGTGGTAAGAACCAATTTAATAGTTTACATCCTCCATAATATTTCAACATTCGTTTTCCTGATTAACAAAAACAAAATTACATATGTATATGATACATTGATAAGAATAAACGATGATTCTTAATAATATTGGCAATGTTAAATTCTCTTAATTTTATTCATGATAACAATCAATACCTGATTTAGAAAAGTGATCTATTTCACATTATCAGTTAAATAATCATTTCGAAGATCGTTATGTCTATACTTCATTATAAAATTGATCATTATATTCTCATGCTTATAAAATAACGTTCATTAATTATTGATTACAAAGTCAAAATGCTTATTAGATAGCTTTTTTTTTTTTTTTTATCAGAATTATAGTAAGAATGATTATGGAGTTATCAATTTAAACAATTAAACTTCTATTGATTTAAGTATGCTTGACATCTCATTAAAAATGAGTGTCCTATATATTTGTGTATTAGATGTCACCAGCCAGTTTGTAATCTAGGAAATCATATTGGTGAAATACGTGCCTATTTTATTTTATTTCTTTTCTTTGTGGGGATTCAAGATTGAAAAAAAATAATCAAGGAAATGGGGTTGTTATCCATCAAAAAACCTAATACTTTTGACCCAAAACTATAAAAACGTAATTCATGACATGACTGTTTCTCGAAGGTATGGGTTCAGTTCAAACTACGGACAAAATAATGGCATAACAACAATTTAAATACATATATAATAATTTTATTTTTTTCTTTTAAGTTGATACCATACCAATTTAATACTTATATAAGTTTTTGAATTGTTTTGCAATGAATTTATATGTTGTGGTTAGATGTGAGTTATGAATTTATCTTCTCATATTGTGTTATGTCAGTGCTTAGTTGGTAGAGTGATAAAGCTGTTGATCGCTCACCTGATGATGTTGTGGCTAGAGGTGAGCAGCAGCTTTATCCCTTTTTTTTTGAGACTTTCTAAATTTGTCAAAATTATAATATTAATACAAAAATATACTTAAGTAAAAATTAGATTAATGTTTACAATAATTCAAACTATAAAAACTAAAAACTAATCTAATACAAGATCATCGAGACATATAGCCCACAAATGCTCGACTAATTCACGATAGAGGTTTCGGTGTATCTCACAGTTCTTGAAATTGTTTATGTTGCGAGTCTTTAGATATTATCGATTGTCGATTCGGCACGTGGGATATCACCTTGGTAATTTTGACGTATCGTCATGCCTCGATCCTCTAATATCATGTTATGTAGAATAATACAAGTATAGACGATGTCCATAATCTTCTCTCGTGTTCAAAACCTTATTGGGTTGGCAATCAACGAAAATCTTTTTTTAAGAACGCCGAACGCTCTTTCAATATCTTTTCTTGCCGACTCTTGTTTTTTTTTTTTTTGTAAAGTACTTGCATTTGTCTTCAAGTTGAGACGGGTAAGCTTGAACAAGTGTTGCTCATTCGTTGTAAATACCATCGACCAAGTAGTAGCCATACTTGAAATTTACATTATTAGCGTAAAACGATCGGGGCCGCTCAACCCCGTCAATAATGTCATCGAATAAAGGTGATTGGTCGATAACATATAGGTCGTCATTTGACCCAGCAACTCAAAAAAAAGCATGCCAAAACCAAAGATCATGCGAGGCCACCGCTTCAAGTATAATACTCGGTCCAGAATGATCACCTCGATGAAACTGACCTCGCCAAGCTGTATGACACATAGCCCAACCAACATACGTACAATCGAGACTACCAAGCATTCCGGGAAACCCATGTTTTTCACCATGAACCTCGTTGTAGAATTATGTGGTTCAATGCTTGATTTGTATTTCATTAGGTAAACAATATATACACAAATTACATTCCCTATTTTAGGAAAGAGATAAATACAAATTAATGATAAACATTATCTATAAATACAATAGTCAACTATATAATCTATTACACCCCCGCAGTCGAAGCAGGAGGTGAACGGATGTTGAGACTGGAGCGGAAGTCATCAAACAATACTCATGGTAGACCTTTGGTAAAGTTGTCAGCAATCTGAAGACAAGTCGGTGTATGGAGAATCCGAATAGTGCCACACTGGACATGTTCACGCACAAAATGAATATCAATCTCAATACGCCTGGTGCGTTAATGTTGGACAGGATTGGTGGACAAGTAGATAGCACTAATGTTATCACAATAAACCAATGTGGCCGTTGATATGGGTTTGATCAACTCGAGGAGTAAGTTACGAATCCAACAGATTTCCGCAACTACATTAGCAACTGCACGATATTCGGCTTCGGCACTGGATCGGGAAATGGTATATTGACGCTTGGAGGACCAAGAAATAAGGTTCGAACCCATGTACAAACAATACATAGAAGTCGAACGACGTGTATCAGGACATCCTGCCCAATCTGCGTTAGTATAAGCCCGGAGAGCAAGATTATCACCCGAAGATAAAGTGAGGCCGTAGGAGGCGGTGCCCTGAATATAGCGTATAATACGTTTCAAAGCATTCCAATGATCAATTGTCGGGTTGTGCATGTGAATGCATATCTGTTGAACTGCATAACTGATATCTGGTCGAGTGAAAGTTAAGTATTGGAGAGCGCCAGCCAGACTTCTATATAAAGTGGGATTATCAAATAGAGCACTAGAAGTGGCACTAAGTTTCGGCTTGGAGTCCACCGGAGTGGCTACTGGATTACAATTTTCCATACCTGCACGACTGACAATATCCAGAGCATAAGACTGTTGAGAGAGAAACATGTTGCTACCTGAGCGGGTAACTGAAATACCCAAGAAATAACTGAGTGGTCCAAGATCTTTCATAGCAAATTCAGCCGCGAGGCTGCCCATGAGAGTCATCCTTAAATTATCAGAGGAAGTGGTGAGAATAATGTCATCAACATATATCAATAAGTATGCAACGTCACCCCCGTGGTGATATGTAAAAAGAGAATTATCACATTTACTTTGAAGAAAGCCTATAGATGTGACAAAATCAGTGAATCTCTCGTACCAAGCCCTGGGAGCCTGCTTAAGACCATATAGAGACTTCTTGAGGAGACAGACATGGTCTGGGAAGTCGCGGTGATGAAATCCCACATGCTGGTACATATAAACCGTCTCATTCAAGTTACCGTGAAGAAAAGCGTTGGTAACATCCAGCTGATGGATCGACCAAGACTGAGATAAGGCTAAAGTCAACACTGTCCGAATAGTAGCCAGTTTAACAACCGGGCTAAAGGTTTCCCCACAATCAATTCCAACCTCCTGATTTCTACCATCACATACCAACCGAGCCATATACCTTTCGAGAGTGCCGTCAGACCTGTATTTGTGGCAAAACAGCCACATGCTATGAATAACATGCATGTCAGATGTCCTCGGGACAAGTTCCCAAGTCTTGTTTTTAATTAAGGCATTAAATTCGTTTTGCATGGGGTTATGCCACTCCGGGTTAGACAAGGCATCAATGAGATTTTTTGGAACAGGTTTAACGGTGGTGGTGGATAGGTTAAAGATTTGTTTAGGTTTGGATATACCAGACATGGCACTTGTGGTCATGGTTCGGGTGGGTGGCAAGGGTGGAGGGTTCGGAACGGGGCCCAAGGTAGCTGAGGAATAAGCCGGGCCTGAAATAGGTGGGTTAGTGGTTGGGCTGTTAGGGTTAATGGGTTGGTTTGGCGGTTGCGGTGTACAGGAGGGTTGTGGGCCAGTGGCGGGTGTAGTGGGTGGGTGAGATGAGTGGGCCGTTGGGGATGTGGGAGGTGTGGAGTGGGCTGGTGATGTTGGGCCGGTTTGAGGATGGGCAGGTGGTGGAGTGTGAGGTGGAGTCGGGACAGTGTTAGGTATTAGGAGAGATGGATGAATGTGATCATCAAGAAAGGTGTAGGTGGTAGGAGTTGGTTTGTGGTGTTTGGCGAAGGGGAAAATGGTTTCGTCAAAAATGACGTGTCGGTTAATGGTGATGGTGCGGGTTTTGAGGTCAAGGCATTTGTACCCGCGGTGGTTGGATGGGTATCCAAGAAAAAAGCATGGGTAGGACCGGTAGGCAAGTTTGTGTATGGTGGTGTGGGGAATGAGTGGCTAACAAATGCAACCGAACACACGGAGATGATCGTAGGTTGGGATGCATTTGTATAGGTGTTGGGTAGGTGTTTGGAATTTGTGGATTTTGCTGGGGATGATGTTTAGTAAGTAGGTACTGGTCTCGAGAGCATGGTGCCAGTAGGTGTTGGGGGTTGAGGAGTGGGCGAGAATGGTTCACATTAAGTTATTTATGGTGCGGATTTTGTGCTCCGCTTTACCATTTTGGGAAGATGTGTGGGGGCAAGAGAAACGAAAGTGCATGCCATTTTGATTACAAAAATTGTGAAATTGTTTGTTGGCATATTCACGTCCGTTATCACATTGGAGTTGCTTTATTTTGGTGTTAAATTGGGTTTGGACAAAATTGGTGAATTTGGTAAACATGGGAAAATGTAAGGTCCTAAACCAATTTACAGAAACTTGCAGCGGAAAAGCCAACCGAAAAATTCTTTTCTTTAATAACAACCTTGAACGTTTAGAAACCGATTCTAGTCTGTATTTTTGGGGTTACATCTTAAAATATTTCTTAATACATTCTACGTGACTCCTCTCCATTTGATTATGTGACCGTGACCACGTACAATCCGCCTCCTCGCTCGATTTCCATCCTTTCCTTACTTCTCAAGATAGACAAGACATCCTGCATTCACCACAAAACCATTTCGTTAGTTCAATAGGTAACCTCATGTAATCTACTCATGACGCGGAAGTAACATCCAACAATACTCTGTGATCCTGTCCAACAGCCTTCATTCGAGTTCGGGTGGGTTACCCCGATCCGAACCTCCACGTCTCCTGCAATCATACGTACATACCTACGTTTCCTATCATTCACATAACAAGGTTAATAACCCCACAATGCATCCAACATACACTTCCCCTCCATATAATTTCACAATACATACAAGCATACACTTCCTTCATATAATTCTACAGTACATACAAGCATACGCTTCCTTTGTATGATTCTACAATACATACAAGCATACACTCCCTTCATATAATTTTACAATACATACAAGCATACACTTTGTATAATTCTACAATAAATACAAGCATACAACTCCTTCATATAATACCACCATACATACAATCATACAAGTCCTTTATATAACTTACTTGACCCGTCATGTTACTCTTTCTTCGCTAATCTCTACGACAAATATGACGTTCCAGCCCTATACTCAATCTACTCATAATTACCAACCCTTACATGCATGAAACTCTCTCTCAAACCCGAGCATGTGTACCCATATGTACAGCACATTCTCAATCTACTTAATCATGACAATCTACTTATCGTATTTGATACCATCGAGCAACGTATCAATTAAACTACACGCACTTGTATCATTCCGTACTATGATCATATTACAAAACTAACATTAGTATTACATGCTACACCCTTACATAGCCTTACACGAGGTCCAACAATATTAATTGATGCGTTAAACGCTATTACGAGTCGCGTACGTAAGCGAAACAACAACATACGATAGAATAAACTAAAAAAAAAATATAAATTTCCAGGTCCCACCGTAACCTTACGGTGGCCACCGTAAGGTTACGGTGGACCACAAAACCCAACGGTGGTATCCCCTCTGCCCTACGGTGGGGAAAAACATTGCAGGGGCCACCGTAAGGGAACGGTGCCACCGTACCCTTACGGTGGACTCTGCACATTCCCATTTTGTTTCTCCTTTCCACCCCTTCTAGACCCATCCACGCCGATCCATTCGAAGCCACGTTTATTCATTATAAACTCCAATTCAAGCCTTAACCTCGTTATTTACGTTCCATCATCTCACGGTCGTCATACTACTTACAAACACATATACATGTTAAGATTCATTATCCTAAGTGGAATAAGAACCACTTACCTTATGTCCTCCAAGTTGATGCTTGCTACTTGCCTCCACTTGACCCATTAGCCACTCATGCTTGAGCCCATGTTGCCTACGCATTCATGTTATCATTCCCACCATTCCGTTAGCATACACAACCTTGCATACTATCAATCATATTACATTTACTTGTTCCCATGACTTTCATTGGTCAATTACTAATATGCATATCACATAATTAAATACCACATTGTTTATCAATCAAGCAATCCAACATATCATCATGTATGACACCTAGATAATCTAACATATATCACATGATTTCCTTAATCCCATAATCATGTTAGGAAGCATAACCATGTTAGTCATACATTGTTGACTTTCTCAGAAAGTCAACTTCCAACTATACAAACTTCCTACTTAGAACATATGTCCATATTGATGACTAGATCATATGAAACACACCATAACATCACATTCCTATCTCATTAACATGCAAGATTATTTATCATTCCAATCATAGTATTTAAGCATTAGTGTACTCATTACTAATGCATACTTCCTACCATATCATACAATCAACCAAGTCCCCACATGATTACTCTTTAAGACGAAACCCTTATGTTAATCCTACTATCAATTGCACCAATTATCACATTACTTTCATACTTGTCGAGTCTTGCATACAAATTTACACATGTTAGGCTCATCTAAGCATTTCGTCAAACACTTGGTGTGCATACAACCTTTAAAACACAATGTACAAGCATTTCATGCCTACTTTCATAGCTCATAACATCTATCATCGCGTTTCATCCCCACTTCAATTACCCTTCATTCTACAACATTAAACATAACAAAACCTCACTTTCTTTCCAATCTATTAACCAATTTAACTAAGAATGACCATGGGTTATACTAATAGCAACATCCACTTTCCACTCTACACATATCCTTCAATTTATTAAATTTCTATACAATTAACACATATACAACTTTCAATCATTCATAAATTGCCACATACATGTCACCAACTACACATTATTCTTACTATTACATGGGTTCACCCCTACCAAAGCCAATATCAAAGCTCTAATGGAAACCCAATAACATCATCACAAATAAGCAACTCCTAGTGATTAGCTCATCTCTAAACCATTAGAGATGGTCAATACCACTTACAATCAAGCCATAATACGAATTTAACATGTTTTCCTCAAAACCCACATGTGGGGTTCGAACCCTACACGAATTATACACCAAATTCTACCAAACAAGAGGTACCTTTAGGTTCAATCGACCATAAACGGCCCTTTTCTGGTTAATGCATCAAATTCCCCTTTGAATCCTTGCTAGATTAAGTTGGTAGTTGGACTAGGGTTGGAGCCCCTTGCTTCTTCCTGATAATCGACCAAAACACACACAAGTGTGTGTGTTTTTGGTGTTTGCCCCATTATTAATAATAATAACATGGACTTTGGGTATTTGGCAATTTCCACCCTCCAACTTATAGTCCCTTGACCCAATATCATTTTATTAATCCCGCCTATCAACGTTTTTAAATGAAGCGGGTTTTCGGGGCGTTACAGAAAGACGTCGGATTTATTGGCTATGGGGTAGGTCCAAAGGAAGTTGGTAAAGTCATCTAAAAATAATACATAATAGTGGTGGCCCCTGTTAGAAACAATGGGGGAGGTCCAAACATCACTGTGTACAAGATCAAATGGCATAAACGTACTTGTATTAAAATTAATAAATGGAAGTCTAGTATGTTTTCCAAAAATACAAGCACTGCAAGTTTTATTATTCAAAGCACCACAAGAAATTAAACTAGAAGATTTTAAACTTTGCAAAATAGCTGGGCCAGGGTGACCGAGCCGTTCATGCCAATTGTCTTGAGTAAGGGTAGCATAGGTTGAGGCAGTAGTGAGATTTGTGATGTTGGACGGGCTGAGAGTGTAAAGATCCCCCGAGCTATTGCACTGTAGGATAGGTCTCTTGGTCTTTAGGTCCTTCACAGTAAAACCATATGGGTCAAATTCAACAGTTAATTGGTTGTTAGTGGTAAAACGACGGACTGAAAAAAGGTTTTTATAAAGATTGGGGGCGTAAAGGACATTATTTAGTTTAAATGGTGGGAATGGTGGTGGTAAGGTAATGTTGCCTTGTCCTAAAACCGGAATGGTTTTACCATTGCCAACAATAATGTTACGAATAATGTCAGAATTAAAAATAGACGAGAACTTATCAAATTGAGGAGACATTGTACCTGACGCGCCGGTGTCCATAGTCCAAGAAGGATCATCGTGTTGAAGTGCCAAGTTATAAAGTGTCTGTGCAATGTCGGTGGGAGAGTAGTTTGTGGTATAGAATTGGGCCGAGTTTGAGGTGGATGGTTTTGGGCCTAATAGGCCAGGAGCGGTGGACGGCGATTTGGTATTGGGCTGGGTGTTGGGCTGGTTCGCGTGGGTAGGCTGAGTGAAAGTGTTGGGCTGGTTGTAGGGAGATGATGGGTCAGGACACGGTGGAACGGGCCACTGAGCCCAAGGTGAGGGATGGTAAGTGGGCGGTTGTTGGTTGGGTCAAATGGGCTGCTGATTGGGCCAGGGGAGGCCAGTATTGGGCTGGGTAGAAGGTGGATTGTTGTTAGCGTCCGCGTCCGTAGGATTGTCGTCCACGTCCGCGAACGCGACCCCGAGAACGGTTTCGGTAGTTATCAGTTTGGGGCTCGTAGGTGTCGGGTTGGGGTGAGTGGTTTGGTTGAGGTTTGGAGGCAGATGGCTCGGCTATGGTGTTAAGGGCGGTACCGGATGCTTGGGCAGAAAGTTTGGCTTGGTCAGTTTTGGTTTCTTCAACTTGGCATAGTTTGGAGCGAATGGTGTAAAAATTAGGTAAGGGTTGGGTGTTTTGGAGGATTAGAGAGATGCTTTCGTATGGTTCAGTTAGGCCGGTTAGGATTTGGAGAACAAGCTGGTTTTCGGTCATAGGGGATTCAAGGCTTTTGAGTTGGTCAAACAGGAGTTTCATGTGTTGACAAAACGAGGAGATATTGGAAAATTGTTCTAGGCGGCAATTAAAAAATTTATTTTGGATGGAGATAAGACGGGCGGCTTGGTTATCAAGAAATAGGTTCTTAAGGCGACACCACGCATCGCATGCACTAGTATGAGTGACCATGATGGTGTGAACAAGATCCTGGGTGATGGTACCATAGATCCATTGTAGAACAATGGCGTCTATGCGTTCCCAAGAATCATGTGGGGTAGGCGTTTCTTTGGCTTTATCGGCCTCAGAGGACGCAGAGGAGGATGCGGCAATAGGGCGGGATTGAAGGTGGTTGTAGACTTCGTAAGCTTTACAGTGAATGGTAAAGAGTTCGGCCCGGGTGTTATAGTGTTCGGTTTGGCGGTCAAGGATTATGGGAATGAAGTTTTTGATATTGGTGACTGTGACAGCAGGGTGAATGGAAGAAGACATGATCGATTGTAGAAGAAGAACCGATCGGAAGTATAGAAGTTCGAAGATGAGGTGACAGCAAGGGAAGAGGTTAGGAGACTAGGGTTAGGCACTTGATACCATGTAGAATTATGTGGTTCAATGCTTGATTATTATTTCATTAGGTAAACAATATATACACAAATTACATTCCCTATTTTAGGGAAGAGATAAAAACAAATTAATGATAAACATTATCTATAAATACAATAGTCAACTATATAATCAATTACTCGTATATGCGTTGGATATCATACATTGTTGGTTTACGCAAATATTTTCGTGAGTAAATAGATATGATCCCTACGCAAATATATATATATATATATATGTATATATATATATATATATATATTAAACGATATGTGAGTAAACTATATATAGATGTATACCTTGACAAAAAAAATGAAGAGAGTCGCGTGCAACTTTTTCGGACATGGCAATATACTCATCCATTGTTTCCGACGTAAGCCCGTAGGCTAGCTGCCGAAGAGCGGTCTTACATTTTTGTACGGAGGTGAACCCTAGTCGGCCTCTTGCGTCTTCTCTTTGTTGAAAAAAAGGATAACGCTCTGACAAATCATTTGATAGACGCATGAATAATTGTCTGCTCATTCGAAAGCGTCGCCTAAAATGCTCTTCAATATACAAGAGATCCAGGTTGAAGTAATGTCAGTACAAAGTTTC
This sequence comes from Ambrosia trifida, assembly GCA_028751855.1. Classification (NCBI taxonomy): domain Eukaryota; kingdom Viridiplantae; phylum Streptophyta; class Magnoliopsida; order Asterales; family Asteraceae; genus Ambrosia; species Ambrosia trifida. The sequence continues at coordinate 55,100,152 of CM054123.1, read as the reverse complement.
GTTTGCTCCCTCTCTATCACGGTCAAGCGCTGGTTGTCTGGTTAGCGCGGGAGTCCTTCGTCTTCAAGACCGGGCCATCAAGTATTCAATCGTTATCCTACCCACTTCCATAAGCAACCCGTCTTATTCGGACGAGTCGGACGAAGAAAAATTGTTCCATTCCAAAGCTATTTTATAGAGGGTGAAGGATTTTTTTTGTATTGTTTGTGTGGTGTGTGATTTGAAATTTTAAAGTTTGCCAAAAATAACCGACTGCTGCCAACCGTCGGCAGCCAATGGTCACTTTTGACCCAGCAACGGTCATATTCCATCCACTACCACATGCGAGTGTGGTAGCTTCAACTGGCTTGCACGACGACCCACGTGAGAGTGTTGCAGTGTGAGTGATCCACGTGGATCAAATTGTGGCTCACGGCTGATCGCTCGCGAGCGATAACACATAGTCTAAATATCACATGTGATATATATTTTTGGTAGAGTAAACATCGACATATCTTTTATGCCAACATTTAGAAGTTTATATTAGTGCGTTTGATAACAATTTAGAAGTTTTATATAATTCGATCTTTGTTGGCATACTTCCTTAAACAAATCCCATGACCCAAATAGACTAAACATTTCATTTTATCATATTTCAAGGCTCATATATTTATTTGATATCTTTATACTGATTTTTTGGCCTTTTGGTATTGTTAATTGATTCTATATCCAGTAACAAGTTAAACATTATTTTAGTAATACGCGTTGTTTAAAAAATAAAGTACCTGAGAGAGATATCACACGATAGACAGATAGGATGATGAAAAAAGAATTGACATTTCGAAGAGTTGACTTTATTGCCTTATGGGTGCCAGCATAATCCTTGTTTAAAAGTACTTGCGGAACCACATCACATGGATAATAAAGAAACATAATATGCTAAATTTCTAACCATAAACTAGAAAAAACACCACTTCTAGGTTTGTGTTTGCGTTTTCGTCTGTTATATTTATTTATTTTTATGGAGGGTTATTTCTGTGTAATGATCTATTAATTCTCAAAAAAATTTATACTATACTTTTTTTTTGTTTTGCCCTCTCGAATGTCCAAGGGGGAGGGGGAGCAATGTGTGTTGTATGATTAAATCTTTTATTTTTTTTATAATAAATTTTGTCGGTATTACTTTTTAATTCAAAGTTTTAAAAATTAAGGGTAGATAATGTTAACTAGTGTTACAGAATTTATCTATTCTTAAATGTGTTTATCAAAACATGTCTTGCTCATAATGATTTATGATAAAAATGATTTACTACTCATCAATAATATCATCGAATTTTATATAACTAGACTAGTCACCGATTTTTTATAATATTTGAAAGTTCCATCGTAAAAATGAAAGATCGGAAAGAAAGTTGCAATCCTAGTGGAAAAGTTTAAGTATTGTTCTAGTCTTTATGGTTTGGTCTAAATTGCAATTTTAATCATATTTTTTAATTTTGTCAAAAACGGATTCTACTTTGAAAATCTTGCCGTCATCATCCATTCACTTAACTCCATCTATTAAGCTCGTTAAGGGTATGTTTGGAAATGAGTAATTGATTAGACGAGTTAATGGAATGGACAAAGGAATAAAATAGATCATTACCATTTCATGGTATTGTTTTATTACCATGTAATAGTGGCTCCCAGGTTTCTCCATAGGTGTATAAACTCAATGTTTGGGTAATACTAAAGTACTCACAAATTGAATTAGATTTCTCACTTTCCAATCACACCATAAAATGCAAGGGGTAACTTGAAAAACTCTCATTATGACACAGATGAGCAAAAAATACAAGGAAACCTTGTGAAACCCCATCTCGAAGTATTTATAGCTGAGACTCCTAATACGAAAGACAAATCTAACTACCTATTGGATTCATCCTCTCTAGAGTAGGAAGAACACTTTAAACATGTAGACTCCCAATCAATGTTCCTAAATAATTCATAAATAAAACCATAAAGTAAGCTACAAGCACAAAGCTAGTAACCTAATAAGCATCCAAACATGAAAAACATCCACTAAGACGCATATGGAACATTCAAAAATCATAAATCAGCAAAGAGTATGCATATAGATCATAGCAATTGAAATCAAGTATTGTACTAAAGCATAAACCAGTGATTCGGATCAGCGTTGCAACACTGACATTGATGACGAACCTAAGTAAGAGAATGAGATGGAATTGCAAGAACCGCAACATACTTAGTGGCGGACCTAGAAATTTTTCTCATGGGGGCGCAAATTTGTATGAGTCGTTTATTTATGGCTATATAATATTTTTTTGTTCGGTTCATATCAGATCGGATCTGGTCATATAAAAAAAAGATAATCAAACTATATTTATATAATCAATAAAAGTTCATACTTATATTTGTAAAGTTAAAATACATCTACTTGAGATGCATATATCGGGGATGATTATTTTAAGAACACTAAATATTGTAAAAATAGTGAGAACTAATGAAAAACCAATCAAAATCAATTTTTAATATGATCCTTAGTATTATAATTAACAACAGTAAAACAAATTACCCTTTAAATAATTTAATTGTAATCTCAAAATCACTCTTAACAAGTTTTTTACACATGTTTAGATGATTATTAGTTACTAATACATATAAATATACATTTGAATTTGGATAGTTTTTTTTATTAAGTATAAAGAAATATATGTGCTCTCTCATTTTTACTTCTAAGTAAACCTTATGAAATAACTAGTGGGGAGCCCGCGCGATGCGGCAGGGTGAACAATATACAAGTATAAGTATAAATGTGTAGTTAATAATTTAACGGGATGTACAAAGATATAATTAATCTAAATAAAATATTTTGAAAAAATTTATAAAAAAAAAAAACATTTTGAAACATCCCCCAAAAAAATTAGATTCAAAATGCATAAACTATGACAATAGTAAACATCACCCAAAAAACATCACACTTTATGGTGAGTCGTATATCTAACGATAAGTTGTCTCCGCTTAAACGTCATAAAACACTACAGTTTATCGTATTTTTAGGTATGTTAATCTAGAGATTATGCGTTTAGTTGATCTATCATGTTGTTCTAATTTGTATAAACTATGGGTCATTTAATTCGTTTAATAAAAATCATGTGTGTAACGTATTCTGTGTTGTGTGTGTCTGTAAGATGTGTGTGAGTATATGGATGTGTATGTATGAAGATTTGATTTTGAGGTTTACTTAAAAATAAATATAGGTATAATTAAAATATCTCTGAAAATCATCATGAACCGAAAAATAAAACAACATAAAGGACCAAAAATGTATAGATTACGAGAACAGTAAATTCTAAATGATGAAATACCACTTTGTAAAAATCAAACTAATAATCAAGTTTTTATTCATTAAATATAATTATTATTATTTCTTGTTGACTCAACGAATCCCTTAAAAGCCTTCGAATTTTAGATTGTATTAAATTCTAACTTAATAGTGTTAAAACTTTAAATTTGGTCAATGTTTTATTTTATATAATAAGTGGTAAAGAAACAACAACAAGATGACAGTTCTTAAAATTCATTACAAATATGTTTGGTAAAATATGTGAATGCCATTCACATGAAATTAAAAAGAACAAAATCAATTCAAGCCCTAAAGAAATATATAGTAAACATATAGATCCACAAACATATAAATTGGCACAAAATTTAAATAGAAAACATCCTTAATATGCAATATATCTAATTAAGGGGGTATTATGATGAATACATAATTTTGTTTAATAGTTACCTGAGTTGAGGCTATCTTCTGAAATCCTATGAATAGTTAACAATCAGCCTACAACACCCTTTTTAGCATGTCATGGTCTTGAAAATATTGAAAGACTGAAATAAAACCAGAACACCTTTTATTCATAGACGGATGTTGTTGCTGTGGTGAATAAAGCGCAATACGATTGGGGGGCGTTGATCGGTAGATGAAATTGTATGGATATTTTTGACTGATTATTGTCTTGGTCGAATGATTATAAGTATATGCTAAGATATCACCGGTCAATGATCATCGAGTAGTGATCATTGAATGTCGCCATTATTAAAATCTAATTATACAAACAAGAAAACAAAATATTAGTGTATGCTATGTAATGAACTTGAACATGTCGCATAACATATGCAAGCAGGTACACAATTATATGTATTTTAGTATGTATATATTGCGGTAACGTGCAAAACTTATCACCTGATGCTTCGTTTTGATAAGAGATTTGAGATATGGGTCGTCGAGCAGGAATCGGTGGGCGACTATTTAGAAGTTCTTGATGTCTAAGAACTTATAAGCAGAAATGCAATCAAGAGAACATGTTCCATATTAACAAATTGATACGTGTGCAGACTGTGAGAAGTAAGAGAGATATACCAATACTTGAGAGTTAGGTTAAGATGGTATATATTTTGAAGTTATTAAGACTAACAAACTTGCATTAGTAATGGCATTGAAAAACTAGTTATTTAGCCGGTTATATTTGCTTTGTCTTAACTTTTAACATGGATTTGTTACAAATTTTTACCAACCAAAAGTCATGATTTAACCTTTCATTATTGTTACACTTATTAAAATTTAAATAAAATTAAAGACGATTTAATCATGATGTATAAACAAAAAGAGAGCTTCTTTTTTTTGTTTTTAGCTAATATTCATTTTCATATCTCTTGATATTTTTATGGCTCAGTTTTAAATAACAATCACAATTTTTGTAAAGATCAAGTAATCAAATGTTTTATATCATATATATTTAATTTTATTTTTTAATTTGATTATTAAACTTGGTGAACAAAAGTTCTGGTTTATATGTCATTAAAGAATAATATACTTGGTAATCAAATGTTTTATGTCAATATTATTAAGTTTAATTGTGACACCCGACAAACTCAGGTTAGTAACTTTTTCATTAATTAGTCAGTTTACCTTAGCAAGTCATGCATACGTTACATTTAACTAAGTCAGTTGGGTCGAGTTGATGATTCGGGGAATCATCGGGAGTTGATTTACACTTACATATTGTCTAGGGTTCAATGATTCGGGAGATCATTGGGGTTATCATATGCACACACAAGTCTTGAGTCCCGTTGTTGGTGAAATTACATGAATTAATCGATATATGTTATATAATGTGCAAATACGTGTTTAAATGGTGTTTATATGATTATACATGCTTAACATATGTTAGGATTGCATGTTCATGTGTTAGGATGTGTTAAAACGCATTTAAACGACAAATCACAAAAAGTTGAAAATTAGGGAAACTTGGTCGACCATATGTGGGTTCGAACCAGTCAGATTGCACTCATTCGACCCCTGTAGGGAGGAGTTTTTGACCTTGTTTTTCAGATCCTAACATACAAACACCTCCTATATCATAAACAAGAGAAGATCTAATTTGTGTTCTTGATCTAAAACCTTTTTAAGCATTTTTCATTCGTTTTTATCAAACCCCAAAGGTCTAAATCTGATCTAAAGCAGTTTTCATGGATAAAAACCTTTCTAACATCTTTCTAAACAAAACCTTATCATTAATAATGAGTTTTTATGCAAAAATACATGTGTTAATGATGTTTAATGAGGTGTTATGTATTGTTTGACGATTAAATGATGTGTATATGATATAATAATGATTTAGGACTGTTATAGATGATGGTTTATGATTATTATAGATTATAATTGATGATGTTTTGCCTATTTTGGGGATTTTGTGTTAGATTTAGGGCTGATTCATGATAGTATTTGTTAATGAAATGATTAGGGGTTTTCATATACATGCTAATCTGAGCATTTTGACCTGATTGTTAGATGATTTTGATAAGTTTCCATTTTAGGTAAAGTTTACATGCATTGATGTGACATTTCCATAATTTGCCATTTTGGGAAAGTTGTAAAAGGGACTGATTTCGGGATAAAATTGGTAGGGTTTTGTGGGTATAGGTTAATGATAGTTGACTGTTGTGATTTGTGATGTTTCGTGATGTTTTCGGACTGTTTAGGTGCGATTTGGTGCATTGTTTTTGCAGCTCAGAGGTCGAACCAACATCTTCTGGGTCGAATGAACTTCTCCAGGGTCGAAGGAATATGATTTTGGTCGAATGAACATGTGTTAGGTCGAATGAACATGTGTTTAGGCCGAATTAACATGTGTTAGGTCAAATGAACTTGTGTATAGGTCGAAGGAACAACAGATGGGTGGAACCAAGACCCATATGGGTCGAACCAGTCAGAAAACATGCTGATTCGACCTTACACCTTCGTGTGTGCGATTTTTTATGCAAACTAAGTGTTTTATGCTTGAACCTTATGTGTAAAATATATGTACTTGATTAATTTATGTAATGGATCACCAACGGGATGTAGGGTCTGTCTGGTGTGTCGGGTCAACAGTCAAACACGTTTTCAAACATACTTAGTCATGATCTAGACAATCGGGGACCAGTTAACCTATGGGTTATTAGTCACAACACTTATACAGACTTTATGATAGGTCGCCATTAGTTGGGACTATCAGCTGTATTGATATTTTTTCATTGAAGTACGCAATCTACGGCAAGTGTCACAGCCCCGCTTTTACTGATTTTACTTTTTGGGGAGAAACATGCTACATACTTGGATTTATAAAGATCATGTTATACTATGGTTACTTTAGATTACTATACGGTGTTTTGCACTAAGTCCCACGGGGAAACCATGAATGTGCGGGATGCACAACGGGGGAAATGTGGACAGATCTATTGGGTCTCACAAACCCCACTCGACGGCTGAGAGCCAGGCGGGTGCATATTGTCTCTAACTTCGGGCCTACCGTGAACACGGTAGCCTAGTCATCTGGGCTGTTTACATACTAGTACATATTTAGTAATGGGTTCCCAACCGTAGTAGTACTCGAGCTTGACATCTAGCTAACATTGCATAACATAGTAGTAACAGGGATGATCTTTGGAACTTAAGAAATGTTTTATAAAAACCTGTGAACTCACCAGCATTATATGTTGACATTTTTGGCATGTTTTCTCAGGTCGCTAAGGTAGCTGCATATGGATTTAGGCTCACGGAGTCTCACACGGCGTCTAGAGTTTTAGTCTTATAAATGTCAAACTGTTTCAAACTTATTCACTTTTGTCGAGTTGTAAACAAGATTTTTAAAGCTTCCGCTGCCGGTTTTATGTTATTGACTTATGGTTTGGTTTACGTATATTTTACATATAGTTGTCGTTTATTGTGACCGTTGACTGAGATCCTGATGTGTCAAGCGTCTCGCTGTAAAACCCCGCATATGGAATTTGAGGGTGTGACATTAATATTTTGTAACTACTTTTTACTAACCAAAAGTCATGAGTTAACTTTCATTATTGTTACACTTATTAAAATTTAAATAAAAACTATTTTGTTTTAGTGAAATTTAAAAAATCTAATTATTAGATTTGAAAGACAATTACATCTTTTACTAAGCTACCATAAGCATAAGATATTGTAACAGGTTCGATCCCTGCACACCACAAAAGAATTCCCCGTGACGGTTTGAGCTTAGGCAAGGAGGACACCGGTGTGTGGGCAGGGATTCGAACTTGGGACCGCTAGGTTAGGGTTGTACAAGGATTTCCACTGAACTAAGCCTTTAAAAAAAATAAAAATAAAAAAAGCATAAGATATTGTAATTACTTAAATTTTGTGGTCATGCTCCCTTCATACTTTATAATATAGATATATAAAAACTAAACAAAAAGGTTATCAAATAAAAAAATTAATATCTCTTATCCAAATAAACAATATCTCTTATGTATATCAAAAATAAAAAAGTAATTGTAAACATAACAAATTTTAAACGTCTATTTTAGTTTATTATATTTTTTTTTCTGTCGCAAACAATACCCAAAAGAAAGATCAAAATTTAACGATATTAGGCTTTTAATTTTTAAAGAGGCCTATTGGCCGGAGCAAGTTTGCAACCCCTGCAATTGGCCGGAGCTGGGTGGAACAAAAAAAGTTCCGACCTTTCAAACTTCACTCTTCTCTTTTTCTTTGATTCTGTCAATATTATGGGGGTGATTGCAAAATTTTACGTGAGTGTTTGAAATTTTTATGTACGTATAACACCGAAACTTTTTTTTTATTAAGGTGGGCGGCCGCTCTCTTCGAATATGAGTGGGTCTGCCCTGAACACACAGCAAGAAGGAACAGAGCAAGACACATTGGTAATCAAAAGCTCCCGAATAGTCCTAAAGGGAATGGATTCCAATAACTTTGAAATAATTTTTTTTATATTGATTCATGTAATTCATTATATAATAACCAAGTTACATCTGGATAATGGGTAAGCGAATTACAAGCTGCGCCGCTATCCTTTTTTGAATCGCAAAGCCTATTCTACTAAATACTAATAGCCAATGTGATATATATAGTATGATTAGCATGATTTGTAATTTGTAATTAAGAGATAATCTCTATCCAAATATAGAGACCCCGTGTATTATTATAAATATTATCAATATCAATAGAAGAGGCAAGGATCCTAAATTATCATGGTATCATCCTAACTCTAATCATCCCACTGCCGCCTTACCTCTTCTTCTTCTTTCATTCACACGGCAGTGCTTCTTTCTCGATCCTGTTACACAGCCTTTACATCCATACTTCTCCACCATGTCTTCCCCATCTAACTCCTCAAGTATCATCCCATCCCTTACGGTTGAATCTAAACTTCACCCGGCTACCACCGTATCTAATATCAAGAATTTTATTCCCATTACCCTTGAGATAGAATCCTCTCAATATGCTTCTTGGGCAACCCTCTTCAAAATACATTGCAAAGCGTTTATGGTTGATGATCACCTAAAACCTAGACCACCTCCTTCTGAAACTGAATCCTACACCACCTCTGATGATTGGGAACGTGTTTATGCCATTGTTTTACAATGCTTATACAACACGATTTCCAATGATCTTCTCCACACCATCATTAATAACATATCGAATGCCTATGAAGCTTGGGTCGCCATTGAAGATCTTTTCCATGACAACAAGGCCGCACTTGCTACTTACCTCATGAACAAATTTTCCAATACCCGGTTGGACGGTTTCCCTAATATGTCGGCCTATTGTCAAGCCATCAAAGTTCTCGCTGATCAACTGGCGAACGTGGATGCTCATGTTGACTCTGACAGCCTGGTTCTCCAACTACTTGCGGGTCTAAACGATGAATACAAAGGTATCTATATTATAATACAAAATACTCACCCTTTACCTTCGTTTTATGTGGCCAGATCAAAACTTATCCAGACTGAAACCACAAAGGCTGAACAAGCATTGTACGCGTCCCAGAATGCCTCGCCTGCCTTGGCTCCTACAACCCAAAACCGCACCAACAACACACACCACCCTACTGATAACCCACATCCCCAATCTCCATATGACGGTCGTGGTCGTGGAGGTCGCTCAGGCCGTCGTGGTCGCGGCCGCGGAGGTGCCGGACGATCACAGCCACCCTATTACCCTTACTGGCCCAATCCTTTTGTCCCATGGTTTAATCAATGGTCCACTCAGCCACCTACAAACAACAACCAACTGCCCCAACACTTCCCTTGGGCCAGCCCACCATGCCCTTATCCCAACATCACCCGGCCCAATAACACTAACACCTCAGCCCAGCAGCCTGGAATATTAGGTCCACGTCCCGCACAGAACCATCACCACCCAATTTAACCGCACCATAAAAACTTTTCAATGTGACAATGGTCGTGAATACGTTAATAATGCATTTCAAAATTTTTTCACTACCAATGGCATTCTCTACCATTTGTCTTGCCCTTACACGTCCTCACAAAACGGCAAAGCCGAACAAAAAATTCGTACCATCAATAACCTCATCCGCACCATCATGTCCCACGCGTCCATACCCACCAACTTTTGGCACTTTGCCTTAGAAACCGCTACCTACCTACTCAATATTCTCCCCACTACCACCACTAAAAACAAAACACTAACCGAAATTCTCTACAACACCACACCCACCTACGACCACCTTCGAGTCTTTGGCTGTCTCTGTTACCCTCTCACTCCCTCTTCTACCATTCACAAGCTCGATCACCGAGCTCAACCATGCGTCTTTCTCGGTTACCCACCTATCCATAGGGGGTACCGGTGCCTTGACTTGAAAACCAAACAGATCTACATCTCTAGACACGTCACTTTCGACGAGACCACCTTCCCCTTTAAATTGACCATTGATCCCACTCCTAAATATAATTTCCTAGATTCCACTACCACTGCCTTTCCACACTACCTATCGCACCACATACAAAAAACCTCCTGTCCACACTCCGTCACACTTAGGCCCACACCCAACAACCTCCACGGCCCAAACCCCCTCACCCCAACCTACGGCCCAAACTCCCTCACCCTACCCTATGGCCCAACAACCAACACAACCCTCTCTACACCGTAACGCCACACCAGCCCAACCGTTTGCCCAGCTCACACCGCCTCAGCTCATTGACCAGGAACCCACACCAGCCTCGAACCTACCATACCCACCAACCCCACCTCCATCCCGTACCATTCATCCTCGCTCAATGAGCTGTATTTACAAACCCAAACAACCCTTTAACTTGCACACTTCCACTACCTCGCCTATCGTACCAGTCCCAAAAAGCCCCACCGATGCCTTAACTATACCGGAATGGTACTCTGCCATGTCTACAGAGTATAATGCATTAGTTAGAAATAGAACTTGGGAATTGGTTCCTCGTACGTTTGATATGAATGTTATTAGAAGCATGTGGTTATTCAAACATAAGTACAGGTCGGATGGCTCTTTGGAACGCTATAAAGCTCGGTTAGTTTGTGACGGTCGTTTACAGCAGGATGGTGTTGATTGTGGGGAAACTTTTAGCCCGGTTGTTAAACAGGCAACTATACGGACGTTACTCTCCATTGCACAATCAAAGCATTGGTATGTCCATCAGTTGGACGTCACCAATGCCTTTCTTCATGGGAATCTCCATGAAACCGTCTACATGTATCAACCCATGGGATTTCGGGACAAACGGTTTCCTGATCATGTTTGCTCACTTAAGATGTCCCTTTATGGACTCAAACAGGCCCCTCGTGCCTGGTACCAGCGGTTCACCGACTTTGTTCTCACTATTGGTTTTCTTCACAGTAAGAGTGACGCTTCTCTTTTCACACTTCACTAGGCTCCCCACACAGCCTATCTTCTCTTATACGTGGATGATATTATTCTCGTTACCTCCTCTAACAAGCTTCATCAATCACTCATGGCTAAGCTAGCAGGTGAATTTGCCATGAAAGATTTGGGCCCTCTCAGCTATTTTCTGTGCATTTCAGTGTCTCATGTTAACGACACCATGTTTCTTTCACAACACTCTTATGCATCTGAGATTATTACTCGTGCCGGCATGCAGTCTTGCAACCCCGTAGCCACTCCCGTTAACACCAACGAAAAGCTCAGTGCCACAGTCAGCGAGTTATTTCATGATCCTACTCTATACCGTAGCCTAGCAGGTCCTCTCCGGTACCTCACATTTACCCGTCCAGACATATCATATGCAGCCCAGCAGGTATGTATGCACATGCACTCCCCTCGCATTGATCACTGGAACGCTCTTAGGCGTATTATTCGATATATCAAGTGGACCACGCACTTCAGCCTTCTGCTTCACGGCTCTCCATCCTAATCGCTCGTCTCTTACACTGATGCCAATTGGGTTGGATGCCCCGACACACGGCGTTCCACAAGCGGTTACTGTATCTACTTCGGGGATAACCTCATCTCATGGTCGTCCAAACGACAAAGCACTGTTTCGCGCTCCAGTGCTGAAGCAGAATATCGGGGCGTTGCGAATGTTGTTGCTGAAATCTGCTGGTTACGCAACTTGTTACTCGAGCTACACCATCCTCTATCACATGCTACTTTGGTATATTGTGACAACGTCAATGCTATTTATTTATCCGGGAATCCAGTTCAGCACCAACGCACCAAACACATTGAACTGGATATTCATTTCGTTCGAGAACAGGTCCAACGGGGTAATGTATGCGTACTTCACGTCCCTTCTTGACACCAGATTGCAGCATCTTCACCAAAGGCCTGCCTTGCATTTTGTTTGAAGATTTTAGAGACAGTTTCAGCATCCGATCTCTCCCCGCTTCGACTACGGGGGTGTAATAGCCGATGTGTGTGTGTATATATATAGTATGATTAGCATGATTTGTAATTTGTAATTAAGAGATAATCTGTATCCAAATATAGAGACCCCATGTATTATTATAAATATTATCAATATCTATAGAAGAGGCAAGGATTCTAAATTATTAAATACAAATCATTGGTTCCTTGGACTTTGCGAGTCACTGTGAACGTATGAAAATTGAAAGTTGCAAAAAGGTATATTACGACATAAGCGCCATAAACAAATTTATTTCAAAAATTAATTAATTATTTATGACCCATTATTGTAATATTTACGCTATAAGGCATTGGATCCTTGGGCTTTACGCGATAGACGTAGAAAAATACAAGAAACTTGGGACAAGCTTGCCGGCCCTAACAATAATATATATTCCTTGTAGCTTCATGCGTTTATAATGTTTATTTGTTTATTATTTACTCGATAATTAAAGTTTATGATCAAAATATGTTAAGATACTATATTATTGTTTCTAATCATAGTTGTCAATATGTCAGGTTATGACTACGAAGTAAATAACAATTGATTATTTAGCAAGAAAATTGAAATAACATAAACTCTTTAGCAAATTTATTAATTACCAATTGAAATAATAAACGATTTCGACCATCTTATTATAATTATCTCGTGTCCGGTCCAATTAATTAGATTATGACCCTAGAGACTATAATTAAAGTTGACATGATAGAGAGGTTAAGAAGTGAGAAAGAAAAACCCCAAGGAACGAAAAAACAATAAAGTTTAAATATTTTTTAATAAACTGCTAATTTTGTTTTCGAAGTTTGGTTAGTTTTGCTACTTTCATCTAAAAAGTTTATTTTTTTTACATCTGGACCTTTAAGGTTTACAAAAACTTGCCAATTTCATTCAAGTCACTAACGCTCCGTTCCCAAGTTTACTTGAGGGGGGAAAGAAAGCAAAATAACCGAATGAAAGGAAATGAAAGTAAAAGAAAAGAAAAGATACAAATCATTTCCTTTCGTTTCCTTTCAAATTGAAAGGAAAACTAAACTAAAAGATTTGGCTTAGTTTTCCTTCCACTTCCTTTCTTTTCCTTTTTTAAATGAAACTCGAGAATACAACATGTTTTGTTTTCCTTTCTTTTCATTCCTTAAATGAAACTTGGGAACACAATCAAATTTTTCTTTCCTTTCATTTCCTTTTTTTCTCTCGTTAAATTAACTCGGGAACTCAGCCTAACTTCATTCAAAATTCTGTTATATGAGATGGTATTTTAGACTTTTTCTACATATTGTTATTTAATTCATCTTTAAGTTTAACTAGGATTCTATTACCCCGCGTTTCGCGGCGGGAGCTCCAGTTGCGTTGAGGATTTGGTGGACGTTAAAGATCGTGCGTTGCTGTGGGAGCTCCTGTTGCGTGGAGGGCTTCGTGGACATAAAAGATAATATTAAGTGACTGTTATTCTTGCGCGTTGAGTTTGGGGAAGTAGCTGTGATGCCAAATTTTAAATAATAAATGGATATATGTTTTACAATCTAAAGGTTTAAACTATATATTTATGTTCATATGTTTATGGGTTCTATAAAATCATGATAATATATAATTACAAACCAAATTATAGTTTCTTAAACACACACGTAGTTTTGTTTAATACAATGATGATGACTTATTTTTATAAGATTTAATCAATAAGCAATTAAGTTACTTTAGTTGGTTTCACCTTTGTTAAGTTTTCCAAATAAAGGTTCAATATTTAGATTCTTAGTTGCCGGGAAACTTTAATGAATGAGTAAATTAATGTGTCATAAAACTGATTTGGGAAATAACCATATTATTGGTTATTGATTATTTGAGGACGGTTTAGTTTTGTATTGCATTTCTTGGCTAAACTAAGGTACGGATTCTGTTTTCTTTTAATCATAGTATAACTTTCGTTTCTTTCTATGTGTACGGGTTCGTTAGTCGTATCATCATAGCATAAAATATATATCCGTTACTTTATAGTACGGACTTGCGTCTATGTTTAGAGTCTGTTTGTCATCGTTTTATACGTATCATCGGTTCGTAATTGGTTCGTTATATGGGTCGGTGTGTATTTGTCAAATTGTTGTTAGTGTGTCATAGCATGCCATACCTCTGACTTGTACTCATGGTCGCATGTTTCGGTTAATGCCATATTTTTAGTTTGCCTATAATTATTTACAAGGCTTTAGCTTTTGTACCCTGTCACCCGAGCAGTTTGTTTTGACTTGTCATTGGGGCGTCAGCGACATGAACACTTTCCGTGACAGTGCGTAATCAAAATCACGGCGTCTCTTACATGGTCCTTAGAGGCGTATGGATATATCCTAGATCTATTTTTGATTTCTGACCTCTGATATATGAGTTTGTTTTGTGAAGATTGGAATAATGGGTGTACGCCATACTTACCGTCTCATTGGTGCATGGACTAGCTAGCTATGCACCAGTTTGTAAGTTTGTTTTGGCTCGTGGGTGCTTCCGTTTGATTTGGCTACTTTATTTCTATGAATAGTCATGTAGGTTGATGTATGTATCGGTTCTGATAAGTTTCTGATATTGTTCTTATATGCTTCAGTATGTGTCTGATTATGTTTCGGTCAAGTTTCAAGTTTTGCGTCGAATTATGTTCGTCAGTTGTTTCGATATAAAAGTTTGGTTTCGAGTTTGAAATAGTGTTCGTTTGGCTTTCGTATTCCCTTTCGTATGTTTACTTAGGTCTCAGTTCTATTATGTCTTGCTTTTCCGTTGCGTTGAATTTACTTGTACTGTTGATTTCTCCGTTACTGGGCAATTTTTGGCTCAGCCGTATTTTCTTTTGTTGTGTTGTATTATTTGTTTCGCAAGTAATATGGGATATTGGGGAATCAGTGTAGAGCGTTAAAAGAAGTTGAAGATCGAGATATAAATAACTTATTTAAAAAAATGTAATTAGGATCATTTTGATTTAATATTATGGATTGGTTTTTGGTTTTGAAATCTGTAAGAGTAACACGTCAGCCCTAGCCAGGTTGAGGTGTTACAAGCTAACATTTGTTTTGGTTGATAACTTGATATAACTAAATGGGTTAAAATATGTTGGCAATAATAACAAGTTGAAAAGAATCACACCATATTGTTCAATATTCTAATTGGTAACAAATGCTTTGGCACAACTCAGTCGTCACATGACACTGCAAACACGCAGGTAAAATTGCTTGCTCTTAATAATTAGGAAGTCAGATTTTCTATTTCGATTTTGTTATAGATGGTTTCAACCTCATTTTCAATTGAAAATTACCTCTTGCATATTTGAGTCAATATCCGGTTTTCAAAATCTTGTAAAGAGGAGGCTTATTAGTAGAAAATATCCTAATCTAACCCATAATATGTGTGCAGTTATCCATTAAAGTAAGTGCACATTATTATATATATAAAAACAAATTTTGCTAACGGGTATTTTTACCAACATGTTTCATAGATAAAAGAGTTGTACAGGTTCAATTTTGTTTATGTACTGTTCATCATTGTTGACTATGATTATATTCATAGAACCCTTTAACAATTACTATTTTAAATATAATTACATAAAACTATTTCATGTTGAACCATGTTCCTTGATAAGTGAAATTTGTAGGTTGTAATCGACTAAATATAGTTTGGGCACATGAACCGGTTGATGCATTTCTTTGTTATTGCTCATTTACGCGTAACTAATAATTGAGATTAGTATAGACGTGTAGCCTAATAGATTGAATATACTTTGCAGCATAATAACTCAAACATTGATGACATATGAACCATAAAGATAACGGCTAGAAGTCCGCATGTATTGTTCATGAGCTGTGGTGTTTTTGTAGGCTTGTTTAGTTGATTTGTTAAACTATAAAACTAGAAAGTGATTGTGTGGTTTTAATGTTTATTTTATAAGGGTTTATGGTATGCTTAAACAAAGGTATTAGTCATTGTATTTCTAAATTGTTAATTTCTGATTGTTTTAAGTCATTCATAACCAAACATAAAGCGGACGACTCACAAACAAACACTGCAAGTGGTTGGCTATGTCGTAACACGTAGGTCCCCCACTATAGAAAAGACATAAGTATTTCTGGTATACGAGTACACAAGAGAATTAACAGCTTAAAACGACATATAAATTAATTGTAACTATACAAATAATTGAAGCTACTTAAATTAATAATCGGTTTGGAGGTTGTACGACAATAAAGCACACGTACCCGCGGCAACGCGCGGGCATTCCCACTAATTTCTCTATTAAAGAAACTCGATGGACATTTTTGTAATTTCAAACCAATTTTAAGATGGCATCTCAAGAGACACAAGTGTAAACCTCTAATATTTAGCCATTTTCTTCCACTTATGCCCCTGGTGTATAACTTTGATGGCAATTGTATAAGTCAGTAATGCAACCCATGAAGATTAACACAAACCACTACATTTGTAAGGCCCATAAATAGGATAGGTTTACGCTTGTCTTTATCAAGCACATTTGATAGATTTGGGCTTAGTTTAGATAATGGGCTTGGGTTAGGCCATGTGGGCCAAGTGGTTAGTGGACCATATATATAGTTTTGTTTAGGTTCATTTCATGTTTATATTTTTCATTTGTAACAAGGACTTCTCATTGTAGTTCTCTGACCACCACCTTGTACCAGACAATCCTAGAGATTGTGTGCAAGGTGAAGCAGCAATACAAGGGATTTCATAGTGTTTTCATCGTGTGTTCTTCTTTTGTTCTTACACTCAATCTTGGATCCGCACTCGAATGGGTATGTTTGATACCCCGGAGAAGATTCTGGACTTACAATTGGTATCAGAGCCTATGCAGTCTTTGGAAGGCTCGGTTCGGTATCAACACGAAGGTCAAAAGAAGAAATTTTTGCTGCTGCGTTTTGTCAGATTCAACAGGTTAAATTCGCATCTGTTTTTAATTTTATTTATTTAATCAGTTTTGTGTTTTAGTTTGTGTTTGCAGATCTGTTTTTATTCAAGAACAAGGAAATATTATTTGAAAATGAGGGTGTTTGATCTTGTTTCCAAGGCTATTGATTGTGTTAGCAAGAGTTTAGAAAATTAGTTTGAAAAGTCTTGCTGTCATCCGTTGCTCACGTCAATCTCACATCAATGTTTGGCACATCAATATTTGGAAACTCAACAAGAATAGTCAAACTTTGACTATTTAATATATATATATATATATATATATATATATATATATATATATATATATATGTGGTTGGGTTATTTTGAGAACTCACTTGAGTTGTGAGAACCATAGGAACTCATCTGGACCATTGATCTTGATAATCTAATGGTTGAGATCAAAAGTTAGGACTTTTTGTCTTAACTTGGTTAATAAGTATTTTTTTTAATGTAATAAAGTACATTAAGGGGTGTTAAAGTAAAAACACCATGTGAGAGAAATATAATTAATATAATATCATTTAATATTTTATTCTATTATAAAAAAATTCATTTTTTTAAAGTTTATTTTATTTTTTGAAGTAAATTACTGTTAAAAAAACAAATTGTAGATTCTGTAATATACAACACTTTTAAAAAAAATCATTTTTTTAACTTTATTTCATTTAATTTTTATTTTGTTATTAAAAAAATCATTTTTTTAACTTTATTTTATTTTTTTAATTAATTTAGTTTTTTTTTTTAATTTTCATAATTTTGGTATGATTTACACAGGTAAAATTTACACCAGTGTAAAACTGGCATACACAAACTTTTATAAAAATTACGCTGGTGTAAATAATTACACTAGTGTAAAACTGGCATACACAAACTTTTAGAAAAATTACGCTGGTATAAAAAACCAAACAAACATATGATGAGGATGATTTACACTGGTGTAATTATTTACACCAGTGTAAATCTGCCATACACAATACTTCTACAAAATACACTAGTGTAAAAAACCAAAACAACCATCTATACATTCGTATTTACACCACTGTAACGACCCACAACATCAA